>JAAQRM010000344.1:0-544682 GCA_013396095.1 Fusarium sp. NRRL 52700
ACCTAATTTTAATCTAATTATTTTAATAATTAAATTAGATATTATTATAATAGCTTTCTAAAGTTAATTTTAAAAGCCTTAAAATCTCTTATAAAAAAAATAATAACTATAATATATAAGAATATATTATTAAAAGTTAAGAATTAAAATCTTTAAGATATAAATAAAATATTAAGCTAATATTAAAAAATAAAAAGAACTAGATTATGAAAAAGAAAAGTAATAACTATATAGGATATATTATAAGTAATTAATTAAATAGATATTAATATATAAGTAATAATAAAATTATTAAAAAGTAATAGTTAAGGAAGGTTAGTTAGACTAGGTATTTAATATTATAATATATATAATAAGAATAGGTATAATATAAGAACTTATTAGGTAGTTTTTAAGTTATTTAAAGAGGATTTTAGTAAGTAAAAGCTAGTATTTTAAACCTATAGTTTAAGCTTTTAAGCTATAGGTTTAAAAGGCTATAGAAAGTAACCTATATACTTCATGCTTATCAACCACATTATACCAAATTAACAAACTTAACCCCGCGTTCAGTCCCGTTCAAGATCAACCTGGTCCTCACGGCTCTCAACCTCGGCAAGGCATATCCATGTGCTGTTGACAGCTTCGCCCAAGCATTAATTAGCGGGATCGACGGTGCCAAAAAACAAACATCGTCAAGCCATAGCCCAAAGCTTATTGATGCGCAAGAAAAGCCACGAGAGAGAACCCACCCACAAGGCTGTAACATGGAGGAAGAGAAATTGTGGAGGCGCAACGAATTCCTGAAACAAGAGCGTCGAGGTCTAATCCATCTTGGCACCCAACTTTGTACGGGAGTATTTCCACTTCTGGTCTCCGCATGAACACTATCCACATACAAAGTCGGGATGGCACCTTGTTTCAGTATCGATAAAGGAAAAAGGTCAAAATATTGGTACAGTAGTGAAGTGTCACGGGAATAATACGAGATGGTCTTGCTGTAGGCTGCCTATTGAGCTGAGGTTCAAGTTTCACAGCATTCGGGCGATGGCCGATACGATAATGGAAAGAGATTTGCAAAGTTCCAAGGCCTCGGACATTAAACAAGACGAGCACTGGGTTGACTGCGGAGGAGAGGCGATGATCATAGACTGAATGTGGTTAATCCCCGAGTGGTTTTGTGGAAAGATCGTCGATAGTTGCAGCTGAGGCATAAACAGAGACACAGTAGCGTACAACTTATAAGCAGGTCGAGCCAAAAGCGGGCAGTTCTATGTTTCAAGCTACGTTTTAGCCTCAATATCCCAAGATCATTCTGGCCCATTCTAGCTTTCTACGGAGTACATGCAAGCCTTCTTTGTTCATGTTGCTCGATTTGGCTTTTACATGATGCTGACAGTGGAATTCTTCTGCATAGAAGCTTGGTGCTGGCCTGTGCATTAAGCCACGGGTTTCAGATTTGCATATGCTGTAATGCATGCCCTTTGACTATTCCCGAATGGGGAGCGGAAATGTGCAGCAAACCAACTGCGAAAGTGCGAAACTGCCAAAAGCCGGCTTCGAAAGGTTCCATGAAACCTTCTCTAAGAGAAACTAGCGAGCGCCTCCCCTGAGCTTGGAGAGATTGAAGAGCTCTGGGACCCATGATGTCAGGCAGGGGTCATTGGCAGTTGAAGTGTGGAGGATGCGTGCTTGCTTTTGCTCGAAGGGTTCATCAAGAGATTTGTGGTAAAATCTCATGATGATAAGAAAATACTTCGGATAGCTGCGTTTCTTACCTGCAAAGATCTGCTGAGGAAATATCTTGTCATCAAATCCCATGATACAAGATAGCGGTGATTGGGTATGTGAAAGTGTAACTAGCCGCCGCGGGCAGTGGGCACATGGCGTCGATATGGACTGTAGATTGAGCCCAGAGATAAGTCAAGTTAAACGTGGACAAGATACAAGATAGATCTATCATTAAATATCAGTCATGGTTGCTGATAGCGTGTGCTGAAGCTTCTCCTCGGATGTGTCAAACTGATGCAGCTTCCTATATCGACGTAGACAGGAAGAATGGGATGCCTGTACGGAGTTAAAGTTCAAAAGCTTCCTTGCACATTCATGCAATGTCCTTCTGGAAGAGGAGGGGAACCACACCACCCGTTCTGGCGGATTCAGGGGCTTATCCATGTCAAGTCAATCGTCTTTCTCAAGACCCCTGCATCTTTTCCCCCCCCCCTCCCCTCTTTGGGCGTCAAGTCAAACTTCTTGCCATGTGACGGTGACAGCAATGCTTTTCCTTTCTCTTCTGTTTTAGCTGATAGCGATGGCAGTATCGTTGAACCCCTGTTGATTCCTGAATCAGAGAGAGGACATGTGGGACTGGAAGTGGTCAGTGACAATGCTTGGTAACACTTGAATGTTACCATTGGATTTTGGTGTTTTTATTGGACTAGGTATCGTGTAGATCAGGGTCTTGGCCCAGCATCTCGCCTGGAGCGCGACTCATGTGCCCATGGACCTCCTTCCAGAAAGCTTCTTTTCTCGTGCAAAACTTAATTAGTTGTTGATGACTTGCTGATGACGATTTAAAAGGCCCGAGGAGGAAGAGAAAGTGCTTTGAGCTAAATTGAAACATGATGGATGAGGATGTACGGAGATAGGATGTGCACCTGGGGAAGACTTGTTAATGCCCAAAGAAATGCACGTCCCTCGAACTCATCGCACGGACTCCATCGGTTACAGTTGCGCCCTGTAATACAGTGTCGACTGTGTCATATCGCGCACAGTCCCATTGCACAAGGGTCTGATCCCCTTTTCCACCTCCAGATCATGGGAGTTTTTTTTCTGTCCTCAAGCGATTGTGCTTCAACTGTTGTACAGAGAGAAACAAAGAGAGTATCACCTGAAATGTAATCACTCGAGTCATAGTGAGCCCATCAAATCACCTGTTCCGGAGTGATAATGTGAGCGCGTAGAGTATCACTCACCTAAACTGAGACCGATGAGATCCAATCCCTCCAGGTTACCCATCCACTGACTGGCTGCTCCAACGTCCAGCGCCAACCAGCCTCTGAAATGGCCACCCCCACTAAATCATAAATCACTAACTAGACCTCCACTAACAGCCCAGTAGCCTTAGGTACCGCTAAATTGCCAACCGCCCGCTTCCGTTCCGCCTCCTCTCTCCAGCTGCTGCTGCTCCTGGCGTGCCCTGTCCTGCACTCGCTGCCCGCTTTTGGTCTTCCCTCCTTTAAACGACTTTCTCCATCTGCCGTCCGCTTCAACCTTACCTTAAACCTACGCCCAGCCTCGTCAAAATCCTTCCTTTGACCAAAACTGCGGCAACAACGGTTTATTCTGGCTCTAATTTAATTCCTTTGCCCTCACCCAAAAACAGTCCAAATACTCTCACATCGGAATACTTGGCCCGCCTGCCAGATCAGACAAGAATCTACTCCCATCGTTTCAAAAACTGTCCAGCTTCCATTTCGGCATCGTCGATCCGCTTCACTAAACCCCCCCTTCGATCGCTCCACCGCCTGACCCCGAGACCACCACTACATTCTCGACCAGCCATCACCAGGCCCGCTGCCGATAACTGTCTGTATACGTTCAAAGAGGGATTCCCGCCGCGATCAATTCTTTGTCGCTCCAACCTTGGAATTACTCCCTCAAACCGCCTCGCCTCGACACTTCCTCACCACCCCCTTACCCCGCCTGTCCTGTCTTGCAGCTGCGAAAAATCAACGTTTGAATCTCACGCTGATTCACCGCCGAATGACGTCGAACCGCTCGTTGAAACGTTCCTGAGTCCAACGCCAAGTGACATCCCTAGACATTTCTCTCCCAAGACACCCAAGGCGCTCCCACGCGAACCGATCTCCCTCGACAACCTTTACCTCGCTGCAACATCCCTCTCGCCCTCCCTGCTGTCGGCTTCGTCTCTCTATCTCACTCTCTCCCAAGTCGCTCCCTCTCGACGGATGGCGTAGAAGGCTATGGCCCATGCCCCGTTGCTACGAACTAATACAGCTCCGGCCTTTCAGCCAAACTCCAACGGATTCAGTGGCTTCTCGCAGACCAGTATGAACCATGCGCCGCGCGCCAGCCAACTCTCGGGCTCGACAGCCTTTGCTGGCTCCTCGGCTTCGTTGAGTTCTCTGTCCATGGCTCCAACCGCTACACCACAAAACGGCGGCCCCGTGCTAGCCACAGCGAATATTATCAACCAAAAGGCCGACGCTTCACGATCGCTTTACCAGATTTGCATTTCGCTCAAGCAGCGCTTGGCTCAGGTTCCTGGTTTCGACCCTTATCTGGACCAGCTGGACCCTAATGATCCCGTTGATCCTCTATGGAACCTATTCCGGACAGGATACCCTTTACTCCTCATTTACAATGCCCTGCGACCTAATGAAGAGCTCAAGGTCGAGGACCCTAGCGCTAATGAAGCTAAGAAGTCCAAGATCGCCATCTTCAAATTCGTTCAGGCCTGCATGAAGGAACTAGATATTCCATCTTCCCATAGTTTTGTGATAACTGACTTGATGGGCAACGATACCAGTGGCTTTGTAAAGGTTGGTAGATATCGCCTATCGTGTGTAGACTGAGCTAAAGTGATGAAATAGGTGACTCAAGTTGTTAATTACGTCTTGGATCGAGCAGAGGAACGTGGATATCTCCTTCAACCTTTGCCAGAATCTGGGGATGGAAACAACGAGCCCACGGGCGGACAGATGACCTACCGAGACCATATTATCCGTGAACTTGTTGACACCGAGCGAAAATATGTTCAAGATCTCGAGAACCTGCACGACTTGAAGAAGACGCTCGAACAACAAGGCGAGATTCCTGGCGATACTCTCCATCAGATCTTCCTCAACATCAATGCCATTCTCGATTTCCAGCGCCGCTTTCTTATTCGAGTGGAGACAACAAACTCCATGTCCGCTGACGCCCAACGATGGGGAGCTCCCTTCATTATGTACGAGGATGCGTTCGACATTTATCAGCCTTTTATCGCCAACCAGCGTAAGGCGGCTATGGTTGCGAATCAGGTTTTCGACAAAATTCAACGCTCTTCGCACCCTGTGGCAGCCGATTTCAATACCCTGGATGGTTTCCTGCTAAAGCCCATGCAGAGACTGGTGAAATATCCTCTGTTGCTTAAGGTAGGTTGATTGCGCTTTTCCGCTATTCGATAGCTAATGCATGGCAGGATTTGAACAAGAAGACCGAGGATGATGAGGTCAAGCTGGATCTGACCAGTGGCTGTGAAGCCGCTGAGCGAGTGCTGAAGAAGGCTAATGAAGCCGTTAACCGCGACTTGCTTGATGAGGCTCTGGAGGACCTCACAAGCCGGGTTGAGGACTGGAAGAGCCACAAGGTGGAACAATTTGGCAAGCTTCTCCTGCATGGCGTGTATGGTGTGATCACCGGAAAGACAGATCAAGAGAAGGATGTAAGTCTGCTGGCCAGATTCCAGGGGCCCGACACTAACCTTGAAAAGTACGAAATCTACCTTTTCGAGTCTATTCTTCTGTGCTGCAAGGAGATCTCATCAAGCAAGAGCAAGGATAAGAAGGACAAGCTGCGGTCATCAGGTACCAAGACGCGGAACAAGAGTGCCAAGCTTCAGTTGAAAGGCAGGATCTTCATGACTAATGTGACTGATATTGTGTCCTTCTCCAAGCCAGGTGAGTTATGAACCTTGGAGTAATCGACATAACTAACTTTCGGAAGGCAACCACAGTGTGCAGATATGGTGGAAGGGAGACCCTGGTGTTGAGAACTTTGTCATCAAGTTCCTGAACGAAGAGACTTTGAGGAAATGGGTGATGACTCTGGAGACCCAGAGAAAGCATAACGTGCCGCGCCAGTCCTCAAACTCAGATTCGCTGTCAACCGACTTTGCCTGGACACGAGAGCATGGAGCTGGACTGGAGAATCCATACCTGCAGGAGGATGACGACGATGAAGACCTCGGACCCGCAACAGCACCCGCTGGGTACCATAATGGACCACCTTCGGGCATCGTGCCTCGAACAGCTTCAACCAGTAACCTTCGCGCTCGAGCCGGAACTGGAGAGAGCTCTGCTTCCCTGGCCGGTATGGTGAGAGCGCCTCCGCCTCGATTCCCTCTACCAGCGCCTCCCGCACCTCTCAGCCTTCAGACAGCAGCAAATGGTGCCCATTCACCCGGCGCCTGGGCGGGCGATAGCTACTTCTCTCCTGTCGCCGAGTCGCCAGCATCATCAAGAACCAGCACAACCAGTGGGATGTTCACAACACCTCAATATGGACTTCCCAAGAGTGCCACTCCTCAGCCAACGTGGGAGGATGGTAACGGTAACCGTTATACTGCACCCGCCATGCCACGTGCTCCCTCTCGTGACGGCCCCTCACCGAACCCTCATGGACGTAACCCTCGCGGACCTTCTCTGCCAGCAATGGCCTCAAACAACCAGGCGGCTCTCGCTGCTCAACAGAGAAACCGGTCGTACAGCACTCCTGATATTAACGGACCAGGAATGCCACGCACACGACAGCCTAGCCACGGAAACATTCCAGCAGTCCCTGGTATCCCTCAACATCTGCATCCTGGCCACAACCCCAATATTGGCCGAGAGCAGACAGGTTCACCTAGAAATGAACAGCCAACTCGGGCTCAAACCAACAGCCCAGGCGCTCAGCGAGAGCGCATGCACAAGCACACAGGCAGTGTGGGCGGCAGCATGAACCACTTCCCTTCACAGCCAGTTCATCCAAGATCAATGACACCCGGTGCTGGAGGCAATGCTCTTCGTGTTGACGCTGCTGCCGCCAACTCACGAACGGTGTCCCCCGCTCTTGGTACAGCAACAATGCCACCTAACTCGAACCCTCTAAGCCCGGAAATGCCCCTCCCAACACAGCTCAAGGTCCGAGTGAACTGCGAGGCAGGAAACTATGTCACTCTAGTCGTTGCTTTCAACATTACCTATCAGTCTCTTGTTGATCGCATCGACGCCAAGCTCGCCCGCTTCACTACTAGCAGTATCAGCAAGGGCCTGCTCAAGCTCCGATACCGCGACGAAGACGGTGACTTTGTCGCCATCGAAGGCGATGATGATATCCAGATCGCCTTCATGGAGTGGCGCGAAGGTGTCAGGAACATGTACTCTGGAGGCGTAGGAGAGATAGAGCTCTTCTGCGTCGGTGGCACTTCCTAGACACCCTCTCACAGGCGCACACTCATATGTCGATGGACACCCACCATCCGGAGAGGAGGCAGAAATGGTGCATTGTGCTTAGGATACCCACGGATCATTAACCGCATTTTTCGGCGCACGGAAAACAAAACAACTTTCATACATTTACTTGAAGAGACTATCCATGATCAAAGGCACGATAACGACCAAGGGCGTCTGGACGACTGGGCAAGGCCGATACATTATCATATAGACGGCAAGCGAACTCGACTTTTCGAACACATCTCTTTTCTATCGTCACCATCTAACGAAAACAAAACCCGCCTACTCAAGCCACTCTTTCGTCCCATGGACATTATTTTTCTTGGGTTAAGACTTCTTTTTGGTTCGTGACTGCTTTTCTTCTTGCATAGAAATGACTCATTCGCATTGTATGCGTCCTTTCTATTGTGAGATGAAAAGAAGTTTTCTGTACCGGGATCATTCATCTTCTCAGTCACTTACAGCACAGTTTCATGGGATCCGGCGCTACTATTAAGAAATGGGGGCGTTTATCATCATTCTCTTGATTTTCTCGTTCATTGTCATTTAACTTCTTCTTTTTTGTGTCTGTCTTCTCAAGATTCGGGTTTGCCGTTCCCTTTTTTTGTTTTTTGGGTGTGATTCCCCCCCGTGCGCAATAGAGGTGGATGTGGGAAACTTGTGGCATTGGGTGTGCGCCTTATGATGGGTAGAGTTGCTGATTTGAGTATTAGGTGTAGTGCAGAGCGAGGTAGTGAAATGCAAACACTTTGAATGAACTGTTCCGTCTCGTATATCGTGATGCTGTGACCGTGAGGCTGTAACTACATACCATTGAACACCGGCTTGTCGTTGGTTCAAATTGTTATGACTTGAATTGTATCTGTAACTGTATCGTACAGCGATATTTATACATCTCGCCCTTCTATCCCCCGTGCGGGTATTGTTGTACATATCTCGAATCCAATCCCATCCCAGCAAAAGCAGCGCTTCCGACGCCCAAAATGCATAAACCTTCTTCTTCTCCGTTATTTTCTGTGCCCGTTTCTACTTTTGCTTCCTCGGCCCGGTCATGTACTTTTGCATTCGTGCGAGATGGTAGTTAATCGTATTCGTGCCCGCGGGGGGAGGAGCCGGACCGTCCATGCATTTGCGGAGCTGGTTCTCTACTGCTGCGCAGCCCGTTGCATTGTAGCCTGCTGAAGCCCAGCATGCTGTAACTTTGTCAGTCGACATGTCTCGAAACCTGGTATCTGAATCGGGGAATTGAGTCGTAGAGGGGGGGATTTACCGAGAACGCTGGACATGATGGCGATGCAAGGATTTTCGACCTGGCGCTTGGGGTTGTGGACGCGCAGGGTCTTGAGAGGTGGGAGACGGATTGCTTTGTGTCGGCCGGTCATTTTGAAGGGATTGTACGCGGGGAATTGGATTGATTGGTATCGCCAGGCGATTGAGGTCGTGATGCGGTTATGGAGGAGTGGAAAGTTTGGAAGAGGTCACGTGCTGTGGAGATGGTGATAAGATTGATGATAAGATAAGAGCTGTGTTGCGTGAGTGAACATCCTGAGATGAAGTGAGGTTCGAATACGTTTCTTTGATAGCCTTTGTATTGAACTTATCATAATGGATCACTTGAGAATTTTGTTGCGTTTGTGTTCTCTGCGTAGCTGTGAGATTTGATACGCTGACAGAACTTCAATCAGCAATGCATGTATCCATCAACACCAGACTACAACGTTGAGAACGAGAGCCTTTACAACATATAACAGTCCCAGACTACTGAGGTACCTACACACAGCTTGACCACAGGACAACACATCATATTATAGCCATGTGCTCCTCTTCTCAACCTCACGCTGCGGCTTTTCACCTTTCTACCTCAAGGTACTCTTGTAATCGACCCAGCGCAACTTACAAGTTTCATTTATGATAATCACCTTCAAGCGCGGAAAGATCTCTACAGATGAGTAGTGCACGATTTCAGCTTCCTTCGTGATTCACTGCCTCTCTCGAAATGTTTGGAGCCACCTTCCGCCTGTTGATCTCTCTTGATGAGGAGGGGACTTTCCTGCCGTGCTTAGGTAGGCACCTGAGTTCTTTCCTTGATCGTGAGACTGTGTGACTACCTTTGAACTTGGTGCAGAGGAACGAGGAACCCTTCGAGATCATCCTTTCATCTTCATCATCATCATTATCATCCGTTTGTAGCACGTCCTAGGGAAGAATTGGACGGCCTAACGCTCAAAGACACCTGATTCGGCCCTCATCTCATCAACAGCTGTGCCTATATCTACCTACATTCACAATGGAGCATTCTAGTATGTTGTGTTCCTCGTGATTATACATGATTATCTTGCTAACGGGGTCTAGCGCCTAATACCGAGCATCATATGCATCACGCCCACCACTCCCTCGAGGACGGCAGGCGACAGTCTTCAGACCGCAAGTCCATCAGCTTCAGCTCACCGCTCGCCCAGCCAACACTCTCAAGTCCACCTCCTACACAGCTGAAAGAAGATGACCGCAAAGATCCTGAGGAGCCAAAGCCTCAGGAAGAGGGCCCGAGTCTACCGCTCAAGACCCTGAGAAGCGTGAGTGCACCAGTCGTTTGTCCAAAATGTGGGAAAAGGGCCATGACTATCACAAAAGTGCATTCTGGTGGCTGTACTCAGTGAGTTTGCCCTTGCCTTCCTTGAGAAAGAACTGTTTCCTGACACAAATATCCAGTGCTGTGGCCGGGGCCATAATCTTTGGGTCGGCCGGTCTCCTGTTTTTTCTATTCTGGCTACCATACTGCATGTCCTCAGTCAAGGATGTTTTTCATCACTGTCGTAATTGTAAAACACTTCTTGCTCAGTGGCACCGAAGCGGTCGCACTGACGTCTTCGCCTACCCAGAGCCAGCAAGGGTCGAGAATAAGAATAGTGATGAGGTCAGGATTGGGGATAAGACGAGGGAAAGTGGCTTGCTTTGAAGAGCAACAACGGAGTGATATCATGGGACTCCTTTCTACGTCCTTTGTTGTCGAGACCTTCTTTTCCCTCTAGTTCAGGCATCGATAAGATTGTATCAATCACACATTCAGTGTTCGTTCAGCACTCATAATAATCATGTTCCTCGACTCCTATGGTGTGCACACACCGCCGTGATTCATATCCCGCCAAGTCTATTGTTACATATGTACACGCCCCTATATCATCAGACAACATCAAACTTCTCCTCGTCCAAGTCCATACTTTCAGAGACTGGCGCTCGAACAACACTTCGTAGTGCTGCCCAGCCTGTCTTCACGACAGGCTGCTGAGCGGGTTGCTTGGCGGGCTTTGGTGGTGGTGGCACAGGTTCTGTTGGCTGAGGGGCAGCTTTTCGGCTTCTTTTGGCCGGCTTTGGCTCCTGCTTGACCTCCTGTTCGGCCTCCTGCTGCTCTTCTTCCTCGTGGCCCTCAGCTTGTTCATCGCCGTCTTCGGCTTCTCCTTCGGCATCCTCCTCGTCCTCATCGTCCTCCTCGTCGTCGTCACTGTCATCATCATCAGACTCTCCTGAACCATCAGAGTCCGCATCACTTCCAGGATCGTAGTCCTCCTCGTCCTCATCCTCTTCATCTTGTAGCGCTTGCTCGGCGTCTAACTCCGCCTTTGCAAGTTCAGAAATGCCAGTTCCAGCTGGTGCGTCGTCTCCAGCCTCTTCGCCATTCTTCTTGGGTCCGCGGTTCTCTGCGAGCTCAAGTTTGGCTTTTCGCTGCTCGGCCATACTACGATCTTGGAGACGGTGCTTCTTGATGTAATCGTCGATTCCGCTATAGTCCTCCTGGTCCAGCATGGAGAACTCAGCTTCTTCGGTCGCATCACCTTCGCCCGCAAAGACCTCGATTGCGATGTTGAATGTTCGTTGGAGAATGTTGGTGTAGCTCGTCGCGGCGATTCGGCTCAGGGGAATGAACATCATTGGCTTCTTGAATCCCCAGAGGATACCGTTCTCGAGGAAGAAAAGGTATCCATCCTTGGAGCCCCTAAAGGCCTTGACATGTACGGCTTTCTCGCTCGGTCGGTGAGGTTGTCGCACCATGCTCTGGAACTTGTTGGGGTCGGCTGAAGTAATGCTGACGCCGTTGGGCTTGAGATGACGGTTCAGAGCCCAGTGGAACAAAGACTTGTAATTGTCCGAAACTGCAGCCGCGCTTCCGGCGTCAGGACCACCTATCGTACCCTGTTTGGGCGGAGTCGCGGGAACTGTAAACACGAGTGGCTCTTCGGTCGGGGGGTTCGTCTTAGAAGGGAGACATGTTCCTCGTGGGAAAATGACATAGTTGTGCTGAACCTGGTTCTTTTCAGGTACAGGGAGGTAGAAAACATATTCTGGCGCAAGATTAGCATGTAGCCCGCAACAACAATGCGGTAACGCGTACCGATATCTGACCACGCGTATGTTATAGCTGGAATCGGTGCTGTTGTGTTTGGCGCGCGAGCGTAGATATGACCGCCGGTAAAACACAACTCAAACTTCTTCCTCTGGGGCACAGAAACTGAAATTTCCTTAATTTCGAGAAGAACAGTCTCATCTGCGGCATTCGTCTCGGTCTTAACAGCCTTTGTACCATTCGCGGCTCCGTTTGTTTGAACATCAACTCTTCTCTTCTTATGCGCAGGCTCGCTTCCTCCATTTAACAACTGATCGTAAACATGAGTAGCAATTTCGTTGAACAAAGCGATTCGACCAGGCGTATCTAGACTCCAGAGTTAGTATTTCGCGAATAACATCTTCAGGGGTATTGTTTACCAGCTGCTCTCTGAATTCCTTCAACAATATCCGGCCGGGTTCCAAATACTGAACCCAGCTTCTCCGTATCGAGCATTTTGCCCATGACTGGATTTAATCGTCTTGCCCTGAATTGTATCACTCCTTTTGTAAAAGATTGGGGGTTGAAAAATTGGGTGCAAGAGAATTGTTAGGAGTTGGCTGTGGCGATCGGACATGCAGAGGTCATCATATTTCCTTACAAGTGCGATAAGATAAGTAGCGATTCATGACGGCGGGCGCTTATTAGTCAGGGACTGGCGCTAGTTTTGGCGTGTTATAGGCGCTGTTGTCAAACCTTTCAGGGGATGCTCCGCCCTGTCAGGTGCTGACGTCAAAGTTGGACAGCGACGGACGGGGCCCTTCCCCGCGAATACCCAACCCAGCCCAGCCTTATTCACCGACGTTGTGTGATACGAGCCGTCAGGTGCCGTAGTGAACAAATCTTTTTGTCTCACGATATAGTCGATTTCTGAACCACAATCATGGCGACTACGTTTCCAAACATCTACACGCTCCGCAAGGTTGCTGAGACAGCAGCCAAAGCATGCGATATCTGCTACAAATCGAGCACCTCAGTGCTAATCACACCTGATCAAAAGGTATGAGGGATACTGACATGAAAAAGCAAATACAGCTGATCCCTTTGTAAGCTCAAACTTATGTGATTGGTATCGGTAGGATTTCTTCTTTGTTTGTCCGGTTCACCTCAAGGATCGGTACTTTTGCACGCCCAAGATTGATGAGGAGGCTGCCAAGAGGAAGAGGGAGAGGGAGTTAGAGGAGGAGAAGGAGAGGGTAAAGAAAGAGTATGAGGAGAAGCAGAAGAGGAAGAAGGAAAAGGAAGAGAAGAAGGATAAGAAGGAAAAGGATGGGGATAAAGAGAAGGACAAGGATGAGAAGGACGAGAAAGATGAGAAGAAGGATGAAGACAAGGTGATTGCGTATGCCAATTTTTTCTTTGCATGACTGACTCTTGTAGGACAAGGAAGATAAATCCCCTCCTGCTGAGGAAGAGCCCCGTGTATTTGAGCTGAAAACGTACGTTGTCTGTTCGCCCAGGAGTTGACAAGCTAACAGAAGCAGGGCCTTTTACCAGCAAAGATTGCTGAAGAAGCGACAAGCCGAAGCGGCCAGAGCTGATCGGGAGCGAGCGTCAAAGCCTGGGTATTTTCCGTCTGTGCCATCTGATGCGCCCAGTCGATAACAGGAGACGGGCGCTGCTGGTGTTGGAGGAGATCAGGGGTGCCTTTGTGCGGTGGCTGTCGTGCTATAACGATGTAGGTTTGACTTGATGAATTCACAGTTTTTTTGCCAAGATAATCGGTTCTACGAGAAGCTCTCATGGAGGATTCGTGAATATTGGGAGTACTGACTAAGTACCCATCCCAGGTACCTAGGTAGGTTTATTTTAGCATCCTCTAAAAGTCTTGAGTTCTCTTGCTCCCTGAGGGCAAGGACCAACCTTGATTGGAACTTACGGGCAGGAACAAGTATATGCTATGTCCTTCTCTCACCGGGCATGCATGCCATTCCTTTCTCCCCAAGAGAAGAAAGACAGCTCGGGTCGGGACCTCTATGCTGAATGATAAACATGCTACTTACTCAGGTAACTCTCTTCTCACATCATTCATACTCAAACTTGTATATCGACACAGCATCTGTCTTATCTATATTCCCATTGACACAATGTCCGTCATGTTTGGCCTAACTCGGTGCGATGGCTGCCAGGCATTGATTCATCACGATACAGGCCAACATGCGGTTCTATGTGAGTTGCATGTTCATTTCTCAAGGAAAAGAACCTGAGACTCAACAGTTTACTGCACTGATTATCCTGCCGGAGATTGGAAGTTTCAGTATGTTGTGATACCGTGTCATTGGACGGCGGCCGCGCCATTAACAAGATGCACATGCCTCCATTCGCTCTGTTTCGGAACCATCTTGTACACGGCCACTGGACAACTACGGTCGCAAGCCGAACTCAACTGCTTCAGGAGAGCTATTGGATGGCGTAAACTCGACCTCATGGGTATTTTCCCCAGACAACTGGACATTCCTGGACGTCGCCGGATCAGCCAACCGTCCGTAGCCAGGGCAGCGACCTTTTCTCTCCAAGAGCCAAAAATGAGCCGACTACATATGGAACTTGTTGATATGGTTCGATCTTATTGTCAAGATGCCTATTTCTGGAATGTGGTGCAGTTGCGGGACTTGAAAGGTTTTGCTTCTACGCGTAAACCTCTGATCACGAAGCCTCTCTCCCGCCTTCAGCATTGGGAGTGTGGCGACACTAAACCACTCTATGAGCAAGATTTAAAAGACCCTGCATGTCTTCTCATCAGTCTTGATTCAGACGGTATATGCGAGATTCAGAGACTTCAGGATCATCCTCCACCAAACCACCAACCCCTCGTGAAGCTCAGGAAGTACGTTCTCGCCAACGAGAAAGACGTAGCGTCCGTCAACGCTTGCTTCTAGGTTAGTATTCCTCAGCCGCATCATAAGTTCGTGGTTCACTGATGATGTAGAATGGGCTCTGCTGTTTGACGGCACGTCCGAGCCACCCTGGTTTTCCGACTTGGGACACTCAGACACCACCAAGAGTACTCCCCCGGCGCTTCTTGCAACTTGAGGGTTGTCGGATGTTGAATGAGGAAGTCCCTCGACCAACAGATATCAGGGTAATACGCCTCGACCAGACGACTCAGATGGACCTCACATTCTTCTGCGGACAACGTGCATCTTCGACTGGAGGTCCCTTTACAACGGAGGGTTTCCGATTACATCCTTTTGATGAGTATCGGCCACTCGCTGTTCCTGTTATCTTGCCACTAAATAATCCGGCATGCGAAGGAGAAACATTGTCGCTGGAGATCCGATTGCATGGGCAAAACTACAGTATGCTGCTTGAGACCCCATCATTAGGCGTTGTACACGCGGGACTACAAGCTGAACCGACCAGTAATACATTCTCTTGGAGGTATCGCATCACGCGCCCAAAGCTTTTGTTCCTCTGGAAAGGGACAAAGACGCACTGGAAACAGGAACATTGTGTTTCGTTTGCTATCTATCCCGAGGGAGTTGTGCTTGAACCAAACCATGATCCCATGACCATTGGACCGCAGATGCCATCTTTCAACCCCAATTTTGAAGCTCAACGACCTGCCTGGTCATGGGCACCCTTACAAGACATCAGCCGCATCGAGGTACATGAACAAGATATTGGCCCATTATTTATAGGAATGTATATATACTATCAGAACGGGGCCCAGAGATTCATCGGCGACTACGTACGGGCCGTTCCAGGTAAGGTCATCAAAACTTCCACTATCTCTGCACCAATAACGAACATGTACGTTGAGAGATGGGTACAGCCTATTCCTTCCAACTGGCCCGACCGGTATATGAAAATGCGGGTGCACTTTGCTGAACCCCGTCACAACACGAATACGGTATTTAACAAATACCAATTTGAGGGCGAATTGCATTTCTGGTATGGGCCACGCATGACTCCTGAACTCAGGGTCCTGCCGTCGGGTAGTTGGAAGACTGGAGACACCTCCTAATAACATCACTTGAGGAAAAAACTATATTCCAGGGGTGAGGCATAGATACAACTCCAGACTAGGTAGGGTAGGAAAGGACAGGACTTGGATTTTAAATATAAAAAAGGCTTAGGTAACTATGCACAAGTTCAGTCAAACCGAGTATGATATCTGACTTCTTAGTTTTGGTAACATGTAGATAATAATGAAGAACACCATTGAACCAACTCCAGCTCGCTTGTAAACACCCATAACCAACAGCACGAGTAAATGAGCCCAAACTGCAGACTTTGAACGAACTGATTCAGCTCACACCATGCTAATCCCCGGCTTCACTATATCACATGCCAAACACCAAAACTTGCAAACCACCTATCCTTGACTACAACCTCTTGGATCTTTTTATACAATATCTGTCCCAACAGACATTCTCTATGTCAATGCAACCGGGGTATATAAATCTTCCAGGTAATTCAAAAATGTCCCAATACGAATAAACGCACGCTCAAATCCCATACACCTTGCGCCAGATCATCTCATCATCATGCCCACAGTCGAGGTGGCTAGTGGAATTCACCCACCCGAGGACCGAAGTAATCCGTGCCCTCGAGGGGTTGAAGAGGACAGGCGTCGTCCTCGCATCCCACGTAGCCGACTGTGTTGCCCCACCAGTTGAACTCGGTGCCTTCAAGCTGGAGGGAGAAGAAGATGATGATGCCTGCAATGGCGATACCGCAGGACCAGGCTGCAGAGAGCACGAAGTTGTACTTGTAACTGTTAGCATTGTTTCGTGAATTTGGAGAATCTTGAAGTGACTTACTTTAGACCACAAGCCGAGGTAGCGCGACTTGAGATAAATCCAGGAAAAGTAGGCAATAGGTACCGAGGGCCAGACATATGACATGTTGTAAGGTGCCCAAACAATACCTCCATACATGATAGCCACAGGGTGAATCTGTCTCGTCCAGGTCCAGTTGGGGAACCTCTTGTTGATAGCCCAAACAGCCAGAACAACCACAACACCCAGAGGGAAACCGATCAAGACCTCGGTGTAGAGACCGTTCTTTCCAAAGATCTTGCTAGGTCCAACAGTGCCCCAGAGAACTGAAGCAGTGAAGAAGGTGTTGACACTGGGGCAAGTCATCTTCCATCGAGCATCCTCGGTGCACACTCCCTCGATCTGAGTCATCTGGAAGTTGAGAACACCAACACAGACAAAGGTGCTGATGAAAGTAGCGATGATCTGAGCGAAGAAGGTGTGTCGAGGAGGAATCTTGACGTAGTGAGCAAGCTTGAGATCGTTGGAGAACATGACAGCGTGGGCGCATGTGACGTAGCCGAAAGACTTGAAGTAGTTCATTGCCAGGGCATTGCCTTCAACGAAAGAACCACCAATGAACTCGGCAAGAACTGTCAGAGTGACCTCGATACCAGTCATGGCCTTGATGATGCCAACGGGAATGACGAACACAAGGCAAAGTGCAAGACCGTAGAAAATAACACCAGGTGAAGTGTGGGTGTCCCAGCCAGCGATACCAGAAATACCAAATGCAATAGCGCAAACAAGGCAAACCATGTACCACCACTCAGGAACTTCACGGTAAGCCTTCATGAGACGAGTGTGAACGTCAAGATCGTGAACCTCCTCAGCGCGCTTTGACTTCCTCCTCATGCTGTTGAAAAGACCCTTGAAGCCAGTGACAATTTCGCGTCGGTGGAACAGAAGAGCATAGGTAAGGGTCGAGGTGTAAATACCAAAGAAGAAGATGTAGATGACAACGTTTCCAGCGCCCAGGAAGGGAGGAGAGTAGTCGGCGTATTTCTTGGCATCGAAGAGTCCTCGGTCGTTGATAGCTCGAGTGACATTGTACAGCTCGCCCCATCGATCATAGACACGGTTGGTGTTGATGGGAAGATATCCAGTGTTGTAGATGTTGGAGTACCAGAGGCCGATAACCACCCACATGGAGATGAAAGCGCCAATAAATCGGTTGAAAGTACTAAAAAAAGGAACCATGAGAGGGTCAGCAGAATCCCAGAGGAGAACGTTCCAATCCCAGGTTGGGAATGGGTTGATGCCAAGACCATTGTTGAAACCGGTGATGGTGTTGAGGTCGCGGTTATAAGGATCAATCCAGGACATCCAGCTAAAGTTGGAGAGCGAGGTCCAGATGTAGTTGGGGAACCAGAACCAGACAAACATAGCACCGAACATGACATAAAAGAACTTGATGCGAGAAACGCGCCAGATCTTGCCAAAGGGACCTTGTACTGGGGAGTTGTTGTCGGTATGGAAAGCCGAGTTGAGCGCAATAGTAACCAAAGAAGCAGGCCAGACGCAGTACGAGGGATAAACGAGGAAGCGACGGCAGACACCAGCCATTCCATAGCCGATGAAGTTGGTGCTCAACGCGATCAAGATCTGGTAGGCGAAGTGGGAGGCATATGGCTGGTTGAAGTACTGGGGCAGATACTGAACCCAGATAATCAGGTTGGTATAGGGAGTGTTATACGCAACGTTGGCCATGATGGTGATAAGCATGTGCTCCTTCTTGGAAAAGGGACCTGGGTTGAGGGAATGGCGCACACCGAAGAGAGTGATGCCATAGTCAGGAAGCCACCTTTCGAAACCTTTGCCAATTGGATATGAGAGCAGCTGAGCGACATTGGCCATGATGCGAATGGCAGGTTGTCGAATATCGAAAAGCTGGTTGGTGAAAGCAAGAAGCATTGAAAAGACGAGACCGATTGTCCAACTTCGAATGGTTGATGAAGGGATGGAAGTATCATCCTTGTTCTCGACGACGGCACGAACTTCGGCGTACGGGCTGTTGTTTGTGATGAGAGCAGCCTCGAGTTTCATTTCCTGCACCAGACTCTCGTGCTTCTCAGGATTTGTAAAGAGTTCATCGTTCTCGAGGAAGGCCTTAATCTTCTGGATAACTACGAGTGGGAAGTTGGGATCCTTCTCGTGGATGCGATAAACGCGAGCCATTATGTGGCGCACATCTTCTAGTGTGTACTTTGAGGCCAGTTCGCGAGCCTCGAGTAGGTCATCTTCGGTGACGTGAAGGTCCTGCTCGGTTGTTTGGAAGTCGGGCATGTCATCCTGATCGTAGGAGAAAGACTGTTGTCCTATGTGTCAGTCTAATTGATCCGCAGTAGGTTCGGTCCAAATCGAGCAAGTAGCGCAAAGCAAGGCGATGTAACTAGACTCACCTCATCAAACTCGGATGATGAATCGCTGGCGACATTGTGCTGGTGCTGAGCCGGAGGCAATGGGTCAAGAGGGATCTCTTGAGCCACTCCTGTGGAAACCCTCTTTTCGTTGTCGGCCATGGCCAAGGGCCTCCTTTAGGCAATGGATCTTGAATTCCACCAATCTCAATAGCCGTACCAAAGTCCCTCGACCTCGGGTCGCTCTTTATGCGTCTTTAGTCGATTGCGCGAACGGAAGAATTGACTGAGGCGATGATGATGGTCAAGCGACAAACGTGAGTGCGTCAAGTCAAACCCTGTCAAGGAAGTCGAAGTGTTCGTGGTGGTGCTATTGAGGCGATTGTAGCGGTTGACGACAAGAACGAAAGAGTGACGAGATGGCGCGACGGAACAAGGCTCGCGGATGAGCAAGAACGGGGGGAGCCGGTATTGAATACTTTTTACCACGGGTTGAAGTGAGTGGTAAAAAGCAGGTATTCTAGCGTAGGCACGTTGCGTGGATGGTCGGATCGAGAGTCGAGTCGAGTCTAGACGAGTGGAACAAGGTACGCGTGGCGCTGCCGTCGGTAGATGACTCTCAGCTGGCAGGTATCGCGAAAAGGAAGTCCAGGGGAAATGAAAGACCCAGCAGAGAGAGTATGCAAAAGGCAAAGCGAAGCCGAGCCCAGGATGAGGAGGAGAAGGATACGAAAGAGGTGACGAAGAAGAGGAGGAGAAGATCGGAGTCCGGCAAAGAGCAGAGCCAAGTCAAGCGTGAGGGAGAGTGAGTGAAATGGAGATTCGCAAAGCAATTGGGACTAACGCACGCAGAAGCAAGGGCCCTGAAGTGAAGGAGAGTTACAGTGAGAAGACACGGGGAGCGTTAGGGGAGTTGGATGGGCTGGGTCTGTGGCGGGACCTGGACAGAACAGACGCAAGACAGGGCAGGACAGGATTTTCGGTGGAGAACTGTGAGAGTGTAGGGGGGTTCTGATTGGTCTGGAGAGACTCGAGCCAGGGCGCTTGGGCTTGCAAAGAACCCCCAAAAAAAGGCTCGGGCTCGGAACTAGGGAGCCGTAGTCCAAAAGCAAGCAACCCAACGGCAAAGACGGCAGAAGATACTTGCCGAGTATCACTCTGTGAGAGATATACTCCGTAGGTAAGGTACCTTTGGTTCATCAGTAAGCAGCAGCCAGGGAATGTCTCTGGCCTCCGTACTCTACTCACTATAGTTCTGTCTTGGCTCTACAGACTGTCCACTGTGTCCCTTCTATTCCTTGATCTTGAAAGACAAGACACAAAGCAAGACAAGACAAGACAGACTTGGCAATGGCTACGAATGAGGCGGGAGGAATCCGTCACTACCCCTTGGCTCCTGGTTGGTCCCCTTCTCCATGTCTTGGCGCTATCGTCAAAGTGGAACAACCTTAGCCACCACCACCAGCTGCAAACTACACGGCCACCCCGTCGACGATGACTGAAGAGGATCAATCTCTGGTAATATATTATCTCAGATATTCAGATGTTCAATTGATGATATCTCGTCTTCATCTACATACCTTCCTGACAGCTTCTGCTGTTGTTGTGTTGTGCTCAACGACACGTCGGGTACGACCTCGTCGGAACTGACGGCACGGCTACCGGCCTGTTTCGTCTCGGCGCTGTCCTCTTACTTTTCTCCAGTTCCAGCTCTCACGGTGATTGTCCCTACTCCACGCCGATTACCCGGCATCAAGCCACCCCAAGCGATATCTACAGTTTCCTTTCCATTTGTAACATCAACGAAACATGCCCCTTGCTCCTCATTGGTCTCTTTGCACTGATCATCAACGACTTCAAAAAGTACACGGGTCTCGGCACAACTTTTGCAATCAATTTGTTTTGTTTGTTCGCAACTGTCATGATTGATTGATTGATTGTTGTGGGGTAGGATTCAATGTGAGGTACGAGCTGCATCGTATGTACGCTCATGGGATGGTACTGTACGACAACGGCACACCAAGGCAAGGCCATGCCGACTGACATGACAGTATTCTTGGCGATAGTCACCCAAGACCTGGTTGTAGATCTTTTAGTGTGTCAACTGATCAGCATTGAGCTGACTCATGTGGTATAGGGTGAGCAGCTTTGTCCAACTTCGCACCACTCACCCACTTGTGCACTTCACTTGACACCTTCAATTACACCAAGGGTCAGAAGACTAATAATAAGCTTGTGTCAAAGTTATTTCTATTTGAATGGAGCGTACTGTACAGTAGCATATGTTGAGTGAAGCATCTAGTAATTCTGGTTTCATCGTAATGATTGCATGCATCTCACACGATTTGGCGTGTCGTAACAAAATAGCTCCGCATCGCGATAAGAGAGAGCTTTTATTGAATCAGATAACAATGCGATTCTATCTGTAACTCCACAACTAAAGCCGCCAATCATCCATGCGTCCTTAGATAGTCGAGTTACGGTATGTGTCAACGTGATGTGAGTAAAACAGGTGGAGGCTCTGCGTATGGCATCAGCGGACAATGAACATGTCGGAAATGGTGGCTGCATTCCGTTCTAGAGAGAAGCTCGAATTGGTCCAGAATATCTGGTGTAGAATAATTTTGTGTATATTGTTTGGCACTCATCCTTCGCCTATAATCATAAGTGATAACAAAGCAAGGAGATTGATTATTAGTCTATCCGTCTATATTCCCATGCGCCCAGTCTCGCTTATACACAAAACTCCTAGAACTCCCCCAAACGATACATTGCTGAATTTCTCAAAGCGAGCTCAAGATACCGTCGACATTGGCAAAGGACAGGAGCTTGTTCGTCTCATACCAGACCTTGTCCGCAAAGGCCTTACCCTCTTGTGTGTACAAGAACTTAGTATAACTACCAATTGTTAGTGACTGAAAACATCTGGACTGATCGCCAAACTCACTGATGAATCCTCCAATCCATGATATAAGACCCATGAGTCTCCTTGCCCATGACAACACCAGCTTGCACAAATGTACTGGCTCCGCTCTTGATGCTCCGAGCAATAACCCAGTTGACGAAAGATAAGATGTATTGAATGACGATGTTTCCCTGACCCCGTTGCAAGCTAGTTCCGCCGACCATACCTGGATCAACGAGGCTGACAATCACATCCTCGGCTTTGACGCGCTCAACCAGCTTGACGATCCAGAAGTGTGCGAGGGCCTTGGTTCTAGAATATGTAGGAAGAGGATTCACACCGCCGGTGAAAAACGCTTCCTTGTCAAAGAATTCCATGACGTTCTCGTCTTTGGCGTTGGGGAAATCGGCCATCAAAGCTGTGCCCGAGTTGACGATTGTGAGATGTCCTGGTTGGCCTGTTGGAGCCTTTTGCTTGAGTGTAGGAAGAAGCAGCGTGGCGAGAAGAACGGTAGAGAGGTAATTGACCTGGAAGGAAACCTCATGGCCCTCAGGACTAAGTTCGAACTTTGTCATTTGTATACCAGCGTTGAGAATAACAAGATCAATACGATCAAGTGTCTCGCACTTTTTCGCAAAGTCTTGAACGCTCTTGTATGTGTTCATGTCGACCTGCCAGACGAGGATCTCGGCATTGGGATATTTGGTGCGGAGGGTTGCTGCGGCCGCTTCACCCTTAGAGATACTTCGGACGCCGATGATGAGACGCTTGAGGTTCATGGCGAGAAATTGCTCTGCGGCGCCATAGCCAAGACCGGTGTTTGCGCCGGTGATGATGATGGTGCTGTCGGAGAGGGAGATGTCCTTGGGGATGGGGACGGGCTTGGTGGTTTGGGAGCGGAAGAAGCGATAGTCATCTGGGGTGAGCTCAAGAGATTTGGGAACCATTGTGCAGATATTGATTCTGAGTTATGGTAGTTATGATCAAGTGGTAATGGTTGATTGGTATTGTAGTCTTATTATTGTAAGAGTAGATGGTTGCGTTTGTGATGTTGTGGATATGCTATAAAGACGTGGACGTTCATTTCTTTTATGTCTTTTATAACTAGATTAACCATCATGGAGATAAAGCACATGTTCGCAAATGAACCGAAAAAGGGAAACAGTTCTCAACTCTATCATGTCTTGCAAGCCACCGTTGACGACAACATCTCCACGACAGAGACAGATTGGGAACCGCTTTAGGAAAGCAATAGATTGCACGCCAAGAGTTTTTATCTCTGGAAGGATCGAAAGAAGCATTCCATTTGCGGGCCTCTTTGAACTTGTCTGCGTCCTATTCGACGTTCGGACAGGCTCTCAACGCCCGAGACCGTTGGCTTGAGTACGATGAAGGAAGAAGTGGGGCAGATGCATCTCGGACGAACATTAGGGCGATAGGGAGACAAAATATAAGTGTCAGATAGGTTAACTCAGATGCTAGTGCCGTGATCAAATTATTCTATCAGCCTCTGTCACCAACGATCGGGCTTAATCTCAATCGCCAATCCGACACTAAGCCCTGCGCTCTAACCGAAATAGGAAAACAATCGTGTCTTGGCAAGATGATGCTGACAGGTACTCTCTAGGAGCTCGATTGGTTTCCCTAAAGAGTTAACAATCTCATCTTATCTCGTCTCTACTCAACTCAACTCTTTACTCATCATTCTAAGCTTCACTCAACGGATCGTAACGTCATAGCAGTGATCGGCTTAAAAGAGTATACCTTGCCTTATATCTGAGTCATCATGCTAGAGCCCTTCTTACAGCCAGTCCCTGTCCCGGAATCACTCCCAGTGCGGGCCAAGCCACGAGCTCGAAAGCCTCGTCAACAGGGTCGTGAGCTATCTCTTGATGTTCTTCATTACAGTAGTGCTGATCAAGTGCAGCCAAACAGTTCGAGTTCATCTCTTCAGACCCAGTGGGTAAACCAGCGCCTGAATCTCGCAAGTTCATCCGCAGCCATGTAATGCGCGGCAAGAATACGAAAAAGTCACCTCCAAGACATCCAATACTGGACGTTAGAGTTGATGCTCTCCCCAGAGCTAATGACGATGTGGAGGAGCTAGATCGTCCTGCACCCCTGGCGATCACTCGCTGCACAGATGCCATGTGGACTGTCGGCCATACACATGCTCGCCAAGACAGAGCTTGGGTCGAGTCGCCTTCTCTTATGGCGCAACTAGTCAGGCCCCCGCCTGATCTCGATCTTTTCACGTTCGCTACACCCCTTGATAAAGATTCGAGGTATTATATTTATAGATGTAAGGGTCCCCCTTCGGTCCGTGATGAAGCTAATATTGTAGTTCTTACTACCATCAAGGAGACTCTGTATCCCGCAGAATGGTGTTTTGATCCTGATGGTGAGAAGGTATGCTGGTTTCGCTGGCTGCTAGAAGATCCAGCTTACTTACACTGCATCTGTTTTATGGTCAGCGCCTTTCAAGACCTTATCAACATGCAGTCATTACTGGGACGTGGGAAATACGAGACTGGATGGGGTAGAGAGTTCTCAGCATCAACACGAAATCGCCTTCGGCATACCATCAAACTCTTACAAGAAAGACTGCAGGACCCTGCCAAACAAGTCGAGGATGCAACTACAGCGACCATCATATCGCTGGCCATGATGGCTGATGCGATGGAGGACGTTCAGGCTTTTGAAGCCCACTCAAATGGCCTTCGGCGGATTGTCAAGATGAGAGGTGGCTTACAAGGGTATACACATAATCGACAACTACAGATCAAGCTCTGCCGGTGAGTTCTGCCCCAAATCTATTATTCACTCCCATTAACATCATGGCAGTGTCGACCTCGGGTGGTCCATCAGAAACGGCTGCAAACCTGAGATCTACGATGGCAAGCCAGCATGGGAACCTCTCCTTGAAGCCTTCGGGACCGTAGCCTGCTCCTTCGAGATCCAAGAACCATCCCTGGACTTCATGAACGTCTACTACACTTGGGACTGGAGATTACAGAACACCTTCAAAGATCTTCGAGACTTTTCCGCCCTGGCTAACAGATTCTCGCCGAGTGCCAAGAAGCTCAAACCCGAAGCATTCCAGGAGATCATGCTGTCAATACAGTATCGACTTTTACAACTTGACTTTTCGCAAGATCCAGCACCGATACAAGAAGCGCTGCGCGTTGGACTACTTGCTTATGAGTCAACTATTTTCTTGCAGATACAGGGCACGAAACTAAAGTCTGATTCGTTCAGTCGACAATTCCGCGATGCCATTCAGGCTACGCCCGTGCAAGGCGAGGCCACCGCCAACATCAAGCTTTGGCTTCTTGTGGTGGGGTCAATCATTGTCTTTGACAGCAGCGAAGATTGGCTCGCACAGTCGATAAATAGTTTGGCTGGACGACAGAGCTGGGAGGAGGTGCGGGAGCGTGTGAAGGAAGTGATGTGGATTGATGTCATTCACGATGTCTCCGGTCAGAAGGCCTTTGAAGCGGCGCAATTACATATTTGAAGTGGGAGCGCAGCGGCACAAAGCTTGCTTATGCAAGACTTCGTTTCTTGTTTAGCTTCTGAGATACTATTAAGAACAGAAGGTATGGCGAGCTCCATGCTGTAACGCAATTTGACGACATACTCTCCGTGAAGCTAAGGATAGGCTGAGCTGTCACTTCAAAGGCCAGGTCATACTCAGTCAAGAGTTGCATAAGAAGATAAGTAAGGAAAGGCTTGTTTTCTTCCTCATATTGAGAAAACAATTGAATGATAGCATCGTCAAAAAGCCTGTTTCAATTGGCGAATGTTATGGAAACATGCCGTTCAAACAAACCAGATGTACGCAAAAGCAATATCCAGCAACTGCACTCTTCTAATTCCGGTAGTTTCATTGATGAAACCTGATTCATTGTTGGCTGGCTGATGCTGAATCTTCAGTCCTTCTGCACCAATGTTCTTTGTTCTCTGGGCAGAAGCATAGAGCTATGGATAACTTCCATGTTCATTGCCGCAGCTTGCTACATTTACGCAGCTTTCCGCGATGACTTGTCACAATCGTGCTATATTATGCCTCATTTACCTATCTTATTCTTTGTATCGTGCTGCTGAGTCTGGATTCCCCTTCGAAGCTAGGCTTCCGTCTGGTGGTGAAAGTCTACGAACAGAGGGACGGCGGGATTCCTTCCAGAAGTTTAGACAGACGTAGCCAGCAAGTGATATATCACACTCACTCGATTATCTCATTGAAGTTATTTTGACGGGTGTAAATACTAGTCTATGATTCTCAACTCAGTTTCCTTCGTCACAACCTCTCCCCTCAACAGTCAAGTCAGGAATACAACCTCTACAGACTTTCACACAACTACCTCACTTCACCATACAAATCAAGTCAATTTCTCATACCACAAACTCAGCCAAGTGACTATATCATCGTCACTATGTCCGACTACTCTCCCACCTCTTCCGCCTACAAGACACCCGCCACCTCTCCTTCGCAGACGTTCTTCAACACAGATAATAATCTCCGCTTCGCCCCCCACGTTACAGGAAGCGCTACCACGGAAAACGTCGTCATGGTCGACACACGCACCGTTCAGCAGTGGCAGCTGGACATGGCCTTAGCCCGTGTAGAGGGTACCACCAACCAACTCGAGGCTCGCCTCTTCAAGGCCACCTTTGAGCTCGATCGCGAGGTTACTCGCCTTCATTATGAAATGAATACTTACCTTCGTCTGCGGAAGGAGGACTTGAAGAAAGCTCAGCGGCGCCACAACCAAACCTTGTTACTCTGTGTTTTGTTTGTCTTATTGGGGATGCTCATGTCTTGCGTTTTTCAGCACCACGGTGCCAGTAAGCTCTTGGATCGCTTCGACTTCGGCTAAAGCTTTTCGGCGGCAAATAGGAGGAGCATCTGGGGGAGTATGCGATGAAGGAATTGGAAGAAGTAGTGGATCTGGATAGAACGGCTATTGCTTGAGTTACTGTGTTTAAGTCCCTTTCATATTGTTTGGGATTGGGAAACATAGATGGCTGGGTTTTCCGATTGCATAAATACACGTTTGCACTGGGATAAATTCTACAGTTCATCTCTTGTGATCGTCTTTGACCTGCCTCGGGGGGAGCAGGCCAACTTTGATGTGACATAGTAGGCTCAAGGGCCCTTGGGGTATAAGAAGACTTCTGATACTAGATTGGGGCACTAACAATACTTAGTCTAAGATCCTCTAAATTTATACTAGATATCCCAAGTTTACCTAAGGTTACCTAAAGCTTTTTGTTACCTATAGTAGAGATCCTAAGTTTTGTTACATCCTCTCCAAGGCTAATGTTGGCATGAGGTATCTATATGCGCTTTGGCTTCGTCTCTGAACAGCCAAGTAATGACCACTAACTCAGGAGAGAGGTGCGGGCACGATTTCGCAATAGAGTCTGCCCGTCGAATTCGACCAGCGTGCTGCCTGCTTCTGATAGTATCGCCAGCGTCATAGCCGAGTAACGGGAAGTGTGTATACTTATCGCTGCCCTAGCCAATCAGTTAAAGACCATAGATAGGCTAATAGTAGACGTAATTATCTAATAGTTCTGCCATAATGGAAGGCTCGGAATTCGAATCTCATTGACATGTGGTTGAGTTCCCTGTGTTCTGGCATCGGATGTGTGACTCAACACAGGTGCTTGGACTAGCTTTGGTAAAAGCCTTCTGCTCATATTCTAATAACTAGATATGAACTCTATGTAAGAGGCAACCGTGATGACTTCATGTCTGGGTTCGTTCTTATTATCATTGAAGTCCTGGTGGATAACGGCCTTATCATCAGGATGCAACTTGCCTGTCTCTATTGAAGCTCAACACAAGAGTTTCTATTCACTCGAGTCAGAGAGTCTCATGCCTCGATTATGGGACGTCTCGTGGCTCCAGATGACGCTTATGCTTGAAGAAGCAGTGCTTTTCTATTTGAGGCTATGAGATCCCACATTGGCAACTCGATTCTATCACAGCATATTGACCGAGACTTTTCACGAAAAAGAACTCTTGAATAAGACAATGATCAGCGGACTATGTAATCGGCATTAAGGACTGCAGCAAAAATCAGCTCGTGATGAGTGCAGCCCGTGTGTAGTTGCGGGATGGATGCAAAGACGATGGATCGTGAACATTAGAGACGCATCATTTGCCTATCCATCTGACGGCTCGGACTCTGGCCGCTGCCCATCAATTGCCACAGCTTCCGAGTCGAAAGAGGCTCTGCCAATCATTCTAAGATCCAGTTCCAGCCTCGACGCACGTTATTGATGAGTGGTGATTGTGAAAGACTGTCTGGGAGTCGATTCAGAGGGCAAACACCGCAGACAGAGGCTTCCTTAATCGAAGTGCGAATGTTGTCCAAATCTTTCTGCTTTCTTATGATCTAGTAAAAGACCTGAGTTGCTCAATACCACCGATGCTACACTTTGTCTGAATGCAGTGGATGGGCTTGTAACTTAAGTGGCCATTTTTCTTCCCCCAGAACATCATACGTACATCATCAGGCAAAGTCTAAGCTCAAAGCTTTTCACCTGTATCTCTTCATTATGCTTCGAAAAGGCCACACAAGCCATACAATACTTACTCCGTGGCATCCGAAGACTAGCTCAGGACTGAGTCTAAGGGCAGGTAAGTCTACCACATAGACGAGCACCAACGACGATCGCAATAAGAAGATTGCAAACAGCTAGAGACGCATTTACGGTGACAATTGAGTGAGGGACACAGAAGGGTACGGTCAGTCACCTCGATCATCGCCATGATATCCCGTCATCGTGACTTACACGCTCATTACCCGGGACCACAACACATAGACCCAATATCAGCACTATTTCAGCACTGCTTCTCTACAAGTCCATCTCTCATTCATCATCTAGTCATACCCGATTTAGTCAGACTGAAGCTCAAACACCTCGCATAATAAGTCCTTCCAGAAGCAGCATCATGATTGCTTATCCCTCAATCCTCCGAAGCGTGCATATTAGCACGACCCGACAGTCTGGTAATAAACGGCCCGTTTATAAGGCAAATTTCCCCCCTTCTGCAACCACACTGGAAGAGAATTCCCGTCCTTTCCGTGCCATATTCTGCCTAAACCTCCAAAATACAGGTGAAACGAGGACAATGGCACTCTTGTGATTGTTTTGGGTAGACTCCTTGCTGATCAATATCCATTCACTTGCATAAGGTGTCTCTTCAACGGCGGTCATTCCTGTTTCTGATAAAGTCCTTCAAGGCTAGCCCTACCAAGCTGCATCATGTTTGCTTCAAAATGCTCCGGAGCTATATTATACTGTACACAACTATCTATGATTCGGAGATGATCTACCTATGGGTTGTACCGTTGTAATGCCGCGGTGGGTTCATGACGTTCTACCATGCTTGTTGGCCCTGCTTGTCGTGCTTGCTTTCAAGGGAGATTATGTCAAAAGTCCGTCCCTTGTCCTGCCTTACCGCCTGGCCCGAACGAAACCTGAAGCTCGATTGCAAGAACACCTCCACAAGCTAAAAAGTTCAGGCATGTCAAGGGGGAAGAAGGGGGACCACGATCCCCTCACCACGGCGCGGCACGGCCTCGGTTTCCGGAACCAGTAGTGGGGTGCGTTCGTGGCCCCAAGGTTACATCCGTTCCGTGAGAAGGAGAAGAGGAGAGGGGCAACACTGCCGGAGATTATTTAGGTCGAGACGGACGGCACTGGGTTGCTGTGATATGGAGGGAGAGAGGCAAAGCATACAGAGAGAGACACAAGTAAAATTAAGAGGCGACGGCGTAGCAGCATTGATAAGGAATGACAAACCAACAAACTTCAGATAGAAAGTGTCACAACTGAACTCTGTGGTTAGTGGTGTTCAGCTGAATGCAACATGTACTGCCGTTCCGTTGACGGAATGCCAAAGAACGGCACTTTTAGACCAGGAACCACTTTGCTAAAGCTAACTAGCTAGCTAGTATCGCGGACTGACTAAACTAGAGTGAAACTAATAGATATGGAGAAACTATCGACGTCAGAAGAAGAATGGTCGGAAAACACACCTAATCCCCCCCGACCCGATTCGGCCGTCGGATGGAGGTCCTGCGAACGGTAACCACCTCCGTTCCAGAAGGTTTCTCGGCCGTTGGCACCAGATTTTGATACTGACGACGCAAGAACAAGCATGATCTGATCTGATCTTCTTTACTCCGTACTTTGAGAGTTTCTGTTTTGTAGGAATTGCTTGTGAAAACATCCTATTACCGTTGACAGGTAGGGATCATGATCCTATCCTGCCAGGTAGATAATCTCGTTGACATGGTGTTTATACGCCATAGCCAAACAATTTATCCCTCATTCTTTTCTTTTCAAACTTGGCAATTCTTGCGAGATTTGGTTGATATGTGATAATACCTAGTTTCAACTCAAACTCTTATTATCAAGGTCCAGACTCTCTGTTGATGCATTCATGGTTCACGGAACATGCCTTTCAGGTCAACGCAATAGAGTGGATCAAATATTGAACTGAATTATGAACCATCACTAAGTGATAAACCCACAATCCGTAAAGTCTATGTTAGTCTGCCCCATCTTCCGCTACCAAGCTCTTGACAAGCGCGGAATTATACCGAATAGTGCCGGTGCTCGAGCCCTTTTCCACAGACCAAAAAGCAGAAACTGGAGCCTTATGAGAACGGACCTTCTCCTCTCTACGGAGTACAGCCCCAGCTTTTTCCCAGCTCCATCGCATGTGAATGTCTCGAGTTAATTACCACTACGTACAGCCATCTCCAGGTTTACATGCTGTACCAATATGTGCTCGCTGTTATGTTATAAAAGGCAAGGATATAGCGTTTACGTGCCAAAACAAGCCTGGCCCGCATAAGCACCGAGGTCTCGCCCTGCAGAAAAAGAGAGAGGGCGACAAGGCGCGTTTAACCATTCTGGAGAAACGAACCTGGCCCAATGAATCTTAAATCCCAAGACAGGAAGAAGAAGCGGGAACCTAACCCTCGATGCTCTTCTCCCCTGCAGGGATTGCGTGGCCCAACTGGGGACAGGCCCTGAGAACAAAAAACCCCTGATGTTCAGAGCCCAAAAGAGGAACCATTCGAGAATATTTCTGGAAGCATTCCACTTTTGGTAGACGCTACGAAAGGTGGGCGTGAGCTGTTTGATTCGTCCGTCTCTTTCTGCTTTCCACCCCCTCATAACTAATGTCGATCGTCAGGCTTCTTATCACCCGTTATTATAGCTTCATCCTACTGAAGAGCAAGGTCATATAACCTCAACAGGTAGGTCAACCGCATGTAAGTCACCGCTTACCGCTATCGAGATTAAACGCCATTAGGTCCGAGGAAGCCGAAATGTCATTCATGTCCTGCCTGTCACTGTGTCATGGCAGCAGCAAGGCCATATTCCCAGTTGAGGGCACATCGCCCGACGTAACCTTAATTAACGTGGTTTCAGATAGAGGATCGCCCTCGCTAAACTTGGTCGGTTAGCAGCTTCACTGACACTTCAGCGTCAAACCCCTCTCGGCACTTCAGAGATAAGAAACGTCTCGAATAAATTAGAATTGACGGAAGAAATGGAAAAGGCCAGCCCTACGGATAACGTTTAGCGAAAAGACGACAAGCATTCGACTCCTACAGTGTTGGCACCGAGGATTAAATCCTCAACGCGACAATGAGGCACAGTCGGTGTTTTTTTTTCCCGCTATCAATTGAAGGTCAAGTCTGGCAGGGCTACGAGTCAAGAATAGCGGCGTAGCATTCAATTCTTGACGCTTGAATCCTGAGTCCTGCAGGATTCAGAGGGCGATCCGAGCATTTCTGGTCGAGATGCAAAAATAGCCCACCGTAAATATCCTCAATCTGATACAAGACATCAAGTTCAGGTATCGCAAACTGCCAAGACAACTTTATGTGGCAGTAACAAGACTTGGCCACATGAATAAATGCAAGGTAGAGAACTTTTGAGGCTCACGGATTGCCGGATGAGCTGTGCAATAGCAAGTGTCGTACAACATCATCTCTGTGAGACATGCTGTGTTCAATAGTTGACTTGCTTAACAAGCAGCATCCCAGCTTAACCCCAGGCTCTCATCGAGACGGACAATATTCTCAGGCCACTTGGCTTTTGTTTCCGTGGCGATTCTCATGTGAAAGCGCCTGTACCATGTCGATTGTTGCAATGGCTCATGGGAATATTGCTTTTTTTTTGTTCCCCAATGGCCTCAAAACCCCACAGATCTTCCCGACCCGCTGCAGCCCGTCAGCTTTCACATCTCAGCTACCGACATGTCGCCTGCTGCACCTCAGACATAAGAGATAAAACAATAGGCAGAGCAGTCGTGATATACTCGGCACAAGACATTGCTCGTACAACACCCTCTCAGATGAGTGAGTACATGTGGACCTGTTGCAGGTTTCAGGGCTTTTTGTGCACTTGCATCGCACACTCTGCTGCAGTCGGAGGCCTTACGGACATAGAGACCCAGACCACCTCGGAGTTCCGTCATCCGCGGAGCAATTGGTGATCCGTCCTGCGGCGGTCGATCCCTAAGGCAAAGAAGCCGAGGGGTGCGCCTGTGGAGTGATATCAACTTGGGTAGGGCTGTGGGAATCTCCCCCATCATTGTTGACGATTGGGTTATTTCCCCGACGCCTTTGGGCCGAGATGTTCAATGGGAAAAGGTCCGCTTCTCCATGCCAAGAAGGCATCGAGCTTTGTATTGGAGGCTTCGGATGAGGAAGCTGGAGCGGCCGCGTGGCTGATCCGCTTTCACGATGAATGGAGGGCGCCTGAAAAATGGATCGATGGGGTGAGGGAGTGAGCGTCCTTCTCTTCTCTGTGTCTGTCTGGTGATGCCTGTCAATGAGACTCTTTCGCCCTCTGGGTGAGGCGATACTTCCCTTTCTGGATGATCGTGTAAGAGTCATGAATGAGGTCTTAAACTTGTTTGTACAAGTCAGCTGCCCGCGAATGAAGGGCGGTGAGATGTCATCGTCAAACACCAATCCCAAGATGGTGAAGATCGAGAGAACTGTAATCAGAGACAAGACCAAGCGGATCTCCCATAATAAGCACCCCTTTCCTTGTTCCTCAGCCACATACTGATTAATATTCCTCTAGAGATAGTTACGTGTCGCATGACCAACCCGACTACAATGCTCCAGCCCTGACGAGACTTCTCAAGGCGTCCAGTCGCAACACGAGAATGCAAGGCGCCAAGATGACAAAGACAAAAGTGCTTCTGGCTATTCCCTCTGATAGACGCGCGGTTCAATTTGTTTCAGAGACTACTGATCAGCCACATACCGTTCTGAGACTCAGATTGGATATTGTGGTAGCGTGGTAATTGATACTCCACTTTTTAGTACACGGCGATGTTTTGATCACGGCTCGTTGAGCATGATTGTATTGGACGAGATGCGATGCTGATCATGCCACTAGAGACACTATCCCTTGAGATTCTGATGTAAAACTGCATATGTAATGATGCTCCATGTCGGAGGGGCTACGGAACAAACGGTGGATGAATGTGTAGATAATCTCGTGTAGCCATATCTCCGAACGAATCAGCTCCAGGAACCGCCAGAATAGAATCAGTCCATCAACTCCTTGAATCAAACACGAAGTCGAGTGCAGTTGCTATTCAGGGTCTCGAGATGTTGGTTCTCAACTTGACTTGTGATCCGTTCAACGTTGTATCGCCACAGACAAAACCAGGATATCAGCGGCGTCTTTAGATGTAGAGTTTTCGAGCCGCATTTGCCAAGAGTGCATCCGTAGCCAATCCCGCCTCGATGGGCTGAAAGCCACTGCCTTGGAAATCCTAAAGATGCCCTGTAGACGAAGGGGTCTGTGGCGCCTCTCCCGCACCCGCAGGGCTGTGCTGCAATACGTACTGCAGTTACGGGCTCGTTTGGAGTGCTAGGTCTGGAACCTCGTTCAGCTCGGCTTGCACAACGCGAACCCGAATAGTTTCAATAGACGCCCTGTAAGGAAAAGAGAGAGAGAGAAAAAGAGTTACGTGGACTGTCATGGTTTCGAACCTCTAAGACCAAGGGAATGACAGGGCCCTTTTGTTTTGGAAGAGAGATGAGCCTCGGTAGCCCCACCGTTCAGACTTTGATACTCAGTCGACTCCGTGATTGCCACTGGACTTGTCTCAAAAGAGATAATATCCCGAGCGCTATTGGTCAGGACGGATGTACGGATTTAGACAAGGCTTGAGACGGGTGAATTTCAGGAGTAGGGACAACTGAATTGCATGGCGTTTTACGGTGTTCAGAATCGTAAATTATGCCCAGACCTGAAAGACGTCGTTTGGATGAGATTTTCCGTCTGGGTGCTTGACTGACCGTGCAATACATACATCGTGTGGGGCGTCAAAGGGCAGACCAGGACATTGTGGAACACGATACAGTGCCAAACTCTCGTTGTAAGCAACAACAACAACAATAATTCATCTGGAATATCAGGCAATGCATAAAGGGTCTTGTGATGCCATACCTTGCCATGGACTGCTGGTCGAGCTTGGATCTTGCATCTGTCAAACCCCTCGGAATATCGCCCTTGCAAAGAGTGCTAAAAAGCCACACTAACGTAGTGCTATCGAGATCGACAGTGGACATGTCACGGATGTGAAATAAGGTGTTGCTGCGCCTCGTTGAGTCGTCATCAGAGTTCTGAGTCTCGATTCTCTACCAATTGTCCGTAAAATCACCAAGACAAAAAGACCAACCCTTCTCTCCCACCGGCAGTAGCTCAGGGCGTTAATCTTGGAAAAAGAACAAAAACACAAGTATCCATCCATTCCTGAAACCCCAACGTCGGTGCAACATCAACAGGGCCCCTCGTGCCCGCTTTCTGAAATCAAGGTGCTGACACCTCGCAGGGACTTACCGCTCGGCAGTTGGGGGCGTACCCAGATTTTGGCTTGGCTCAGGCAGGGCCTCTTGGTGTTGTTCGATAGGGCGATCATTGGCGCGCACACGTCCCTTGGATACGATACGAAAAGTCCACTGAAACAGGGTCGTATTCCTGCTCTCTCTCTCATCATCCGAAACGGCAGCAGGGCGTCAAAACGGCAGTGGGTGACTGCAATGCCAGGGCCAGGCTCGTGACCTAGACCCGGGCGGCACAGGGCTGAACGAGGTCGTCATTGGCGCTTCAGGGTCTCAACATCATGCTAAGGGCTAATGGTGCAGTGCTAGTCTCAGATTCGGGAGGCTTGTCTATTGGTAATTTCGATTCACGAGACGATGGCGGGCCCTGGGATAGCGAAAACCCCTCCATTCATGGCAATAATGTGCGAAAACCGACTGTCATGGGCTGGAAGCCTGCAAAGTCTAAAACAAAGAATGCCAGTAGAGAATCTCCACCATTAATAACCGCGTACGTTGCAACCGACAACTCTATACGCTACACTGTTTATGCCACAGAGGATAAGGTATTAACCGTGCCACGGCCTGGCTGTTAGGTTTGGCCTGGCCTCCACGCGTCAGTCTTTAATCTACCGAAGATTGACGGCCGGGGAGTGAGCCTGCAAAGGCGTGTGAATCCGGCGAACTGACTGCCCTATTCGTAATAGCCTAAAAGGGTCCGAGGGAATGGAGAGCTAAACGTTAGCAGAGAACGTCCCGCGTCCAAAAAGTCAATGGTCTCTGAGCGTCTGCCGGATAGTGGGAGGCCGGGAGATGAAATGAGAGTATACGGTACACACGCATACACGTATTCTCTCCCCCCAAAATTGGCTGAGCAGGGTGACGAAAGGTGATGACGCTGAGGCTCAGGTGAAGGTTTGGGGCGAGACGGTAGGATGTAGAAGCATGGAAGCACGAAAGAAGCAGGTACAGAACTGCCGAATGCCTGTCCCGGGCCTCAGACCTTCTAATAAGAGATAGACAGAGCTACAGTGAAGGAAGGTGTGGCACAAGCCGGTAAGTTCGGTAGCTTTGCAGCCATGGCGATGTGACTTTTTGCCCTTCACACCCTCCATCGGGGCCTTCAAGTTTACCGAGAGCCCTATGACTATTACGACAATGGCTTGACCTTGATTCTTCTGGACTGCATAACAAAATCCAATTTTGTAATTCCGCCGTGGGTCAATTTCTCATTTCCTTTGGCTTTTGAACGTGGCTTTGACGGTCTTGGAATTACCACCGTCTTCTTGGCTATGGAGCAGATCACAGCCTGATAGGCTGATTCGGCTTGAGATTGACCGGGCTTTTCTCCACGTTCGGCAGATGCATGTAAGTATCTGCTATTTTATTATCCGTCGCTAACAATAGATTGTAACGTTGCCCCAACCTCGAGTGAAATGACAAGAGAGAGAAAATACAATCGATTATCATTTTCGCCTCCTGATATTGTGAGTGGCGTGTTGGCTGTATGCACACATCTTGGCCGTACAAATCTCATCACACCATCAAGACAGCCCTAGGACTGGACAGGCAATTCAACAGATGCCAAGACCGCAATCCCATGGTAGGGCTGAGAGCCTAAAAAGAAAAAAAGGCCGCTAACCTGCCTTGCCGTAGGCGCCGCCAACCAAGTCACCCCGGCCGAGGTCCGAAAGAGTGTGGCGCGTGTACGAACAAGCCACGAGGGTATGTACGCGGGTACTCTCACTTCTCCCCACTTGGTCAAAACTTAATTCTCCCATGGCATGCCATGCTCTGGGCCCCAAAGAGACCTGGACCTGGGAGCCCACGACTCAGTGCAACACGACAGGACACAGCTTGCGTTGCAATGGAAGTTAGGGATACTGTAGGGCTTAGTACAATACCGGTAGGTGAGGTGCAGAGCGGAGTTAGGGACCTTTTACCGCCAATTTCCAGTCATCCAACCATCCATCCCTTGAAGCCTTGAACTCTAGACAGGGACCATCTTTCATGTGCCGGGTTGGTAATCATCTTGTAATCCTCATTAACTTGGTGTAGTTGAGCTTGCGAAACTTGTTGTATTCCAAACGTGGTAACCCAGCTAATTACCACCACCATCACCAGATTGAACCTACAGCTCCGTAACACGTTGATCGTAAAACAAGAATCGGTCCTGCTCTGAGGACCACGACTCCATCCTCAACACCACATACATGCAGGCAGACCCTTACCTTGGGCAAATAATGCCTTGGACAGCAGCATTAGCAGTAGCAGTGTTGTTGGTTGATGCCTTGAGAGGGTCACAGCCAAAAACTGCCTGCCTCTTCTGGAATGTTGTGCACCCGACAGATTGGATTCACTCCTTCACAGTGAAGGGAGGATCATTTATCAGGAGGAACCAAGCCAGAAATGGGTTCATCAGAAGGTCGTATTGAACCGTCGATGCGCTATGCTTTCGGCCGGGTGCAGGGACCAGGCCACGACGACTAACACGGACGTCTAAGTGGGGGGGACACGACCACCAAGGAATTCCCACCACGTCCGTTCGTGTTGGCTCTCAGCTTTTTTCTCTGGGTCGTGGGATCCTGAACAAGCAAGTCTGAGAGTCTGCAAGATGTTGAAACTAGCTGGTTGGCTTGATGGATACTCTGCACTAGAAACTGATAGTCCAGGCAGCCGAATTGCTTGTTCATGCCAGTGGGCGGAGGCCGCCGTTCTCAGACAGATGCATTCATGAATGCCTTGGGATCTGGCATTTGGTTAGGCGGAGTAAAGATTCATGAGGGAACCTAATGAGCCAAGCATCATGAAGCAAGTGACTCGCTAAAAAAAAAGTGATGAGATGTCAATGAGGATTGATCTTTTGAAGGATGAGACTAGACTCGACTACCTAGGGCTGGAAGCATCTTGACAGCAGCCACAAACTTGAGTTGCGTAAACGTACCAAACAGATGAGCAGAATCAATGACGGACACACACGCACGCATGCTGCAAGAATTGCCTGTTGTCTATCTAACCGTTTTCACCTCATCCGCTCTACTTGTCTGTCGCATATCGTCAGGCGATCCCTATTGAGGGAGATATCATTCAAGGGGGATCCGCTTGGGATGATCCTGGCTCGTTAGGTAGGCAAGATCTCCAAACTTCTTTACCCGCGGGGTTTTATTCATGGAGAACATTTCGTAATGATTCACTTGCAATCCTGAGAGATATAGTGTGTTTACGTTTACGTCTACGTACGTTTGCAGCAATTGTCCGAGAAGGGATGTCACTACAAGGTGCTCTTATTCCCGCTTGCTCTAAAATGACATTTCGCCTGTTGGAAACCGCGTGCTCGGCGTGGCTTCATGTCCACTGAGACTGACACAGCGACATCTCATGTCCAAGCGGTTGTACTTAGCTTTTCCTGTGTTTGGCAGGTTGCACGAGAGATGGGGCGAAAGGCAGTATCTGCAGACGTCCTGTCTTCTCTTTCGCGCGGTTCTCAAAATTGGGTTTTTGTCGATACTGCTGATCTCGGTTTGAATCAGCATAGTCGAGTCATTTACCCCGTATCTTCCATGCCATCGGTCGCTGACCAAGGAATGAGAAATGAAATACTCCCTCTCACCGCTGAGCCTCAATGTTCATCAACGTTCAAACTTCAAAGTCAGATCGTTCTTGGCATTTCTTTGAGGTTGGAATGTGCCAATTACAATGAGATAAAAGGTTTCGCTCCAGGTCGCGACCGTTAACCGAGCACCGTCGGTACCGTATTAACGCAAATAGGTCCAGGCTCTAGCACTTTGGCCGTGGCGCGCGTGGGTAAGGGGAAAGCCCCAACCGGCCGGCCACGAGGTTGATGACGAGGCGGCATAGAGGAATGACGGCGTATTAAGGGCCAAGACCACCGCAAGGCGACTCCAAGCCACGATATTCGTACAGTGAAAGAGGAGAAGCCCGGACTCAGAATGCCCTGGCTCGGCTGTGACCTGCGAGGTGTTATTCGAATCACAACTGCCGTTGGCAAAAGTGTATTATAGGGCCAAGCCGAAATATTCATCGGTTCTTTCTGGCTGTTGGTGGGTTTGAGGCTAGGAATAGCTACGGAAGGCGGACGGCATGCACTTGAGCGACCAGTGAGCATTGCAGTTGAGACAAGCGGAAGCGGAAGCAGAAAAGAAGCAAGCCGGCAACAGAGCAGGGAAGAAGCCTGTCCTGTACTGCAATGTCGTAGGGCGTGATTGAGTGAATGTGAAGCATCTCGTGCAGATGCTACCACCCACGGATGTATCTATGAATATGGATCATGGCTGTCGACGTCAAGAGCGCTGGATTGGATGGACAAATGTACGTATAGCAATACCGATTCAGTGGGTAGGTTGGGTCGCGCAGGTGAGCAAGGGATCATGACTCTCCATCTCCAAGGTGAGAGAGGTAAGGCAAGGTAAGGTCAGATACTGTATGTACATTGGCCGACAGCCAAGATCTGGTACCCTGCTAGACCAACACCTCCAAGACGTCCAACAGCGCTCCATTGACTGCCCTGCCCTACACCCCTCTCCCCCGCGGCAGGCTAACCCCCAGCAACCTGTGCTCCGCCCACACCCAAGTGCCCCCAGTCAGTCCAGCCCTCCAGGGCAGAGAGAGCAGCGCAGGGCTACAGGCCACAGGGCAAGGTGGTATTCTGATGGAGCCCATCTCAAACGAGAGTCCGTAGGGCAGGGCAGTCAAAGACTCTCAGGAGCACCGTCGGAGCGGGGGCGATCCCCTGTAAACGACTTGCGGGACCCTTCTGTGGCCGACAACAATAGCGGAACGCAGAGCCAGATTGATACCGCACCCCCTTGTTCTGCTCTGCTCCTCTTGTCTGTACGGGGGGGACCAAATGAGAGACAGTTGGGAAAGGTAAGCAGCTGGACTCCTCTGTAAGACGATTCTCAGCGTTGAGAGAGGTTGAGTGTAATACGGCGCTTTATGTAAGAGCCAAGTGGAGGAGGAGGAGCTATCACATCACCTTTTTCTTTTTTTCATGGCTTCTTGAGATGCAGCCCATCATGATCTTGACAATGGGAGCTAGCGAATCTGTGGGTGATTCGAACTGACAGTTGTTGGTCGCACATGCAAGCCCATGGATGAATAGGATAGGATCCTTTGACATGCTACTACACACCCGTTCCGTCCCTGTGCCTCAGTAACTGTGCTGTATGGAGGTAGAGAAAACGCACTGATGCTACAGTACAAGGGACGGATATGCAGCTCCATCTTGAGCAAGCGAACGGGTGACGAAGGCATGGCATGGCATGTCTGGCAGTTGACAGAACAGTCTAGTAGGTAGTTAGAGAGTCTCGTTAGCAAAAAGAGAAAGACGTTGATATTGCACTCGTCTTGGCTTCATCTTTTGGCAGTTGGTGGATGTTCTCACCCCCCTTCATCGGCAGATGTTCACTCCCCCGTCTTGTTGCTTGCTCATGCTCCCACCTCTTTTTCCCTTCTTCAGCTTGTATCTTGTTCCCCTCCGTCACATCTTATTACCACTTTCGAATAGTTCAAGAACGGGAATAAGCTGTCAATGCTAGATATGAGGCGTGCAGATATCGTCATTGCTACCGCCACATTCTCTCCTTCATGTTGCGTTGTAGGGCAAGGTTGTCGCCTTCTATCTGTCTTGGGCTTTCAAGTCTCCAGAGCTTTTTTTTTTGCACTCCCGGGCCCCATCTTCAGCCCTCCCCCCTTCTGTACCGTACCCTACCAGCTGCTAGCCCAGTTCAGACTCACCCCTAGGCTCCACCCCCGTAGGCGTATCTACAGGGGTTCTCGACAGCGCTTGCCGACGCCAGGAACAGTGAGTGTAACAGCGCCAGAGCGTCAACGTCAACGCTGGATCTCCCATTAACCTGAGGTGAGGTGAGGTGCAGATTGGACTTAACCGCTTTGCCTCCCACCTTCCTTTCTCCCATCCGATTCTTCTATACCACATCCCGCACTTTGTTGATTCTTCATATTGGATCTGTTTTCTTCTTCTACTTTTTTCTTCAATCTTCTCGTTCTATCTACAACCAATAAATATATACTCCCAAGTAAACAACAGCCTTCCTCCACTTTCAAACAGCACCCCCGATACGCTCTGTCATTCGTCGACCTTTGAACGCGGGCCCAGCTGCACCAGGTTCTGCAAAGCACCTATTGTGTCTTGGACTGACCAGACGGATACCCCGAAGCCATCATCGCCACGCACCACACAACCACCCCGTACCGTAACACCCTAGCACCAACAACATCGCTTGTTTATTTCGGTCGGATCTTCATCGTAAAAAAATAAAGGAGGCCGCAACCGGGGAACAAGAGAGGTCATCAACAGTTTAACCGAGAAACCGTTACCTCTGCGACAACCGTCTATTCTATGACGGATTAGTCTCGGGCCTATGTCATCCTAGCTTCAGCCTCCCTTTAGGTACTTCAGCTGTCATTGTCTTGCCTCTGCTCCATCTTCAGCTAGAGTCATCCCAACTGCCAAGCTTCCAAATTTCACAACAGCAACATGGCCTTTCCTCCTCAATATAGAGAGCCTGCTCCGGCTCTCCCGAGCATTATAGTTCCTACCTCAGGCGACCGTTTTCGAAGCCACGCGATTCATCACCACGAATTGCCTTTTAGTGGGAGCCCTGCCATGTCAATACCTGGCATGCCACCAAGAGACGACGTTCCTCCACCACTACCTCCCCCTCGATATCCCGGCTTCGATCAACCTAGTGCTTTGGCTGAAAGTATGAGAGAGAAGCGGGAATATGCTCATGGCTCTTTTGCAAGTGGTTACGGCAGCATGAACTCCTCATATCATGAAGATCGTCCAAGCTACCAGCGAAGAAGCAACACAGGCGCCTTCGGCGACCGAGATGAAGGTTATGCTAGTTACTCATCTACAGATAGGTATGGCTTATAATGTACCTGGCATTGGTGCAGTTCAAGCTTCCAATGGCTGGGGAAAAAACTTTGGATCAATGAACTAACATTGTATAATCACAGGTCACGAGAATCTGCTCCTAGTGGCTTTGGCCGCCTACACAACCATTTCCAGTTCCAGTCCCCTGCCGATATACATGGAGATACCCTCAAGAAGAAGCTTGACCAAACTCGCCCTTTGGAAAAGTCACCACCTCGATCACTTCTTAGCTCATCAGCCAACGAGCTCCTGTCACGAAGACCTTCAGCGGAAGGTCGATTTCCTCCTCCAGCCCTCAGTGTTCCCGTACAAGTACAGCTTCCCATCCACTCCCGAGGCATTCTAGGATCTCCCGCAAGGTTGACCGACACACCAATTCACTCTGCCATCTCTCCACGAAGCACACCCTTCTATCATGGTGATAGATCACCAAATGATAGCTCAGATATCGATCGTTCACCTAGAACACGAACAAAAAGGAATAATAGCGACGATGCTACTTCAACAAATAGCTATGACTTCACTGGAGCTGAGGACATGGAGATGGAAGATGGTCAATCACTGAAGCGACTGCACATTGATGATGCCTACATGCCAGGCGGTCAAAAGAGACGGGCGGCCAGTCCTAATGATGAGCACATGCTTGGTATGCCAGATATGTCTCGACGCCGCGACATAAGCTCACGCGGATCTCCTCAAGGTCGATACACCTCGCTTTCTCGAGGTGCTACTATGCCTTCAGTCTCGACTTCACGATCCAATTCATACATCTCCAACATGTCAATGTCGATGCACCCTGCTAGTCTTGCTACTGCCAATTCGTTCGGTCGACGCTCACCTGTGGGCCCCTCCCCCGGTGGCATCTCACCTACATCTTGCAATTCACCTTACACAACTCCCGTATCACTCAACCCAAGCCCTCGAAACTCCATCTCTGGCCGGGGATCAATTCACTCTAGGACCGTTTCGGGTGCTAGCACACGTAAGATCACTGAGGTGCAGAAGCCTGGTGGAACTAAAGTGCAAGGCTTCTTCATGTGCGAGTGTTGCCCCAAGAAGCCTAAGAGGTTCGAGACGATTGAGGAACTTAAGTAAGTCAGATTCCTCGTTCAGCAGCCCCACTTCAGATGAGGCTGCGTGAGATTATAGGGCTCGTCGTATATATTTCAATGCTAACCAACAACTAGCGCTCACGAGGCTGAAAAGCAGTACGAGTGTTCGTTCTGCGGCAATCGTTTCAAGAACAAGAACGAGGCAGAGCGCCACCAGAACTCACTCCACGTGCGCCGTCACTCATGGTCATGCTCAGCTCTCTCTGGATACGATAGGGCTTTCCATGATTCTACTAACAGACCTGGCGAAGCTGACACCTGCGGGTACTGCGGCGATGAATTCCCACGATCTGGACGTGGCCCTGGTACAGGGGCCTTGAGTGGTGGTAATGCGCCTCGGCATGCCACGGACCAGGACTGGGATGAGCGTATCAGGCACCTGCAGGAAGTGCACAAGTTCCGAGAGTGCAACTCGTCCAAAAAGTTCTTCAGAGCAGACCACTTCAGACAGCACCTCAAGCACAGCCACGCGGGCACCAGTGGAAAGTGGACCAACATGCTGGAGAATGCCTGTATGTTGGAGGAAGACCCAACTCCCCGGTAAATCGACACAGTACAGTACAGGTTCGGCCGCGGATGGGCACCAGAAAAGACTTACAGGTTCGGCCGCCAGATGACGAGTCAATGCCAAAGCGCTGGTGGGTGTTGGTGATTCAAGATAAGTGGAGGATCAGTCCGAAGAGGGCGGGGTACAAAAAGGGAATCGCCGGCGCCCAGAGAAAGGAAAAGGATCAGTGGGTCAGAATCTATGGAGCTTCCATTGGAAGATCAGCCTCGAAACACTGGTCAAGAAATCGATCAGCGTTCTTCAGTCAACGAGCCGTTGGGATGTTTGGAAACAACAAGCCGGCGGCAATTGCACGACGTTCCGCCCGCAACAGACCACCGGCCATCCAAACAGCATCTGGAAGGGCCAGGCATACAACAGACGCGGAGAAAACTCTGTATCGCGTGGGCGGATTGCCGCATGATGCAGATGCGGCAAGTCCAAAACGAATCAAGGTGCCGCTCCAATGCAGCCGTTGATCTTCGGATCAATTGGGGTATTCCGCGTGCACCTAACGCGCGTAGGGATGTGGTTGTCCACACCCAGTCATTGGGCTGCCTCTCAGGGCTGAAGCACGAATGTGGCAGTGCTGTCGGAAGGGATGGATAACGGCCAAATACTACCTTGGCATGTTCCGTTGCATCTACGAATATTGCAACAGCGTTTTGACGTTTTAGCGGCAGCTCCAAGCGACATTGATGGAATCACTGTCTGTGTGCAGACTGGCACTTGTGGTGACCAATCAACAACCATGGCCTTCTGATCCAGGGTTCAGGTGGGAGGAGGCTCATTGCCCGACAAACCTGAAATGCACATGGCAAAATGAGTTTGACGATGGATGAAAAGCAGGCGATTGCACAAATGAGAAGGAAGACGCAGGCCTGGGGCCATGTGTCTGTGGATGCGCTACTTTCTGACTGGGCTTGAGATCCCTGCCGACAACCCAGTCACGGATGAGCTACACGACTGCCGGAGTTTGGTAATGAAATGGAGTACATACAAGAGGAGATTCATGGCAGAAAAAGCCCAGGCGTTGTCTTTAGAGGTTAGCACTTCAGCTAACGCTCACCAACAAGTGAGCGAGGATGTCGGCAAGTGAAATGGGGAAGACAAAGGCTTCACTTCGTATACATATTGGCTGGCACAGCTTGATGCTGATGTCGCATGCATCATCTTATGGGTCACGGTACAAAAAGGTTCAATCATGGTAACGGCCACGGTTCATTGGCACGGCATTGGGACACATGGCATTGTTTATTATTATTCGAGATTTCAGGTTAGGCACATATCAGACTCGGTCGTGTAGATATAAAGCAAGTAGTCTGACAAGATAAAAATTGTATTTCGAACTCTCAATACCTCAGTTGTCTCTGCAGTGTCCTGTTCTGTTCAACCATTGTGACGCGATGCACCAGCCAGTTGCAGTGTGTGAAACATAGCGCACCCAACACTGAGGTTGCGGCCGTTGCAGGGACCAGGAAAAGACGGCACATCCAACTTCTTTGTAAGGCTTAGTTGGAAAGATCTACGAGGCTTTTCAAAGGGCATTCACTTATCAAGCAAAGCAAGCCTGAACATCACAATTAAGTCCAGAGTTGCCTCGGGCACCGGCAAGTCCATTATCAGACAAGAACGCAGCGGAATTGAAGCGCATACCACCCCTATTTGGGCAATTCGTGTCGCGTAAAATTGTCTGTCTGTTCAGCTGAAGGGCCTAAAAGTTCAGCTGGCTGGGTTTGACGCTTCTAACACCACCCTGGACGCGGAATTGGGATCGATCACGTGATAATTCTTATAATCGCACTGTTCGGGTCGTGATGTCTGGGGAGCTACGAGGTACATTCCATTGTGGGATAGTTGATGTGTTTTTTGACGGAAATAGACGAGACGACGGATGCTTTAAATTGAAGATGGGATTTGAGAAATTGTGGCTGGTGAGGAGTTCAAGATGGAGTGTGGCGTTGGATGATATGGCGGGGTAAATTGATGTGGCGCAGTAGTTATTGTGGAAGGAGGGGCAAAAAGATGCAAAAGTTGTGGAAGTCATGATTCACACCGAGGCTAAAGCTTAAACTATTTTACTTTGTTGGTTTCGAGTTTTGCTCAACTGATCTATAAGAACTACTCTTTGTTGATTGCAGATTCTTTCATTGTTCTTCAAATACAAACATCTACGAAACAATCTGGAATATTCAAGTCACTATTGCGACTTGCGATAAGCGCACAATCTGGCAGAAGACGATTCCACAAGCGCCGATCAGGCATATAAGGTTTTCACATCGAAGGACAACCAGGCGGACGATTCGAAGCCGCAGCAGTGGGAGGAATTTGGCCACAAGTTTGAAACTGGACAGCTTGAACTTCTCAAGCAAAGTATCGCCCAAATGGCTCTCAGCAGGATCGACGGCCAGGATGAGCTATTCGTCGGAGGGTAGGTCTCTCCCTGACCACTGAATAATTTACGGGCATGCAGTGCTAATTATTTCCCAGGCTCTGGGCTTTGCGCCGCTCAGACTCGCTGACGGATCGCCGCATCACGCATGTCCTCTCCCTCGTCCCATTCGACATTTCAAGCCTCAAAAACTTCAAGGACGAACCCTGGATCGATTACGGAAAAGACCTACAACACCACGTTATCGACATTGACGATGTGGAGGATGCTGACTTGCTAATTGAGCTGCCCAAAGCTGTCAGATTTATCGAGGAAGGTCTAGGCGCGAGCTGGCTTGCGAAGGATGAGGAGGATGGGGGCGTCTCGTTAGAGAAGGGTGTCGAGGACCTCGATGTTGGGGAAAAGAAGAGGAAAAAGAAGGGAGGCGTCTTTGTTCACTGTGCGGCTGGAAAGTCGAGATCTGTTTCGGCGGTTATTGCTTACTTGCTTAGGCGATATCCAAGCCGTTTCGACCCCAATATCACGCCGACTGCCATTTCGGATCCGACCCACTCGGTTCCCCAGACTGAGGAGAAGCGTTCGAGAAAGGACACCGCTAAGGAGGCTGTCCATGCTGCACTTACCTTTGTGCGTAGAACTCGACCCATGGCTGAACCTAACGAGGGATTCATGGAGCAACTAGCCCTGTGGTGGGAGATGGGTTGCCCGGATGATGTTGAAGGACACCCTGTTTATCAGCGGTGGGCTTACAAGCGCGAAATCGACGAGAATCTTGCAGTAGGTCAGGCACCGACGAGGCTTCGCTTTGAGGACGAAGAGACCCAGCCTCGTGATGACTCGGGTCTTAGTCTACGATGTAAAAAGTGCCGCCGAGCTTTGGTCACCGCACCCTTCATTGTGGAGCACAAGCCTTCTGACAAGAAGTCCTCGGCGTCTACCTGCCAGCACTACTTTGTTGAACCACTTAGTTGGATGCGTGGGGTCCTTGAACAGGGAGAGCTCAACGGAAGATTATTATGCCCCAATGCAAAGTGTGGCGCTGGTGTAGGCCGGTACGACTGGAAGGGCTTTCGGTGCTCCTGCGGCGGATGGGTGACGCCGGCGTTTTCGCTGCAGAAGGCGAGAGTTGACGACGTCGTTAAGCGGCCGGCGACTCAGAGCATGGGGATCCGGATGCCGCCCGGGTTAGCTCCACGGAGCGGAAACTTGTGAGGACAAGTGAGGGCGGAATTACTACCAACCAATACTACCTACACAAGAGCGCCGTATAAACACCGATTCAGGCCTATGCTACCGATCCGTGCCTTGAGAGACCCGACCTCTGCGGACCCGTTGCTATGTCCGGTGCTTAAGGCATGCCGCATATTGCTTGACAGGTCCGTCTGGACATGGAGCTTTACCCTTCTCGAGATACATTCCGCTCTAGCATGATGCATCTCTCATGGCGAGTGAACCACTAGGAGAGAGGGAGCAAAAGCCGGCGGGGTACCAGGCGGGATCAAAAACCCTAGGGCTTACAGGGCGTGAGGTGTGCGCTGTGGAAGGGAGAAGAGAAAGTGTGTCCAGGTGCATTTTGCATCTCGTCGTGAATAAGCCGGGAGACTCGGGTTGCATGAAGAGGGGATCCTCGCAGAGCAGATGGTTCCTGGGAGACCAAGTCCGACGGAGAGAAAACGGGAGTCCGAGTTCGGGGTCCAGAGAAGACACAAGGCATCAGCACTAGACCTCGTTGGAGTGTTGTATCACCTTTCCACCTGTCAGAGATCAGACCAACGTCCAAGCAGAAGAAAGAGAAACATGCGCACGCCTCTGTCTGTACATACAATAGAGCTCTACAACTCTGCATGAGCAGATCCTTCGAATATTTAGCTCCATGATTCGATGTCTTGTCATCTTAGTCCCATGTGGATCTTCTCTATAATCGCTTGACTTTCAACTATCTAATCTAATCGAGGCAATTCTGATGACAGCCCTAGCTTGAATCCTTCTACATGGCCCGACGTCCTACATGGCTCGATCCACCACGGAATTCCGACATAGCCCAGCCACAAACGATCTGACTATAGGGCTGATCTCAGGATTTAAAACCATGGAAAAAAAGAAAAAATACAGACAATCACGAAACTTGAATACGCTACGCTTACTGATATACCCCGTTTCGCCTTGGTCTGAAACCCCCATCGGGCGTAAGCCAGTCAGCATCACCCTGTCTTCACCTTGTTTGAAGGATCGCACTCATTGTGGGAAGCCTTGGATGTGAGCTTTTATAGCGGGGGCATTTGTCCAAAGAGCCCTTTTTACCTATCGCCATTTGATCTATGATGCGTCAAGGCGGAGAAAAAAAGAAGACAGCGCTGTCTTGGCGGTTCCGCTTACGCCCGGCGATTGCCTCTTGGGGTATATACTTCATCGTTTTGTCTTACAGCAACATTTCAGCCTTTTGAGGATTGTATTTAGCCCTGTTTTGTGTGAAAAGGTTGGAGTTTATCTAAACGCCATGCTTGGTGGGAATAGCTTCGATGTTGGTCATAGCTCCCCTTGTCTCTTCTCATGACGTCTTTGCTCGCATCTTGATACCGCTTTTGACCTCGAGGCTATTGACCATGGGGGAGTGATGCTGGATAGCAGTGACTGGTTAGATTGCTGGGAGCTAACTAACATAGTTAGTTAGTAACTATCTACCCGCAGCGTGCCTCATCGACGGGTGCATCTTACTGCATGACACCTTTTCCCCGTCTTGGGTTAGAGTGTGTAATGACAACGAATACTACACGCAGTACGGTGCGGTCCTTCAGAGATGCAACGGCGCGAGCATAGCAAGCGAAAGAATACGAACTATACCTCGGTCTTGTTTGTGAACTGAACTGGCCACTTGAGAGTCAGCCCTATCTTGCAGCCTGCTCATACAAAGTTATTCCAGCAAGGCCCTAGAACAAGGGCAGAGTAGCACTCATCTAGGCTCCTCCAACAAGGAGGGGCGTGGCATGAACCGTCTTTCTCACTCACTCTCCCAATCACACCCCCTGGAAAGGATACCTGCTCGTCTGACAGCATACAAGTAGGTAGGTATCCAACCTGCGAAGTTCGTCTGTCTATCCCCGAAGGGAAAGGCACGCGTTTTATTCCCTCTGACTGCAACCCCAACCCACCGGAAGGATTTGTAGCCGTTGGACCCTTCGAGAGATGTGCGGGAAGTCTTTTTTGGCCCTGTTTCTTTGCTGCCAACACCCTCGGCATTCCCGATATATGAAACCTGGGAAAGCATGAAACTTGATGGGAGCGTTTATAGAAACATTACAAAACTCTATTTTGAGCTACTGCATGGTGTCATACCCTCCGTTGCCGATAAGATTCGGTCTGTGTGGTTGTATTACATGGCATGGTATGGGAGCTCTTGTTGTCGCGCTATCACTGTGACAAGCCCGAGCCGTCGGTACTTGGCGCAGACCGCTTTCTCTCACAGAGAAGAAATATCTTGGAGAGTCACATGGCTTGTTTTGCATGTCTCATGTCAGCCCTATAATCACGCTGTGGAGTGTCTCAGACTCGGGGACTACAAGACACAGACTGAAAAGACCACAATCTGTGGCTCTTTTTTTTAACCAAGGAAAAGAAAGAAATGACGCTATTCTCTATCATGTCATTACATGCGACGGCATCTAGGATGATTCAGGTCCTTGCAGGAGTAGTGCTCTCAATGCATGTCACTCCCCTCAACCTTTCGATCATCATGTATATCTGCGGTCATCACCTAGACAAAAACCATTCCTCTCTCCACTGTTGTATTACAAACAATAGCATGATTCTAAATTCTTATCCTGAGCATGATGAATCCATCTGACTCGCGCTTTTCGCTCTGTATTTCGGATCCGAGGCTCTCGAGGTCACCGACTCTATACGCTTACACCTATTGTAAGAGCTAGATGCCGTAATTCTGCGGAGATTCCTACAAGGGTGTAAGCTGCCAGAAGTCGTCACCTTGACACCGCTTCACGATGGCTTTTCTTTCTTTTGCTTTTGGCGCAAATGGCTCGAGCCATTGATGAGCCGTCACGATACCCCCTCCATTGGAACTCGACGATAACTGATCAATCAGGCCTCAGGACAAGCGAGCATCACATCACCATTATCATTACAGTATTGAACTTGCATGCCCTCTAAGTGGGAGTTGTCGCGGCTCTTCCAGCTCTCGTTTCTCAAGCCCAAAGATGTAAGCACTAAGTAGCTCAGACGCCCCGCACCCTAAGGGTCACATCCCATGGCTTTTTATTTCTGCTATCCTATCCTGTCAGACGTTTGAAAATGCGAGATCAGTACAAGAATCCCATGTCGTGTGTTTACTAGCATCGGACGAGATGGTGTGAGTGTGTGCGTGCACCTACGCTGAGACCAATCATCTTGTAGCGGGTCTGCATGGAAAACTTGAAGACCAATGCAGCTGTTTCAATAAAAGGACAATCGTCGGCATAATGGCACGCCAAGATTGGATGTCCTTTGCGCTTGTGGCTTGCGTCGTAACGAAACCGAACGTTGAAAGGTTAGCGTGGTGATGCCGGAGTTTACGGTTCACTGGTAAATCCGTGATATAACTTGCTTTGCCTAAATAGGCAGCCAGTTATGATGAAGAAAGCGAACTAACTGATGCGATATGTAATTGAGAAATCTCTGCAGTTTGTGGAGAGTAGCTTGAGGACGGTGGTTGTCAGCTGGTATACGAGCAGATGGGGCTCAAACGACGGGAATTTTGAGGGGCGAGTTGTGATGAGAGGCTTGACTAAGTTGTTACCAAGAGTTTGAAATGCGTCCAGGTTAATTATAGAGCGGCAAAGTAGTCGAGTTGCCACTGAGTTGCAACGAGATCGTCGATGTAACAAGTGTGAAAAGATATGAGACATCACTTGAGACCACGCGTTCGCCTTCACATGGAACGTTTCTTCCAGTGTAAGATATGAGACGTATCTGACACTGGTTTTCAGTTCATGGTCTGGCTTCGGGGAGTAAGAGAACATCAGGCTTTGATATAGGGTATTGAACTAAACTAAGCAAAAAGACATCGTAAACTTAGCATCATTATCCATCAGCCTCAACAGGCATAGCACAACGTAAGAAATCACAATGAGTGAGCGTATCATCTCGGTGACCTGTTTCCAAACGGTGACCGCCCTCTCATGGGCAGTTCAAACATACTTCCCCATGTCGACACCCTCCGTCCTGGACTCACTGGGCTGACAGGACTCATCAAACTTCCCTCTTCAGCTGTTCGACACGATGATCCTCCACTACTTCGTCTGTCGCCGAGAACAGGACCGCCATCGAGTTCATATATTGGCCCGCTTGGACTAAGGGGTGTATCTGAAGACCCAATTTCAGGTACGACGATCGTTGGAATTGGGGAGAGAACCTGAACGGGTGCTTCTGGTACCGTCTCGGGGATAACAGGAACAGGCTCATCGTCTGAATGCGCTGTTGAGGGGCGCTTGTTCTTGATCCAGCTGCTCTTTAGACTTAGCATGCTGTTTCGGTTCTTGAGATTTCGCAGCCCGTTGCGAAGCCCTGTTGTCGTTGAGCGATCAGGGCCGGACTTTGACTTGGGGCGGAGTAGAGATCCGGAGTCCGATTTGGGAGGAAGAAGGCGTGTTACGAGCTCGAGTTGGGAGTGCATGCTTGGGTGGGCAAGGACATCTTCTAGGGTGATGCTAACGGGGAGAACGTTGTTGAGTTCAGCCGTGAGAGTGTATGCGGGGAGAATGCAGCCAGAGATGGCGTAGAATGGAGTCGTGGGGATCTTATCCTTTGGGATGCTTGTGGAAGAGGGGTTTATGACTTTTTCCCAGGCCTTGACGATAGATACTTGAAGATCCTTGCGTTGAGACGCATCAAGCGATTCAACGGGAGGACCTTGAGGAGGTTGCTTCGCAGGCAAAGGGATCTGCCTCTGTGATCTCGAAATCTCATCTGATGAGTGAATCATCGGTTGATGAATCGTCTCAGAATGTGTGATAGTCTCCCACGCCGCGACAAGTAAACTCAAACAATTCTGAACAAACGCAGCAGGGACTCGTTCTTCAGAGTACTTGATCTCTAGAACAACTCGATCATTCGCTTCGGTACTCGACTTTACAAAAAGATCTGGAAAGTCCCTCGACCACGCCTCTACCATCTTATAGGTGAACGTCGCACCGTCGATATTCATCGTCGACGATCCATCCTGCGGACCGGGGATATGATGCTGAATAACGGTGCTGAAGCGCGTGCAGGCGCGCCAGTTTGTGCATTTGTTGATGAGCTCTTGAAACCCGAATGTCTCAAAGCGAGAGTGGGATTGGCGCTGGAGTTGGATGCAGTTCATGAGGTCGAGAGGTGTGCTGTGACTAGAAGGGAATTGAACCCGTACTGGAAGGATGTTTGTCATGGGACCGACGATATCGGGGGCTGAAGTGTGGATTACTTCCCCGAAGAGAACGTCGTGAGAGGATGAGAGTGTTGAGAGGACGATGGCCCATGATGCTTTTAACGCTGCGTCGGGAGTCATGCCGTAGGAGGATAGATGGCCTAGAGAGGTTGTATGCTTTACCGTTCGAATCTCAGATAAAGACGCTGGAGGAACGGGACGTGTGTGAGCGATGATTTTTGTCATCTTTGCATTCTCAAGTTGAACATTCCAGTATTCTAATCCCTGAGCACGGGTTACTTGTGAAGCGCGCATGTAGTCAAGATACGATGATCTCGGCACATCAGTCGTATCGTCTCCTTCATAGAGAGAAGCAAGTTCGTGAACAAGTAAATGAGCTGCTGTATCATCGATCTGAGAGGTACTCAGACGAATTACCAAGCATCCTTGTTGTTCTGCATTTAGGAATGTAAAGTTCGTGACAGGTGTTGTTGGATCAAAGGGTAGAGATTGATACTCCTTTATAAGATTCTGCGTGACTTCCTCAAGAGAGCCTGTACTGCAGGAGATGGTTGAGAATGGGGGCTTGAAAGAAGCGCAGTGGACTTGATAAACAGTGTGAAGGTGCGAAATGAACGCTACGTTGAGAATGGCGTGCATGTCGCTCAGGCCTTTACAAGCTGTTTCGAGACGCGCTGTATCAATAGGGCCGTTGAAACGAAGAGCGAGACAGATTATATCAGCTCGGTTTGGAAACATGCCTAGTTCTAGAGCACGAACTTGCTGGGAGGACGCTTCAGCAAAGTCAAGAACATCAGGCGAAGAGACCCCAAGCTGCGGCGCGATAACTTCCTTGACGAATTTCGGGTCAATCTTTCTAGCGACTTGTTTTCGAGCTGACGGTTTTCTTGTACAAGACTCGGCAGAGCGACATATCTCGGTAAGTGTACGTTCACTCAAGAGGTCAGATAGTGAGATGTAAACACCGCTTTTGCGAGCTGTGATGACGAGATGAGCAGCGAGGTACTTATTCCCACCGATTGATGAGAAGGTACTGGAACCTTTGACAGCAGAAACAGAAATTCCAAGGGTGTTCGCCCACATATCTCGCATTGCTTCTTCAGGGCCTGTGAGGGGAAGGGGCTTTTGCGAGGGAGTTAGACGTTGGATTTCTCCTGGGTTGGGAACGTGCGACATGAGCAGGACATCGTGAGTCGAGAGATTAGCGACGCTACGCTGGAGTTTTCGCCTGTTGACTTTCAGAGACGTTGACATTGGAAATGCCCTGACAGGAATGAATACTGCAGGGATAGAGTGCCGTGGAAGACGGAGAGTTTCGGACGTTGGGTTCTCGAGGGATGCTTCAAACATCTTCTTTGCAATAAACGTCCGCTCTCGCGTCTCAGGGGTGAGGGTGTGAAGATTCTCATTCGGTTGCATAGCGTGACCGAGTTGAAGAAACGCAGCTAGTAAAGGACCTGTGTCGCGCATGGTGACCGAGTCAACGACTACGTCAATTCCTTGGCCTAGACATCGGCGCATGAGTTGCTCGACCTGCGCGACATCGACCATTAGACCGCCGACTCTTACTTCGTCACGAACGCTGGAGATGAACTGGACGTTTCCATCGTCTAGATAGCGTACACGATGTCCTGTCTTGAGATATCGAGGTCTTTGTCGATCACCATCTAAATTTGGTGCCACGAGAGGTCTGTCCAGTGCAAAGCGATGAGGCGTGACGAGGGGACTGTCGATGGCCAATTCGCCGATCGCACCGACAGGCATGAGTTTCTTATGATTATCAGGATTAAGAACCCAGAAACGACCTGTGACCGGTGGTGTGATGACATCCAAACTGTTATCCTTCTCAACTTCGGTTACTGAAATACCGAGGGGACAAATATCCGGTGCGCCATATGCAAGAAGAATATCATGGTCTTCCAGCCATGGCATATACGTATCAGGATCAAGTTTTCTCGTTCGAAAGCACAGCGTTCGTAAACTCTGTACTGAATCTGGATGAATGCTCCTTGCGATAAGACTCGTCATGTACGACCACGTAACATCCATTCGAGCCATGGCACTGGCGATGTCGTTACTTCGTTCGTCCGCTGAGGGAATACAGACACAGCCGCCGTGAACTAGAGTCCCAAGAATTTCCACCAGGGAGATATCAACATTGAAGGCCGAGAGTTGAAGAACGCGGCTTTCGCTGTTGAGTTTCAGCGCTGGGCCTTGGGCGAAGAACGCAGAGAGCAACGACGCATGTGTGAAGAAAATGCTCCTCGATTTCTTGGGCGTGACAAACACGCACGCTGCATGGTCGGGACTTGCATCTTGTCCCATGGTCGAAAGATACGGGGTAAGCATTGCAAAGAATGTGTCGTTCACAATGACAAGATTGATCGCCAACGAATTCAAATCCTTCCAAGCCGTCTCAGTCGCCAGAACGATATGAGGATTGAGGTAATCAATAGTGGACTTGACCGTACTAGGATCCTGTAAATCCAACGCTGCGAAACTAGCACCGGCTGCAAGAACAGCAAGGATTATAACAGGCGCCCAGTGGTTCTTTTCAAGAACGACGGGGACTATGGTTCCAGGTCCGACGCCGAGATTGACGAGGTATGTTTTCAGTCGTGAGACGAGCGTCGAGAGTTGCGCGTATGTTATATCTCCATCCCAGGAACAGACAGCTTCTGCGTCTGGACGAAGAAGACTCTGTTGAAGAATTATATCGTGAAGACAGGATGAGATTTTCTGAGACTGCGTGGTCCAGTCTTGAACAACGAGTTGGGCGTAGTCCCGATCTGTGAGAAGATCTGTCTCCACGATGAGCTTTTGGGGCGTCGTGAGGATTTGCGTGAGTGCTGAGTGAAAACTATTCATAACGCTCTGAATATGAGAAGTTGAAAGATGTCGAGATGTAAAGTTGACGTGTAATCGATCGTTGATAAACATAAGCGTAAGCGACACATCACAATCCGTCTTGCGCCCAGACGTCAAAGGCGCTGTTATCAACTCATCGCCAGCAACGAGATTATTCTCCTCACGGAAGTAAAGACACGTGTTAAACAAGCTCTTGTCCTTGAGCCCTAACGCATGCTGGACTTCAGACATGGTGAGGTTATCATGCTTCCTCGCATTAGCATACCCTTCCCCCACGACAGCAAGACACTGTCCCAGAGAAGCAGGAGGTGGCATCTCGACATAACACGGCAAAATCGTCGCAAAACTCCCGACGAGCTCTTCAATCCCACAGAGGAGCTGTTCATCCCTTGCGCAGAATTGATACCCGAAAGCAACAGCGTCCATGCCTACAAAGGCACGGAGGACGAGAGCCCAGGCGAGATGGAAGACAGCCTGGGCGTGGACTTGGTTCTGTTGGCAGAACATGCGCATCTGCATGGTCGGGATGTCGAGATCAAAGGGAGTGGTTTGGAAAGTATCCTTTGTGTTTGTTGAGAGCGTCGGGAAGATACATGGTCTTGCGTAAGAAAGGCTCGTTTTCCAAACTTCGAGACTGTATGCTGTGTCGATGGAGGCCATCTGGTGGAGATATGTGTTGTGAAGGGATGAATGGTCCTGCGGATCTTGACCCGAGTATACACGGCTTAGTTCTCTTATCAAGAGATGAAGGCTCGGTAACTATCCCAATTAATACCTTACTTGACAGCATGAGAATGGGGACTTACATCACAGAGTGCCTGGCTAGCATCAAGCCTCACGACCATCCCCTCAGGGTTATAGCACACCGAGAGTCGATGTCTCGGTTCTCCAAACCCCATATTCAACCCGGGCAACGTCCCAATCGCTTCTCTCGGGTCCATGGTCTCAATGAACAAAATATTCGGCGATATCTTTTTCAGCACAACTTGATCAAACAAGCCCTCTCTCGAAAGAGCATCGATGAAAATACTCCGTAGAGCAGGTGTGTTTGCAACGATGACCTCCCAAGCCTCACATAGCCTCGTAACATCGATGATGTGACTCAGGCCTGTGAGTTCATAAGAGACGTGGACGTGGAAGGATTCGCTGTTTTGCGATTGTGCGATGAGGAGTTCTTGCTGGGCTGGTGTGATGGGCTGTATCGTCTCGATGTCTTTTATGTTGATCCTTCGATCTGATGTGAGTCGCTCAAGAGCTTGGTAGGTTGATTGGATCAGGGGAATGTCGGAGAGCGTGAGTTGTGGTTCGTGGGATTCGAGTTTTGCGATGGCCTCGAGGAGTTGGTACTCAAAGACCTGAATCCATGTTTGGATCTTATCCTGGAATCTGCAGACTTTGTTGTACACCACATCGATTTGGCCTCCAGCGTTATCCATCATCGCTGAGACTTCAAATAAAGCGATTCTTCCAACGTCGGAACCAGTGGTAGATCTGAAATAAGACTGGCCAGATAGGGCGATGGGTTCTAGCAATCCATTCTTTCGCTGAAGTTGCTTCGCAGTGTCGATTGTGTTGAAGATGATTTCGAGGGGGATATTCATCGCTGCGCCTTGAGAAGACGAAAACTCAGAATTGAAGAACGGAACACCTGATCTTGGAATACTCCTTCTAGTATCCTTGATCAAAGTAATGACCCCGATCAAATCCGTATCTGAATTAACAGACACGCCCATGGGACATAACGAAGCGAAGCATCCCACCGTTTCCAATATGTTGAAATCCTCCTCTGAAGCATCCCGCCCATTTCCCTGCTTCCACAGGGTCGGTAGCACTCTATCAGGAAAGACCTGGCAGAACGAAAGGAGTAGCGCAGCGAGTATGACATCTGCCGAGTCTGTTCTCAATACCTGCGCTGACGATTGCTCCAGAGAATACGCCTGTTCCGCAGTAAGTTGAAACGACAAGCAGTCTGAGTTTCCGTATGTATTCTCTTCTTGATCCAAGTCCCAATACTCCAGATCCGCAGAAAAGACATCAAACGGGAGAGTCGGCTCAAACAACCTCTGCTCCATCTCATGGCGCTGATGCTCAATCCAGCGCTCAAACGAGACACTGCCCTCTGATAAAAGCGTGCCTTTTTGGAGCAACTCTTCTAAATCGGCGAGAACAATCCTCCAGGATGATGAATCGAGGGTGAGTTGGTGCGCTGCGAGATATAGCATCTGCTTGTCCTGGTTGTGAATGTACATTGCTGCAAAAACTGGTCCGTCGAAGGGATCAATCGATTCTTCTGTTTCGTTGATGAGCGTGAGGATCTCATCCGCAGCAACATCAACGTGATGCGAAAGAGTGTAAGAATCTGTGCCTTTGGGAGCAACGCACTGCATCCATTCATCACCCTTGACGAATCGTGCTCTGAGCATGTCATGCCTAGCGACGATGGCTTCAATGGCAGCGTCGACATCAGCCGGTTCTGCACCGCCTTTCACCCTAACCATCAAACCCTTTGTCCACCTCTCACCCTCACTTTCGTTCTCAACAGCAGCCCAATAAATCCGCTGCATCGCACTTATCGGAAACATGTCCAGATCCTCACTCCCCAGTCTGCCCGCCTCCCTCGTCACCACCCGCCGTCGCGTAGGAATCTGAAGCTTCATGACCTCCTTGTAGGTAATCTCGTCCATGTTCTGTACCCATGTTTGCGCGCCACGTTTGTCACTGTCAAAGTCAAAGTCGGTGGGAATCCATATCTGGGGCTGCTGCACGGCCATGCGAAGTGAAGAAATCTCGTCCCTAATATAGTCGATACGTAGAGATTTACTAGAGGTACAGCCGATCTTAATAAGAGCCACGAGTTGGCCGTCGAATGGGCCTGCTCTGGGGGAGACCATGCACACGCTGCTGACGCTGGGAAATGACTGCAGTAAGCTGTCCAAATTAGGGTCCACCGCTGAACTTCCCCCTGCAGCCCTACCACTAACCCCCCTAGCCCCCCCAACACTTGCGCTGGAGGACGAAGAATAAGACTCTACCGAGTCAGACCTCACAACGTTGGCTTTCGGAGTGCATCTTGTCTGAAGCTCGGCTAGCGTGTGACACGCCATTATGTCGTCGCTTTTAATGTCGAAACCTTTGCTTTGACATGTTTGACGGACGAGTTCCGCTGCTTCTTCATCGCCCCCTAGTTCGGCGAATGAATCAAAGAGAAGAATATCTTCAAGCGATATTGACAATGTTGAGGCTATCGCTTCTATGAGTTGGTCTGGTGAGTCGTGGGAGAAGTCGGTAATGAGCCTTGGTAGGCTTGGTCTTGTGGGAGACATTGTATTGAAGTGATGATGTTGTCAGAGTATCAGCAATTGGAGATGCGATCCTTGAGTTATTCTACTCTTTCTATCCTCTTATCTTAAGACCATTCTTCTATGACATGCCCTCCATCCTCAAACATCCCAAAACTTGAATCCTGTCTCCAACTCATAGCCCCGAAAATGTTCTTTGTACAAGCTACCCCTGACCCAACCAGCCTAAGCATGAGATGCAAGTACCCGCTACTCAAGACCGCAGCGAATTGAGACCGTGATCAATCCTCCATCACCACACCATGACGTGCCGCAATGCGCGTCTGCTCCTATTTACTTGGCTTTGACAATCACCGAGATTGAAGTGACAACTGAATTGAGTCGTTTCAGTTGACAGATTAAAATACTGATGGTCTTTCATCTTCACCACGCTGTTACTCTTGCTAATATTAACACGCATGATACCCTCGGACCTCAACTCCAAACTCTAACATGTTAGAGTTCGTCAAAGCACATTCGTATTCAAGACCAACCCCCAAATCTATTCTCGTAACTGTTCCCCTTTCACCCTCTATCGACCGCTGTACATACATACTTGGCCCCCTCGCATCTGCAAGTCTTATCCGTACACTCTGACCTGATACCCCCAAGTTAACCGACGACACCTTATAGCTATTCTTATCGGATCCTTACTCCTTACCTTGGCGAAAAGAAAAAAAAAAGAGAACTTTGGTCCAGATCTGCAGGGCGAACTTACCGAGATTAAACACTCGATATTAAGCTTTTCCCTAAACACCCTGCCCTCTTCGTCCCGTCTTCTCTCCCGCTCTAAACATAAAACAAACTAACAGACCCTCATCCCCATGCTCGAGGATCAAAGAACAAAATAATTGTTGAATACGGAGTATGATTTCCCTTTCAAACAAGGACTTCCCGTGTTTCCGAGACGGGAGTGTCCTCGGTTACAAGCGAGATAAGGCTATAAGCGAGATGAGATGGGCCCGTTTTAGTGCTCACGCTTCAAGACGACCTTGGACACGGACCCGGACACCCGGTCGTGTCTAAGCGCCTGAGACCTCAGCTATGATTCAGGGGATCCAATCCTACTAACTTCAACGTTCTGCCTATTATTAATCCTGCTGGGGGCTGAATCTAGAGACTGTGATAACACGAAGCACTGAAAAAAGGTGGTTTACGTTTCTGAGAAGCAAACCCTGCACAACGGAACAGCACACCAGACGCAATATCTTAATCATCCTCAATACCCCAAGCACTGCTTTCATCCATCGAGGCGCGCCATGTACTTGAAACAATTGTCTTGATGCAATTCTACATACACATAACCCATAGCAATTCCTATATTCATATCGTACACCATTGATCCCTCCATCTCAGGTATCTAAACCACAACCTCATCATCATCAGGATCCTCAATGCTCGTTCTCCTCTTGGCCTCCTTGACTTCCACAGCCTTGACTTCATCATCCTTGCCCTCCTCAGCAGCCTGTCTACTCCCCTCCTTTTCCTTCTCCGCCTTTGACAGTCCAAACGGCCACAATCCACTCAATCCTCTCGTTGAAGCCGAACCCTCCTTTGCAGGATTCACAGGCTGAGGCCTTATCACGTTTTGAGCGTCATCTTCTGGCATGGCGAAGTCTCCAAACTCGTCATCATCGTCATCATCACGCTCGTCGTCTGATTCATTCCCGTCCGGCTTGCCTCCACGATCCCTCACCACATCTCTCCACCACGCACCCCTTTCATCACTTTGCGTCTGATCGTCATCGTCAAAGTCCTCTTCTGTATCGGCAAACGGATCTGTAGGGTTCTCGTCATCGTCATCATCGTCGTTACTTAAATTTCCAGATGCTTGTGCTTGGTTGTTCTTCTGATGCATCGCCAATCGAGCCGCCAGTTGTAGTCTCGCCCTAGAAGGAGGGATGTTCAGCGGCGGGGGAGGTGGAGGTGGTGGGGGAATCGATGGAGGTTCCATTGACCCCGAGTTCAAGGGATCCGTGTAAGCTCGGAACTAGAAAATGTCTCGTCAGTACGAGGCGCTCGTGAGTGAAATGATCAGTTGACACTAGGAGATGTGATAGATGAGATGAGATGAGCCGGAGGGAAAGGCGTCCTGAAAACACTGGCATCGAAGTTTGATCCCCCTTTCCATTTCGTTCCTTCGTAGCAGCGTGCACTCCTAACTCTTGTCTCCGTTGCCAATCATTATTCAAACTAGGCCAATCCAGACCTTACATGAGAATCCCCCAGCCATCCATCCGCCCTTCTATCCCACAACGCCTGATATAAATGTCTCAAAACCTCGGTGTCGTCAACAGCTTCATGAAGTCTCCAACCTCGACGTCCTCGAAGGTCTCAAGATCTTCAAGTTGCAGCATCTCAGGACGACGTCTGTCTCGCCTCTCTCGTCTGGTACGTGGACGATCAAGTGTTCCCCAGTAAGGTGCGTCCTCCTAAGGGTTGCCTTCTGGTTTCGAGACATCCTCAACCTGCTCAGCATGCTGTTGCTCTTCATCTTGAGATGAGCGCTGATGGTTTGCTACAGTTTCGTCCAAGTCCATAGGAGACCCCCTTGTGACATCCTCCGGGTAATTCAAGTCAGGAAATTGTGATGCAAAAGTCTCGGGAGACCGCATGATCACATCCTCCAGTGTTTCTGCTACGCCAGGGTATCCAGGGATGCCGTGATCCGAACCATCGTCTTCAGCTTCAGCGGAAACACCACTCACCTCGGAATTGACATCCTCCTCGTTTTCATCCCCATCCTCATCCTCCTCATCGCTGCTGCTGCCAAAGCCGGACATTAATGTGGTCCCACTGATAGTGAAAGGGCCGATGCCATTTCCGCTGTCCTGGCTGAGCTCTATTCCCCCGTTAAGGCCAGCTTCCGCAAGTGCACTGGAACCACCACCGCCAGAGCCTCCGCTCAAGCCAGAAAGGCCGACGCCGCCAAGCCCACTGCCACCCATCGACCGGTTACCCATAGCTACCTCTGGTCGTACACCACCAAGGATGGCATTGTCTCGCTCGCGTGTCTCGGCGAGTGATCCCTCAACGTAGCTGATCCATTCCTGGCTCATGACTCGGTCAAGAACAGTCTCCGAGAGGAGCTCCGGAGGGTGGCGTTCGGTGAACTTGACGACCTCCTCAGCAATGAGGGTAAGGTGACCCATGTATCCCATGCGGGTCTTGGTCTTGGCCTGGGACTCGTCGCTGGCCTTTTGCCCGTTGATGATGGCACTTGTGACGTCGGCAGCTTCGAACAGTGAAACGGCCAATGTGGGGTTGTAGCTGCGGTCCATCGGACCGTTGAAGACTTGCTGAACGATATCGTACACAACATTATGCAGAAAGTTGTTCCACGGGTATGCAAAGAAGAAGTTCTGCCCATGTTAGATAGCAATCGATAGAAGGCATGTCTGACTCACAAGAATGGTTGGAACAACACGGTGTTCAACAAATTGTAGCTTCAGGAAATCTCCCACGACGGGTTCCTCGGTAGTCTGGCTGGCAGACTGCTCCTTAGGCTTGTCCTCCTTAACCTCATCGGTCTTTGCCTCAGTGGTAGTAGTCTCAACGGCCGCAGCTTGAGTATCACCAGCTGCCTTTTCAGCCGCTTGTGGTGGACGATCGGCCCCAGATTCCGGTGGAGGGGGGGCAGAGAAAAGAGGTGCAGGCATGTCGTCCGGCTGTGGAGAGATACCTCGAGGCTGCTCCTCAACCTTGATGGAGGCATCTGTAGACTCAGCCTTGGACTCTGGCTCGGATGGAGCTGGAGTGAGGATGGCTGAAGAGTCAGAGGAGTCCTCCTTTGAAACATCCTCCGGTGCCGTCTTGGGCTTGGGATCTTCGGTCTTTTCGCTGCTGGGCTCCTTGGCTTCGGGCTTCTCAGTTGAATCGGCCTTAGCAGGCTCTGTGGAAGCGGGTTCAGCGGCCTTGCTTTTTGTGGGCGACAAAGGCGCTACCATCAAATCCGGGTCGTCGAATCGTGTCTCATCACCCTTGCCACCCGTTTGAGGAGGGCTGAGCGGCTCATCTACAAAGTCATCCTCATCCTTACTGAGCAATGTTGTAGAAGCACCAGGAATGTCGTCTTCAGCCTTGACAAACTCATGAGAAGTATCCTCGCTCATCTCCTTGCTAGGCTCAACCTCCTCGAAACCATCGTCGTCAGCGTTAGTGACCTCTAGACGTCTCTTCTCTTCAGGTGCAGCGCTTCGCATGGTCAAGTCGTCAGTGGAGTGGTCCTCCTCCTTGAGCGGCGCCAACTTGCCCTCGGTACGAAGACGTTGTCGCTCGATATCACGCTGAGCTGTCAGCTCCTCGGAACCCGGTTCATTCAACAAGCCCATGTTACTGCAGTGCAACAACTCGGCCATGAGCTCGCATGTCTTAAATCGGTCAAAGCCAAGGGGCTCGAGCTTGACGCCAAAGGTCGAGTCGATCTTCTCCTTCTTGGAGGGAACATCCATGATCAGGTTCATGAACTTGGGGACATTCTCGGCGAACATGCGAAGAAGGGTGCCCAGGTAGATGGGATCGCGGCTGGAAGGCGCAGCGCTTGCCTCTGTGCCCATATCGGGATCATAATCGGAGTTGTTCTTTCGAATTACTTCAATAATGATACCAACACCGACAGTCAAAGGGTTGCCGCCGCCAAGCATGTAACCAATGAGCTGCTCGATGCATGGCTTGGAAACAAGCTGACGGGTGAGTTCGTTAGGGCCGATGCATTGTTGCTCATTCTGTGAGGCGTTGGCCGAGATGGTGATGATGGCCTTGATGAAGTCACCTGCGGCGGTTTGCACAACCCAGTTGTTCTCGGGGCTGAGGCACGAGAGGAGGCTCGGGATAATGTCCTTGGAATACAACCACTAAAGCCATGATATTAGCACAGATGCATTAGATTAGTGGGGAGATTTCGCACCTCGACCACACCCTGGCCACCCTCGTTGCGGTCCAGGGCAATGATTTTGAGCAGTAGGTCCATGACCATAGGACACTCAACATGCTTGAGTAAATTAGGGACAGCATCGGGAAGAGTAGTCAATAATTCCATCATGTCCTCAGTCTTCTTCTCGAACAGAGACTCATTGACTTTTGTGAAGTAGCTCGCCTGGAGGGGATCGAGCGGGGCAGGGCGGGACAAGAAGTTCCAAAAATCGCGAATCAATTGTCTGTTCTCAGCCAAAGCCTCGTAGATGGACCAAGTATCGGAGCTGAGAATCTCGCAAGCTACAAAAGCGTAGCGATTGCGCTTCTTCTCCTGTTCCTCCTCATCGTCGCCCGGGTCCGTGGCGCGGGATGATGCGCGCGGCCGCGAGAGAGAGAGGAAGCGGTTCTTGGCCTTGGCTTCTTGGTCGGTGGACTCGTCGGGGGACTCGACGGTCTCGAGCTTTGGAGCGACTACATATTCGAGCAGGTTATCGAGGACCTTGTCGCTTCGGAGGTATTCGATGAGCTTTGAGTTGTGCTGCTTGAGCTCCTGGATCAAGTCTGTCTCTTCGAGTAGCTCCTCGAGGGTAAAGTCTGGCTTATCGAGGATTGTGTCGATGGTGGAGATGTTGGCGTAGCCGCCGAACCTCCAAAACATGGTGAAGGGTCGATGTTCGCTATCGCTGTCGCTGTCGCGGGACCAGCGTTTGGCGGAGGGGAAAGGTTGAAGATTGGATTGTGGAGGAGTCGAAATGGATCATGTAATCAGGTTTAATCGAATCGAGTTGAGTCAGGCAGACGTAGGCGGGTCGGTGGGCGGAGAGTGAGTTCCAGCAGTCGTTGCACACTCACTTGCCTCACCTCAACAAGCAAACTTTGTAGCGGTACAGCTGAATAACAGGTAAGGAGTATAATGGAGTCAGAAGTCAGATTGTGACATTCCCAGAATGTCTAATCAATCAATAATCTGCCTTGGTTGTGGTAACTGGAAGCAAAGCAATAGCAAGATGACGACTGTCGCGTCGCATCACTCGTTGCCAAGAATATGGTAAAACACAGGCAAGCAGTGGCCTGGAAAATAGAAAAGCAAAAGACCCCGAAGTAGCTTCCGAAGAGTAATTCAAACAGACAGTTCGTGTGTCAGTTGCAGTGATGTCAGGCTCTCACGATAGAGGAGCTGGGAGTGGTTGATTGAGGAAGCACGGGCACGGGCACAATCACAAGCGGACAAACAGTAGGTGGCCAACCGCTAGGTGAGCACAGAAGGGCCTCCAGTGGTTTAGCGAGCGGCAGCGGCAGCGGCAAAGAGCGCCAACGATAGGTATTCAGCACAGCACTTGGAAGCCTTGGGGAGCAAGAAAACACTGGACCTTGACATAGGATGTCAAAATGAACTCAGCAAAAGGTGCCCTAAACTTGGACGAGTTACCTAAGTCTTTTTGTCATTCTGGATTGAGATCCTGAGTTTTCTTTCTTCCCCTGGGCCAGCCAGGCCGGGACTAGAGCCTAAGCTGAAAATCCATACCGAGATAAGACCAGGTTCGCACGCACGCGACACTCAGCACATGGAATTGATCCCAGTTTGTGGCGGCTGCAGCGGTTGAATTGATGAAGCTGATGGTGTGTGACAGACATCTGGGCTTGCAGAAGCGTCTTTTTTCTCTTTATCAAATTGTTATACGATACTGTATCTGAACCAAGAATTGCTTATCTGATTATATTATTGTCTTGTATTTATTGTTTGCTGTTTCTACCAGTAACATGTCCATACGATGTATGCGCCTGGCTTATGTGGAGAAGCAGGCCTCGAATCAAAACAGGAAAAGGGGGCAACGCCGCCAACAGAAGAAGCAGAAGGATCTGAATGTAATTTACGGTGCATGATGACAGCAGCTAATCTCACAGTTCAACTCATCCAGTGGGTTCTACAACGTGATCACACTGTTACACAGGTTCATCAATCATTTTCTCTACTGGACAGTGGGTGACATTACTGGCGAGCTATAAGATCCCCCCCGGAACCGGCTATCTCATCACGGACCTCCTCTTTTCCTCTTTCATCATCCCAACCCTGCCCTGCCACGTTTTCTGTGCTCGCACCATTGACATCGACACCCTCATTTGATTCTGCGTGGCTTGATAATGCGGCCAATTAATAGGCTAGGAGTGAAGACACAGCTTAAACACTAACCTGAAGCAAAGCATGAAACAGTGAATCACATGACATTCGTTTTCTAATGATGGTTAACGTCGCTGTTTGCTTACCCTATATCTCTCCAAGCAAATTGTATCATTTGACAATGAATGAATGATGCAGCGACGAATCGTTTAAATATGGTCAGAAAAGCATGTCTAAAGCATAGAGTATTTAAACGAATGTTTCTAAGGAATGAACGAGTGTCCTATGATACCCCAATCGTTTATGTCTATCACCATTTCAAACATCAAACAACACATCCTCAATCTAACTTGACGGGACTCCATTGTAAGCCAACAAGTTGGGACTGCCACTGCCAGCATTCTGAACAACACCACTCGTCGCCAACTCTTTCAATCGTCTCGCCACACTCTCGGGTGTCGTCAACCCCTCCTTGGCTCTCAAATACAGCGACAAACCCGCAACATGAGGACATGCCATACTGGTACCGCTGATAGTCTTGGTGGCACTGTTGGTCGTAATCCAAGCACTCTTGACGTTCACGCCCGGCGCGAACAAATCAACAAGCTCGCCGTAGTTGGAGAAGCTGGCTCGGTTATTATCAATGTCTATTGCTCCCACAGTCGTGGCGTTGGGGGCCGAGGCGGGTGAGTAGTTGTAAGCGTCGGCACCATCGTTTCCTGCTGCGACCACGGTATGGACTCCGGCGCTGTAGGCAGCCTGGACGGCCGCGTTGAAGGCGTCTGAGCGACCACCGCCGAGGGACATGGATATAACAGCCTGTTCTTTGCGGCCTGGAGTGTTGGTGATGTTGGTCACAGCCCAGTTGTACCCATCAAGCACGATATCAGTCCGAGACTGCAACTGTCAGCAGGACCAAAGACATGGGAGTGGAAGATTTACACTGCCTAGATGAAACACCTTGACTGCAATCAGGTTTGCTCTCTTGGCCACGCCGTACTCTTCACCAGCAATAGTACCAGCACAATGCGTCCCGTGACCGTTCGCATCGACAAAGTCAGCACCAGGATAAGCATTGTATCCCAAAGCCGCTCGGCCCTGGAACTCGTCATGCGCTATATTGATACCAGTATCAACAACATACGCATACATTCCAGCCCCAGCAGATGAATCATAAATGTAATCATTGAAATGAGGAGTGCGATGCGAGATAGAGCCAAGACCCCAAGTCGATTTCTGCTGAGTGACAGTCTCGTAAAGATTGATCTTGCGAACAGGCTCAACAGCAACGACCTAGCGCCATAAGTATCAAGAGGTCGAAGAAGAGGGAGTTGACTTACATCTTTGCTCTTCTTAATCTCCTTGATAGTCTGCTTATCAAAGTCTCCAGAGTACCCTTTGTAGGTCGTCTCATTCCAGACCAGTTTGACACCATCGTCAGCACGACGGAAAACACTTCCGTTATGGATACCGTCAACCCAATCGATGTGCTGCTCGACTTTTTTCTCGTCAAGTTTCTGTTTCAAAGTGACGATGTATGCGCCTTCGATAATATCATCATCGTCTGTCACTGTTGGAGCAGCGATGATGGCAGGCAGAAGAGCGAGGAGGAGCTTCAGATAATGCATCTTGAACGAGAGGAGTGTGATGAGGATGATTATTACAAAACGAGCGAGAAAGACTTCTTCTTATAGGATTTTGATATCATATTGCTCTTCTGTCTTCGGAGTTGGCGATCTGAATTTCTGAGTCTTCAGGACCCTGTGCACCATTCTGCAACTCAATGTCTTTGATTCAACTTGCACATTAATCTCTATCAACCGACAGGAAGAACAATATCTCGTAACGGATATTTACATGAAGATCTGTCTAAATCTGAAACTTCATCTTCTAAATGTCACACCGAAGTATTGTATTGCTGATAGAGAAAGCTTCTTGTGATTAAGACCTTCGAGAACGAGTGGCAATTGAGACAGCCACGCTTATTGACTCGTACATTGTTCTCTCTATGTTGTATATTATCGCGTTGGAGATGGAAAAGCTTTGGGTTTTAGCCTTTTTTATACCAGGTCAGAATACGAACGAGGGAGAGATGGGCATTGAGATCACTACGTCTTTGTCTGTAGGGTTACTTTACAGAGAGATCTGATACTGGCCACTCCCGAGCTCCTTTGAAAACTTGATCTAGATCTCTGGCCAGTAAGTGCTCTACTTTGGGAGCATAGGCAATTAACAAAAGACCCTCACATCATTCACGGGACAACCGAAGCTGAGGAAAATCAGGGTTGAGACACAACCGACGACGTGACCCATCTACCCAGATGGCCATATGATTCATTTCTATAAACCCCTATTCAAATCTATATTCCCACGCTGCATTATCGCCGCTCAACCGAGACACTCCATCTGCGTATCTCCGTTAACACATCACGCCCCTGCCACCGCCCTCGCCATGACCTTCAACCCCGTATCGAACTCCGCCTTCACACCCTTGACCTCCGTAACATCCTCCGGCAACAACCCCCTCCACCAAGCATACCAATCTGCCACCTCGCCCAAGTCAACTTCATCAAGCGACAGCCACTCCGTCAACGTCTTGTGCCACTTGGGGAACAAGTGCTGTATCAGCACCTCGGCAATAACCCTTCGGCCGAGCGTGGGCGTCCATTTCAGAATACCCCTGAGCACAGGAAGACTCGGTTCCTGATCTGCCGGCTCGACGGCAAAGTTTCGCTGGAGATATTTGCCCATTGAGGGCAGGACGTGGGACATTACGAGTGGTCGCCATTGATCGCCGAGGATGCGTTCCCATTTTGTGAGACCGGGTAAGCGACCCTCCTTGAAATCCCATACGTCGATGAGTTGTCTGAACTTTCTCTTGACGTCTGCTACGAGACCTGTTCCCCTTGGGTCGAGATGATACGAGGGAAGGTATTGGAGCCATGGGAATAGCCATATGTGCGGTAGACTGTGATGCTGACGTCTGTTTTTGGGATTCCAGTCTGACACCGCGGTTTCCAACTTCCGAGCGATGTTGTCGATTAATTGTGCACGGACGAACGATGGTAGAAGGTCATCCCAGGCCTCCATGACACTAAGCATCTTCTCTGGCTCAAAGACATCCCATGACCGGACAGCCGCGAGGGCTTTGGGTAGCCAATTCTTGTACATCATGCTTTCGTACGGCGTTGTGGATTTGTGATGGCGGCGGTAGATGTCGTCCGTATTGACTGCTGCCGAGGAATCCCATTTGCCGACAGATTTGCCATTTGTCGTCGATGGCATGAGGAGTGATTTTAGTTCTTTTAGATCTGAAGCGAAACGTGTTGGTTCTTGCAGGATATTCCAGTCTCCTTCCCTTAAGAAAGGATGAATAGCTGCAACAGCAATATCGGCAATCTCTGACGTAGTAGCCTTGAGTTCAAGAGCCTTCTTCAGGCATCCGATGACTTGATCCCAGTCAGCTGTTGCAAGCTCTCCGCTGACCAACTCAGAAAAGACTTGTAGTCTCTCGAAGTCCGACCGTAAATCATCCATCTCCTGCTCCTTTTCCTTGAGCTCAAGGTCTATCCACGTTTTTCTCTCTTGCAAGCTCTTCCATTCATCAGAAAAGGCTAACAAGTCTGCCTGCGCTCTCTTGACAAGCTTCCTCGCCTCTATCACTTCCGTCGACTCTGGCGTGGCAGTTCCTGTTGTCGGTGTCATGATGCCACTCGTAGATGTGAGCATTTTACTTCCTGGCCCTGTCATATCAAGAATGGGGGCAAATGCATCTGGAATATGGAGGCCTGGAGCCGCAGCCTTCAGCTCCTCTGCCGTAAGGTATTTCGGTTTCTGTCGTCTTGGTGTACTTGTCGCGCTGTCAAATGCAGCTCCTAGGGACTTCTTCTTCGCCTTCCTTCGTTTCTTCTTCTCCTCTTCGTCCGAATCAATAACCTCCTCTCCTCGTAGCTTTGCTTGTCGCTTCTCCTCCTTTCGTTCTTGTTCAGACTTCTCTTTCACAGCACCTAGACCAATACCCTGCGGTCGGAGATTCGCTTCGATAATGACGTTTCGGCCCTGGCCTTCCTTACCAAGACCTTGTCCCTCTTGGTAGCCCATCTTTGCCATCATGCGCGCACCGAAAGACTTGGGGTTTGTCTTGCCCTTTGCGCCAAAGGCACTCGGCTGCGGCTTATTACGTGGTGTCGGAGAGCCCTCGTCGCGCGGGCTCTTGAGGACGGGGTCGTTTGCTGATGATGGGACAAAGCCCATGCCGAGAGGGTTCTTGCCATTGAATCGGGTTCGAAATGATGGTCGAGCTGTTGCTTCAGCGCTCACGCTTCGACTTGAGTTTTGGGTATCGTTCTGTGCAAAACCGCGTGCAACACCGCCGAAGCCTAGTCCTACTCCAGCGTTGGCCTCTTCCTCCTCATCGTCATCATCTTGTTCCATTGCGCTTCCAAGCATCGGTCGAGTATCGTCGGAGTCTTCATCGCCATCTTCTTTACCACTTCCTGCGCCTGTTGACACAAAGTTCATGCCCTTGTTTCTCAAAGTAGTCCTCTTCCACTTTCTAGCAGGGCCGTCGTCTTCACTATCGGAGCCAAAGATGCCCAGCGCAGCCTTCTCTTTGTTATTACCACCGACACGACGCCTCTTCCGGGGGTTGAAATCACCGAAGTCGTTGTCGGCATCAAGACCTGGCGCGAGATGCTCGTCTTCAGATTCGGATGCTGATGAAGAATATTCGGCCGCGGCGGCTTTGGTGAGGCGCGAGGGGTCGAAGGACGGGCGCGATGAACCGTTCATCCTGCGAGTACTGCTTAAAACTCTCTATATGTTGTTTGTGAGTTCCGCGTGCGAAAGCGCACTTGAAGAATGGGGAAGCAATACTTGCGACGCGACAGGCAGACCTAGAAATAAACTGGAAGCTTGGGCATGACGATGTTTGAGAGTCTTATCTTATCGGCACGTGATGACCCCGGAACTCTTCTACTGTGTATATCGTGAGATCAGTTGGAGAATAACGGTTATTCATTTTTTATGAACTATCTACGCACTCATGGATTTTTGCAGCCTGTCCTTGATGAGATAGAATTTAAAGCCCATTCCATCATGATTTTGAGTCTGGTTCCTGGTCTAGGCGAAGCAATAAACACAAGAAGTTATTTCTGCATTACATGATAAAAAGACGCAGGCAGGTTCCGCTTAAATCTGGGGGTCCCTAAACTCTCTTTGGTGAGTTTATTTTGGCAGCCCCCTTGAAAGGCTGAAGGCCAGTGCTGCGTAGAGACACTTATCACCACTTGATCCCTTCTTCGCACAACGATAAGCTCAATAATCTTTATGAAGTTCGACTCTCCTCCATCAACTCAGCAACTTACCAACTTTTGCCCACTTCTTCCGGATAGATAGGTGATAGATTTCTCCCGGACCTCCGCGATCATGGACTCATTCGGGTGATGGCTTTGCCATCCGTTGCAGGTACCTTCAGACTACGATTCTATCGTCTCTGAAGAACCTGTTGCACACCGATATCGATCGACAAAAAGCATCAAACAACAGCCGTTGCAAACTTCTAAACGACCGCCATCGTGAGTACTTCGACAGCCAGGATTTAAACTTTATCTCCTAACCTGGAGAATCAGATGGTCCGAACCAGTGTTCTTAGCGATGCTTTGAAGAGCATCAACAACGCCGAGAAGCAGGTCAAGCGCCAGGTCATCCTTCGCCCTTCCTCCAAGGTCATTGTCAAGTTCCTTGAGCTCATGCAGCGACATGGCTATGTCTCAGAGTTCGAGGAGGTCGATGATCACCGTGGAGGCAAGATTGTCGTTCAACTCACCGGCCGGTTAGTTATGACACTTGACTCTGCAACTCGTACATGTCTAACTTGATTTCAGTCTGAACAAGTGTGGCGTCATCAGCCCTCGTTTCAACGTTCGCCTGGGAGACCTTGAGAAGTGGGTTGTTCGACTTCTCCCCGCCCGCCAGTTCGGTCATCTCGTCCTCACCACTTCCGCTGGTATCATGGATCATGACCAGGCTCGTCGCAAGCACGTCTCTGGCAAGATCATCGGTTACTTTTAATAGATGCTCTCCTGCAGCAATTCGGGACCTTGTCGGGTGTGAGAGACTTGGCGAATGGTACGGCACATCGGGTTCTGATGTTGAAGGCTCTTGGTAGATATACGTAGAGGAGAAATAACAGAACCAACCGGGATTCCCCTTGGCCCCCCTATATATTGATCTGTCATCTGAGGTGACTTCGTATGAACCCTAGTTATCTGCAAAGACTTTGAAGCGAGCATACGCTTAAAACGCATCTGTAAACACTGGGCTTTGAACTTTAGAAGCAACATTAGACTTCGTCTCTCACTTTTCTCCACGGACCACTCACGACGAGACCCTCTTCCCCTCTAGCGCATTTTTGAGATTTTGCCATGTCCAGAATTGCCCCCCAATCAATTTGTCTTGGATTCCTTTCCAAGCTTGTTGAAGAATGTGGATAGCACACCAACGCACATCAGTCCTTAGTTTATAGCATGCATGACACGTCAATAGCTTACTAGAAGGTTCGTTACTACGCAATGAAAAGTAAGGCGAACTTCTGTAAGGCAGATTGAATGCTGTGATCAAATGTGAGGAATATATTATGGCGTTGGAGCTTTGACCCTGCAGTTGAGCTGAAGGCTTGCAGGTACAGTTGGAATGTAACAGCCGTCCCTTACGCGTGACATCTGGTCTTCTCAATCTGAAGGGAGCACTGTTAAAAGGAAAAAAAAAAAAAAAACAGATTTGGCTGGTAAGTCGATGGTAGCAATAATCTGGAGGTAATCATTGATTTTTGAATGTATTTTGTCCTGTACTGTGTAATTAATTCTGAACCGTTTCTTGACTGTAGGTGTTGATCTTGATGCGTTTTGACGTTGGTGTGGCTGCAGTCCGTCTGTTTCTGGGGCAATGGCGCAGATTGGGCGTCAATAAAGAGAACCGGGCCACTTAATGACAACACACCACAAGAGTCATAAGCCAGGAACGTCTATCTAGGAGGGTCTGTGGCACAGCATCTAAACCCATTTAACTCTCAATATACCTCTTGTCTTTCCCAATTAGACATAACATCTGCACTATCAACCTCACCTCTTGTACCTAGGTACAGACAAACAAACTGCACTGTAAGTACCTAAGTAAGGTCCCTGAAAATCAGACCCCATATTCTGTCCTGTCCCGCCGTCATTTAGGCACTTCAATTTCAACCCCTGCAAATCAGGTGACGGGCGCTTGTTGACTTTCAGTCTTTCCCCTCCAAAAAAACGAACAGGACATTTGATCGTCCCTCACCCAAACCAAACAAACAAGGATCTGGGAACAAATAGAGTCCCTTGCCTGTTCTTACCTTGCTCTGCCCTGTTTCCTTATTTTGGCAGTCGCTTCTTTGTTGCGCATGCTTGTTCCGCTGCAGATTTGGATTCACTAACCTTGCGCTGGGCTTTCTTCTATAGAAAGAACGACGCACTTCTGCTTTGTTTCCTCTTGAACATCCATCCATTGCCCTTTCACTCACGCGACAAAGCCTCTTCCCTCTATTCGATACCCGCAGTTCAATCCGCTGCTTTAAAACTCTGGTACGTTCAACTTACATTCATTCGATCATCATCAAGCCAGTTCTTGCTGCTGTAGAGCGTCTCGCGCGCTTATGAGAGCCCAACTAGAGCTATATATATGATGGATCCTCCTCGCCGCTCTCGTTTATTTCATAAGCTAATTACCCGCTTAGTCCGCCTTATAAAGCACAAGAAGAAGAAACAACATCATCCACTCGAAAGATACCCCGTCTCGAGCTCTCCCCAATACACTTATTCACTCTCAAACATTACCATGGCTGAAGAAGAAGATTTTAGCTCCATACCCCTGGCGGACCGCTTCGCTCACAAGGTCTGGAAGGTTCGAAAAGGAGCATATGAAGAAGCAACCAAGCAGTTCGAAAAGTCTCCCGACGAGTCCGATCCCTGTTTCCGACCCTTTTTGAACGAGCCCGGCCTGTGGAACAAAGCAGTTCTCGATTCAAACGTCGCCGCTCAACAAGAAGCTGTCACCGCTCTATGCGCATTCCTCAAATATGGTGGACGAGACTGCTGTCTACGGACGCGAAATCAGACCATTACACCCATGGTCGAGAAGTGCCTATCCTCCACACGTGCCGCAATCAAGCAAAATTCCATCGAAGCTTTGCTCTTGTACATTGAGCTCGATGTCGCTGGACCGGTTATTGAGGACATGCTGCCCGGTCTTTCCAACAAGGTTCCCAAGAACGTTGCTGCGACACTGAACGCCCTTACACAGATTTTCCACAACTATGGCTGCAAGGTCGTCGACCCCAAACCTGTGCTCAAAGCGCTCCCAAAGGCCTTCGGTGCTGCCGACAAGAACGTCCGTGCCGAGGCAACGAACTTGACAGTCGAACTTTACAGATGGCTCCGGGAGGCTATGAAGCCCATGTTCTGGGGCGAGCTCAAGCCTACCCAACAGACCGATTTGGAAGCGCAATTTGAGAAGATCAAGGCCGAAGGCCCTCCCAAGCAAGAACGACTACTCCGATCGCAACAAGAAGCCCTCGACGCAGCCCCCGAAGGTGGCGAGGAGGGTGAAGAAGGTGAAGCAGAGGGCGAAGAGGCTGGGGAGGTCGACGCTTTCGATTTGGCTGAACCCCAGGACGTTAGTAAGAAGATCCCACCCAACTTCAGCGACCTGCTCGCTTCCTCGAAGTGGAAGGATCGAAAAGAAGCCGTCGATGGTCTTCACCAGGCACTCAACGTTCCTCGTATCAAGGAGACCGATTTCAACGAAGTTTGTCGTGGATTGGCCAAATGCATGAAGGACGCCAACGTTGCCGTCGTCACTCAAGCTGCTCTTTGTATCGAGGCTCTCGCAAAGGGCTTGCGAAAGGCCTTTGCCAAGTACCGCAGTATTGTGATGCAGCCCATCATGGACCGACTCAAGGAAAAGAAGGCCTCTGTTGCGGATGCCCTCGGCGCCGCTCTCGACGCCGCTTTCGCTTCCACCGATTTGACTGAGTGTCTGGAGGATATCACCACATACCTTGGAAACAAGAACCCTCAGGTCAAGGAGGGTACCATGAAGTTCTTGATTCGTTGCCTACGAAACACTCGAGATGTGCCCAGCAAACCCGAGCAAGCTACCATCTGCGAGGCTGGAAAGAAGCTCTTGTCCGAGTCAAGCCCTGCTCTTCGAGATGGTGGTGCTGAAATTCTTGGTACCATCATGAAGATTATTGGTGAGCGTGCTATGACCCCTAACCTGGAAGGTCTGGACGACATCCGCAAGAACAAGGTTAAGGAATTCTTCGAGGCCGCCGAAGTCAAGGCAAAGGAGAAGCCCAAGCCCAAGGCGGCACCTGCTCCTAAAGCGGCGCCTCCCAAGAAAGTGATGGGTGGAAAGAAGCCTATGGCCAAGAAGCCCGCTCCTGCTGCGGCTGCGGCTCCAGTAATGCCAGATGATACTCCTCCCACTCCTCAGCCAAGCTCTCGACCTGCCGCTGGCAAGCTCGGAAAGCCTACACTTGGAGGATTGAAGGGACCCCAGAAGAGGACGCTTGGAGCTCCGGCACCTGGCTCTCCTCGCCGAGCGCCCGCTGCTCCTGTCATGCCCGACGACGAGCCTGCGCCACCCGCCCAGCCTCGCCTTGGTCTCTCTCGTGGACTTGCCGGACGCTCTCTCGCCAAACCTACCGCACCCTCACCCCCAGTTGCACCAGCCTCGCCCCCTCCATCTAGCGGTCTCACTGCTGTGGAGCGCGCCGAGATCGAGGAGCTTAGAGCATCCAATGACCGGCTAACCCGTCAAGTTGATGAGATGCGACAGGAACGTAGCAAGTTCATGTCAGAGATTCAAGAGCTCAAGAACCAGAATGCTGGCCTGATCGAAGACCACACCCGAGACGTCTTAAGCATCAAGGCCAAGGAGACACAGTTGGTTCGCGCGAGAAGCGATGCAGAAGCTACCGAGCAGACCAACGACCGTCTGCGACGCGAACTAGAAAGACTTAAGAAGGCTTTGAGTCGTGCCGAAGGATTGGGTAGCTCTGGAAATGGTATGAACAGCCCTGGTCTTGCTTCTCCCACACACGATGATGTCTACCGAGACCATGGACCTCCCTCGGTGAGCCGCCATAGAATGAGCGTCACCAGTAGTATGTCTGAAGAGAAGGAAAATGGCGAGCAGATGATTCCTCGCAATAAGCTTAGCCCTGAGATGCGATATGCTGGTAGTGCAAGCTCGTCTGGTCGTGGATCTCCCGCACGAGGCTTTAGAAGTGCTGCATCATATCGTGACGACGACCATGCACCAGCACCTTATTCATCGGCACCTTATTCATCGGCACCTTCGCAACGGCCCATGTCATCGCTGCCACAGCCTACTGGAGGCAATGGTGCCGAGAGTTGGAGAAGAGCAGCAGAGGTGACGAGTCAGCTGAAGGCCCGAATTGAACAGATGAAGGTACGTTAACCAAAAACTACTAGTATCCGATGCAACGGAAACTAACCATCCACAGGCCAAGCAAGGGCTCGCTAGACCTTAGGAGCATTGTTAGAAACTCGGCGCGCAATGATTGTTTGTTCAAGTACTTTAACGATGATGATTTTTGGGAGGTTTACGGCGGAAAAGCTGGACGGGTACTCCTGGGACTGACACAGACGGTCCTGGTCAGGTTGCATTTTCACGGCGTTGGAAGTTGTGCCACCATCTGTCTGGAGTGTTTCGCTTCTCTTCGAGGGTCTGATAGAATTACACATGGGCCAAGGCTGTGTTTGGGATTTTGCGAAGCAATACCCGCGGCGGGTCAGAGATACCTAGTTTTTTAATGCATCGGGTTGGTGATTTGCCTTTATATTACAGTATGGTATTCATTTAAGGTGTGATGTAATCTTTGCCAAGTCAAACGTTGTGCTTGATTTAAAAGTAGTATCTTGTGACATCAATTCATTAACTGAACAGGGTAAGAAATAAATACAGTAAATCCCCAGAACTCCGTTATGGTCGCTGAGCGCTTCAGCTCAACCTGGTCATTGTGGCAGCAACTTATTCCTTCTTATCCTTCTTGCCCTTCTTACCTTCAGATTTATCGTCCTTCTTGTCTTCAGACTTGTCCTTCTTGTCATCCTTCTTGTCGGACTCTTGCTTAGAGTCGTCCTTTGACTCCTGGTCAGATGATTCCTCTGACTTCTCGTCCTTGCCAGGCTTCTCTTCATCAGACTCAGACTTCTTGTCTTCGTCCTTGGACTCGTCCTTTGAGCCAGGCTCCTTCTTGTCATCCTTGGACTCACCTTCGTCCTTAGACTCGGAGTCCTTGCTATCATCCTTCTTCTCTGAATCCTTGTCCTTGTCCTCATCCTCGCTCTTGTCCTCACTCTTGTCACCCTCTTCGGAAGCCTTGTTCTTATCGTCACCCTTGTTGGCCTTATCACCGGCCTTGCTGTCCTTCTTCTTTCCCTTCTTCTCTTCTTCCTTCTTCTTCTTCTCAGCCTCCTTTGCCTTCTTTTCTTCCTCCTCCTTTTGCTTTCGTCTACGTGCCTTCTCCTCAGCCTCTAGCTTCTCCCAGTTGGTATCGTGGTCAGCAATACCGGACCTGGCGAAGTTGTCGCTCAGGCCCTTGGCCGTGATGGCATCGCCCTGCTTGATCTTGGCGCGGCCGATGAGGGAGATGAAGATAGCGAAGCCAACCATAGCCGTGAGAAGGAAACGGTACGACCCATACCATCGAGGCGCCCATCCCTTTGTCGCAGCACGGGAATCGGCAAAGTACAGAGCGACGAAAGCCATGAATTGAGAGGTGAGTGCGTACTCTACGGGGAGCATAAGAGTTGGCCATGCGACAATGGAAGCTGCAAGACCCATGCCATAGCGGAAACGGGTTCGTTCACGAAGGGGCTTCTTCTCAGCGTACTCGAGACCCTGGTTCTAGTGATTAGCTCATACTCGGCCGCTGTGAGGCTACAGACCTACCCAGTGAATAGCGCCAAGGAAAGAGATGATGACAGCACCGTATCCAAGCTGTAGAGGCTCAATTACGCTCAGTAGGTATTTGGCAGTTTCGTGATCGACCATGATAGCATCGTAGAAGGAGTTGCCTGTAGGAGTGGGCTTGTTCAGGTCCCAGGCGAGGAAGACGGTTGAAAGCGAGGTTCCCAGGTAGGGCAGTGTGCCAGCCAAACCGAGGATGCTCGACTCGCGAGGGACGTCTGTAAAGGTGAAGGTATCTTTGACAACGTCCTTGAAACTGTTAGAATATTGGAATTGGGTGTCATGCTAGGTTGAAGCTTACGATATCATGCTTAAGCTCGCTAGTCATGTCCTGGTCAGCGCTCTTGGAGCCCTGAGCTGTAGACGCAGCATTGGCGACCGAACTCTTGGATGAAACAACACCTGGGCTGGACTGGAGGAGCTCTTGTCCGCGCTTGCGCTCAGCTTCAATGTCAATGGGCTGCTTGGGAGGGGGAGGATTCTCGTCGTCGGATTTGCTAGAGTAAACGGCGCGCTGTTGACGCAAAAGAGGCGCAATTGATGCGCGGGTTAGGAATTGCGAAGCTCGATTGGAAGAAGCTCTTGAGGCAACGCCCCAAAGGGAGCGAGATGAGGTACGGAACATTGTCAGTGTGATAGATGAGAGTTCAATTAGAAGCACGCGAGTAACTGCTGCAACCAGACCAAGCTGATTTGATCTGATAACCGAAAAGGTGTAAGAAGAGAAAAGAGTCAAGAAGGCCTGGAATGAAAGGACCAGCTAAAACTGAAATACCATGAGGGTCAGTGTTTCAATGGAGACACCACAATCATGGAAGCTTCCTGTTATTCCAAGATCTTGGAGCTATCTACGTAATGGCTTGTTTGCTCAGTTTCCTTAGTAATGAATTGTGCCTGGCACTGAAACTGGAAATTGGGGAAATAGAATTTCTGCGTATCACACGTAGAGACAGTCCCGTCCGGCCCGGAAAAGGAGACCAAGCCGTTCATGGATGTGCCATTTTGCTCTGTTTTTGTTGTCACGCCTACATCATCGCGATGGACGTGAAGCTATGTCGTGACGTCATGAGAGTTGTATTTTGGTGGAATAGCTCTAGACCTCAGGTGGGAAGCCATTGATACGAAGACCAATCAGAAATAGACCTTGACAGTGAGAATAGTTACTGAAGTCGGTAATGATGAGAAGAAAGAATGTACAATAGCCAAACCTTCTATCGTATTATTGATATAGATAAAATAGTCATGATTTTTTACAGATCAACTCTGCCAAGTCATTGTCCACAAGATCTACCATGATGCCCCACCAAAAGTGCCCTGTGCTTTGATGTGCTCCAGGGCCAGGTCCAGCTGTTAGCAGCTCTAAATTTTACGGTAGGTACCCGACCACGTTGGAACGTAAAAAATAAAGCCACCGTCAATTCAATGCTAATTCGGTACTTGCTCTGCCACCAGGATTACCACCAAATATCAAGTATCTCTGACAGCATCGTCATACACGCCACACCATTCCCCAAAACCGCTGCTTCCCACTTTTGCTCCGGGCCCAGCTGCGTCACTCACTCACTCACAGCCCGACACGAAACCCACCTTTCAATATCTCCTCCATCACCGAGTTTCGTCCATCTTTGTTCCTCAAGAGGCATAATCGATAATACCCTCATCCACCGAATCCCGCTTTTCCTCTCTGTTCCACCCAGAGATTCACGGGTAAATACTTACGATACTGCCTCGAGTTTAACCCCGCTCTACAAAGTCCTATATCTCACGTTCACGCCCGAGGATAGCAGTCGCTTCACCGATCGAGCCTCGCATGGCACCCGTGTCAACAACCACACGCCGACGGATGAGTCCTCGATAAAACAAATAACACGAACCCTACCTTTCCCTCCCCGGCCCGGGTTACGGCCACAACACCGCCAGAATGCTCGAGGGTCTCGTCGCTGGCCTGCTTAACCGGTTCCTGGGCATGTATGTCAAGAACTTCGACCCAGCCCAGTTGAAAGTCGGTATCTGGTCCGGCGATGTTAAGCTCCGCAACCTCGAGCTGCGCCGTGAGGCACTCGACCAGCTCAAGCTTCCCATAAATGTCATGGAGGGTCACCTCGGCGAGCTCACACTCGTCATTCCCTGGTCAAACCTGCGCGGTGCACCTGTCAAGGTCTTTATTCAGGATGTCTTTCTTCTTGCCAGCCCGAAGGAAGAGGCTGAGTACGATCAGGACGAGGAAGATCGCAGGAAACAGCGCCTCAAGATGGAGAAGCTCGACAGTGCCGAGTTGCTCAAGGAGAGGAACCAGGAAGGTTTAAGTCAGGAGGAGCAGAAAAAGAGCCAGAGCTTTACACAGAGTCTGGTGACCAAGATCGTGGATAACCTCCAAGTCACGGTCAAGAACATACACATTCGATACGAAGACTCCATCTCAGCACCAGGGCACCCATTCGCTCTCGGTGTCACTCTTGAGGAGTTCAGTGCCGTCAGTACCGATGGTCAGTGGAAGCCTACTTTCATCCAGGACTCCAACACAGTCACTCACAAGCTGGCTACCTTGGGTGCTTTGGCTGTGTACTGGAATACCGATTCCACGCTTCTCGGAACTGGCCGAGAAGCTTCAACCTCTTCGGAGGAATTAATGCCACATGATGAAATGGTAGCCAAGTTCAGAGAAATGATTGGAAAAGACGCGCAAGAGAATGCAAACCATCAATTCATCCTCAAGCCCGTCAATGGCCAAGCAAAGATCGAGCTCGACAAGTCGGGGGATATCAAGGTACCAAAGTTCAAGGCCAACTTACTCTTCGAAGAGATTGGTCTTGTTCTCGATGACGACCAATATCGAGACGCTTTGATGATGGTCGATTTGTTCCATTACTTCATTCGACATCAAGAATACAAACGCCTACAACCAAAGAATGTCCGACCCAAAGAAGATCCCCGTGCTTGGCTCGAGTTTGCAGGTAACGCTGTATTATCAAAGATTCACGAACGCAACCGCAAATGGTCATGGGACTACTTCCGCGAGCGACGAGACGATCGAAAACGATATATCGAGCTGTTCAAGAAGAGAAAACAAGGCCATCAGATGTCTGCCGAAGAAACTGATGAGATCAATTCTCTTGAATGGAAGCTAACGTACGAGGATCTGCGATTCTGGCGATCCTTGGCCCGCAACCAGCTTAAGAAAGAGAATGCAGAAGCTCTCAAGAACCAGCCACAACAACAGCAACAGCAACAACAAGGCTGGATCTCGTGGGTGTGGGGTTCGAAGCCTCAAGAAAAGATTGAACAAAATGAAGAGAACACACAGATGACCGAGGAGCAGCGACAGGAGCTCTATGAAGCCATCGATTGGGATGAGAAGAACGCTATCGCCGATGAAGTCGATGTCCCTCGCGAGGCTATCAAGATGTGCATCGAGACGTCCCTGAGCACAGGTAGCTTTACACTCAAGAAGAGCCCTCACGACCACGCCGCAGATCTCCTCAGCCTGCATTTTGATGTGTTCAAAGCCAAGATGTTACAGAGAAAGGATTCAGTTCTTGCTAATGTCAGCCTTGGTGGTCTTCGTGTCAACGATGGCACAACGCCAGACTCAGTCTACCCTGAGATTGTCCGAGTCAAGGATGCACCGACTGACAAGCAGCGCAAGCGACTGTCGTTGGCCGAACTCGAGCAGCCAGAGGAGGACCCCTTCTTCCAGTTTGAGTTTGAGCAGAACCCCATCGAGCGTGAGGGCGACATTGCTGTCGTCGGAAAGATGAAGCCTCTTGAGGTTATCTGGAACCCCAACTTTGTTGTTGGCATCGCCGACTTCTTCAGACCGCCTGAGCGTCACATGGAGTCTATTACCGCACTCATGGAGAGTGCTGGTGCGACCGTTGAGAGCATTCGTGAGCAGACTCGAGCGGGTCTCGAGTTCGCTCTGGAGGAGCACAAGACGATCAATGCTGAGTTGGATCTCCAAGCACCTCTGATCATTGTGCCTGTCAGCATTACTACGGAGAATTCTACATGTTTGATTGTAGATGCTGGTCACATCCACGTCAATAGTGAATTGGTAGATCAAAGCACAATGAAGGAGATCCAATCGAAACAGAAACAGGCATACAGCGACGAAGATCTCAAGCGACTCGAGTCCGTCATGTACGACAAGTTTATTGTCAAATTGACGTCGACCCAGGTTCTTATCGGACCCTCAGTTGAGGAAACCAAAGCTCAATTGGTCGAGAAGACAGATGAAGCTCATCTCCATGTTGTTGAGCGGATCAACGTGGACTTCATTGTCGAGACCTCTATCCTACCAAAGGCTCCCAATTTGACCAAGTTCAAGGTCTCAGGACATTTGCCAATGCTTCACGCCACTGTCTCCGACACCAAGTATAAGAATCTCATGAAGGTTATTGATGTGGCTATCCCCAAGTTCGGCGGGCCTGCCCCAAGATTGGAGGAACGCAAGGAGCCATCTCGTCCCCGTCTTAAGAGCAACTCATCCAACCGATCGCGAAGGAAGTCTCAGCGTGAGAGAAGGCAGTCCACCCCTTTCCCCTTTATGCAATCGGAAACCGCTGTCGTGCTTGATGATATGGATGAAGACGATGATGACTTTGAGGATGCGCCAGATGGAGGCGACGCCGAGCAACTCCAAGTTCAGCAACGTATCTTTGAGTTCAAGTTCAAGGTTGATACCCTCAAGGGTTCACTTTACCGAAGTGACCCTGATGGGCAAAAGCCTGATGCATTGCTTGTTGAATTGGTGGCTGAGAGATTCGACCTGGAGTTTTACACCAGACCCTTCGACATGGTGGCTGATGTTTCACTTGGCTCAGTCACTGTCGATGATTTCGTGGACAACCCTTCCCTTGAGTTCAAGTCGATAATCTCGTCTGGTGATAGCGAGGATCTCAAAGAGGGTCGCAGCTTGGTTCACGTCAAGTTTGTCAAGGTAAACCCCTTGTCTCCAGAGTTCATGCCTGTGTACGAAGGTGTAGAGACCAATATCAACGCTGTCATATCCACAATCAACTTGGTCGTTACTCGAAAAACGCTGCTCACGCTACTGGACTTTATCCTCATTACCTTTACGAATAACGAAGACGAGTCGAACAATAATAACAAGGCTCTATTGGATGATGATGACGATTCGGAAAGCGTTGATACTGCCGTAGCGGTCGTTAACGCACCTTCAGTAAACTCCAACACAGGATCTATTCGCGTCAAGGTTGACTTGAAGTCTATCAGGCTAATCCTCAACAACGATGGGCTTCGTCTCGCTACATTGTCCTTCAACAAAGCTGACGCAGGAATCTTCCTTCGAGGCAAGACCATGCGTATCTCGGCGCGACTTGGTGATCTTTCACTCATTGACGACGTCAACCTCGGCGTTTCAGAGGATTCACACCTGAGAAAGCTTGTAACCATCCAAGGAGATGACCTAGCAGACTTCCGCTACGAGACTTTCGACTCTTCCAACCCCAAGGCATACCCAGGATATGACAGCTCTATCTTCCTCCGTGCTGGTTCCGTCAAGGTGAACTTTGTGGAGGAGCCATTCCGCAAGATCACCGCCTTCTTGGTCAAGTTTGGCAAGATGCAGGCTCTATACAATGCTGCGCGCCAAGCCGCTATGAACCAGGCTAATCAGTTGCAGCAGAGCCCAAGTCGCTTCAAGTTTGATGTTGTTGTCAATACTCCCATCATTGTGTTCCCTCGAGTGCAACGGCCTGGTCAGGCTGAGAGAGATGTTATCACTGCTTACCTTGGTGAGATCTACGCTCAGAATAAGTTCACGCCCCTGGACGACAGCGAGAACTCAGATATTGCCATGAAGCTGTCTGCTGGTATTCGAAACATCAAACTCACTTCCGATTTCAATTACGCTGGCGGAGATTCAGAGGAGCTCGAGATGATCGACCATGTCGATCTTGGATTCAACATCACATATGCTGAGCACAAGTCTGGCGTCAAAAGGCCAGAGACCGAAATAGAAGGGACGATGTCTGACTTCAATTTACGACTCACTCAGTATCAAATCAAATTCCTTCTCGAGATCTCTAGGTCTGTACCTGCAGCATTCTCTGGCGAAGGTAACGACAACGAAGAAGAGGCTGCCAAGGCAGTTGACGAGGGTACTCTACAGCGCGCTCGCACAATCAACAGCGAGGACAAGTCTGGAGAAGACCAGAGTCTGATTGATCTTGGGCCTGAGCTTGGCTCCATCGACAAAGAATGGACTAAACTTGACCTTGTTTTCCGAGTCAATACCATTGGTCTCGAATTGGTCAATGCTCCTGAGAATGAGCCTGTTCACGACATTGCGAAGTCCAGTTTGTCTCGATTCTCGCTTGACGATACAAAGGTCAAGACGAGGATGCTCTCCGACGGTTCACTTGAGGCAGAGCTGCTTATCCGATCTTTCACGATCTACGATAGTCGGCCACGCGAGACGAACAAATTCCGCCGTATTATGTCGTCGGTGAACAAGGACGTCCAACAACTGATGGCCAGCGTCACAATGTCGGGCGGCAAGGAAAAGAGCTTGATTGCCATGGCTACCATCGATAGTCCACGAGTGATCTTTGCACTCGACTATCTCTACACTATCAGGAATTTCGCCACGGAGGCGTTAAAAGTTGATGAAGGCAGCCCAATGGATGACGAGAGTATTGCTGAGACGACGCCTGACGAATCCGATGCCGAGTCCATGCAAGTCTCTTATGCCGGTAACGCCTCGCGTCCCCGGTCGCAAATTTCGCGACAACAAAGCGAAGAGGTCACTAAAAAACAAGAGAAAAAGGAGTCTGCGATGAGCATTGCTTTCCGCGTCAATCTTGTTGACGCACAAGTCATTTTGATCGCCAACCCCTTGACATCAAGCTCCGAGGCGGTTGTCCTGTCTATTCGACAGATGCTTCTTTCACAACAGCATGCCTTGACTTTCCAGATTTCTGAAATCGGCATGTTCTTGTGTAGAATGGACAAGTTTGAGACGTCTCGTCTTCGTATCATTGATGACTTCTCAGTCCAATTAAGCATGGATACCTCCAAGCCTCAAACTACCGACATCCACGTGGACATTGAACCACTTGTCTTGCGACTGTCACTCCGCGATATCCTCCTTGTTCATCAGATTGTTACCAAAGCGGCCGAGTTGTCTGGCAATGAGCCTAAACAGGTTAAGGAGACTCCTGCTGAGCAGAAAGCAAGAGAACTCCGCCACGCTGGAATGAAGCAACGATCTGCCAGTGGAAGGGGCCAGTCTACCATCGCTGGACGAAGTAAGGTGACAGCAACCTCTCACGCCGTCACTCAGGTCGATAACAAGGGTAAGTCTCCAGAGCAGGTTGCCCAAAAGAACTACGAGACGCTGTCCGCTACAGTGGATGGCATCCGTGTTGTTCTTATTGGCGATGTACACGAACTTCCAATCCTCGACTTAGGCATCAAGAACTTCACTGCTTCAGCTGAGAATTGGTCGTCGAACCTGAAGGCCGAAACTGCCATTGACCTGTACTCCAATGTTTACAACTTTGCCAAGTCCAGCTGGGAACCTCTTCTCGAGCCATGGCAGGTTGGCTTCGGTGTAGCAAAGGACCCCATCTCAGAACTTTTGTCAGTTGATGTCGCTTCCAAGAAGGTCTTTGATGTGACCGTTACCACTGCCTCAATTGCTCTGGTTTCCAAGACAATCCAATTCCTTACATCGGATGTGGATGTGCTGGACAAACCACGTGGTGTCGAAGCACCTTACCGCATCAGAAACTACACCGGCTTTGATGTTGTCGTGCACTCTAAGAGTCCTACCAGCGACGAGCCTATCAATCTCCGCTTGGAGGATGGCAAAGAAGCCCCCTGGAGTTTTGAGCACTGGGAGAAGATGCGTGAGAACCTTCTCACTGAGTCGAATCAGAACTACGTCTCTATTCAGTTGGAGGGCAGTGGTTTCGATCCTGTTAAGAACGTCAGACTCAACCGCGAAGGCGAATACCTGTATGGTCTCCGACCCAAGGCTGATGTTCTACATCGTCTCTGTGTTGAGGTCGAGTTGGGCACCGATAACATCAAGTATGTGACCTTCAGATCTCCACTTCTTGTGGAAAATGCCACACAGATCCCAGTCGAACTTGGTATCTTTGATGCACAGGAGGGCCATCTACTCAAGATTGAGAAGATCGCACCCGGTGACGCTCGACCCGCTCCTGTGGGTGCCGTCTTTGAGAAGCAAGTGATTATCCGACCTGATGGTGGCTTCGGCTATCAGTGGAGTACCGACCATCTGTTCTGGAAAGACTTGCTCAAGAGACCTACAAAGCAGGTCGTGTGTAAGGGAGAGAATGGCGATCCATTCTACTTCCAGGTCCATGCCCGGTTTGACAAGAGCAACCCATTGACCAAGTGAGTTTTCCTATCCCAACATAAGTAACAACACTGACAAATGCAGGCAATACCCATACATGAAGGTCAAGCTCTCAGCACCAGTCACACTCGAGAATCTGCTTCCATATGACTTCAAGTATCGCATTTATGATAAGCATACTAAGAAAGACTGGACAAACTTCTTGCGAAAGGGAGGTGTCAGCCCGGTCCACGTTGTCGAGCTTTCACACCTTCTACTCCTCAGCGTCGACATGCAGGATACAGTGTTCAAAGCTAGCGACTTTGCCATCATCAACCCAGGCACGAACGAAGAGTTCCGCAAGGAGTATAAACTTGTTGTTAAGGATGACAAGGGATTGCCGCTGAACCTCTCACTGCACCACTTCAAGATCCCCGACAGTGGAGGTGCTTCCAAGATCACAGTGTTCAGCCCGTACGTCGTGTTGAACAAGACTGGCGTCGACGTTCAAGTCCGCGCAAAGAGCTTCTTACAACAAGCCAAGCCAGCGGCGGGTCAATTCCCTCTTATGGATACATCTGATCGAGAGCGGCCTAAGGCCCTACCTTTCATGTTTTCGTATGGAAATGATGACCATAGAAACCGAGCTCTTCTCAAGGTTGCCGACTCGGAATGGAGCAAGCCTCAAAGTTTCGATGCTATTGGCAGTACCACTGAGGTTGTGTTGAACTCGGCGACCAAGGACAAGGAGATCCACGTGGGTGTTACTGTCGAATCTGGTGAAGGCAAGTACAAGCTTACCAAGGTTGTTACAATTGCCCCTCGATTTGTTCTGCACAACAAGATGGATGGAGAAATTCTTGTACGAGAATCTAGCTCCTCTGGGTATCTCACTCTGAGCGATGGTGCTCTGCAGCCTTTGCACTTTATGCAAAAGTCCAAGGTCAAGCAATTGTGCCTCTGCTACCCGGGCGTCAACAATCAATGGACATCTCCTTTCAATATTGCAGACATTGGCACAACTTATGTCAAGATCGCTAAGGCTGGACAGCGTCAGAACCTTGTCAAGGTCGAGGTTTTGATGGAGAACTCAACGATCTTCCTAAACCTCAGCATGGAGAAGAAGAACTGGCCATACTCGATGCGCAACGAGAGTGATGTTGAATTCATGTTCTGGCAAGCCAATCCCAATCTTGACGAAGATGGCGATGAGGATCGCAGTGGATGGCGCCTGATAAGATATCGTCTCCCGCCTCGCAGCATCATGCCATATGCTTGGGATTTCCCTGCTGCCAAGGTCCGCGAAATCATCATCTCTGCCAATGGCAAGGAGCGCCATGTCAAGCTGGCTGAGATCGGTAACCAGATTCCGATGAAGTTCCACACTTCGTCTGGGGCTCCTAAGATTGTCGACATCAACGTTGCAGCCGATGGACCGAAGCAGACACTGATTCTCAGCAACTTCCGTGCCAGCAAGAGTATGTACAAGCCCAAGGCATTGGCTAGGACCAATACCGGCCCCGAGGCTTTTGAGGTCAAGGATCAAGATACAGGCGCTACATTCCGCGCGCAGCTCAAACTGGCCGGTATTGGCGTTTCCCTGGTGAACGCCCAAATGAAGGAACTTGCCTACCTGACTTTCCGCGATGTCCAGCTGCGATACAGCGACTCGCCTTTGATCCAGACAATCTCGCTGGCTATCAAATGGATCCAGATCGACAATCAACTGTACGGTGGTATTTTCCCCATGGTCCTTTACCCCAGTGTTGTGCCAAAGAAGGCGCAGGAAGTGGAGGCTCATCCATCGCTGCATGCCATGGTCAGCCGTGTCAAGGATGATTCGTATGGTGTGCTGTATGTCAAGTACGCAACCATTCTGCTACAGGAAATGACCATTGATCTGGACGAAGACTTTGTGTTTGCTCTGCTTGACTTCACAAACGTGCCTGGTGCCAGCTGGACAGACACTGACGATTCCGGCAAGCTGTGTGACGAGGATATTGACATCCCTGAGCCATCAGGCCAACCAGCTGGTCAAGATATCTACTTTGAGGTTCTCAACATCCAACCCATGCAGCTGAACTTGAGTTTCATGCGCACAGAGCGTGTCAATGCTGAGAACAAGACATCGTCACGCAACCCCATCATGTTCTTCCTCAACGTCATGACCATGGCAGTCGGAAACGTCAACGATGCGCCGCTCCGGTTCAATGCGCTCATTCTGGACAACGTGAGAGTGACTACTGCGGTGCTTATTCAGAATTTCTCCAGCCACTACAGTCAGGAGGTCATGTATCAGATCCACAAGATTCTGGGATCTGCCGATTTCCTCGGAAACCCTGTGGGTCTGTTCAACAGTATCTCGTCGGGTGTGACAGACGTGTTCTACGAACCGTATCAGGGCTTGATCCTGTCGGATAAGCCAGAAGAATTTGGTCTGGGCATCGCCAAGGGTGCCGCTTCATTTGCCAAGAAGACAGTTTTTGGCTTCAGTGACAGTTTCTCCAAATTTACAGGCAGTCTCAGTAAGGGACTTGCAGCAGCGTCACTGGACAAACAATTTCAGGACCGCCGTCGTATCACAAGGGCTCGCAACAGGCCGAAGCACGCCTTGTACGGTGTGACTGCTGGCGCAAACAGCTTTATCACAAGTGTTGCGTCAGGCGTTGGTGGCCTTGCACGCAAGCCTCTGGAGGGTGCCGAACAGGAGGGTGCTCTGGGTTTCTTCAAGGGTGTCGGCAAGGGCGTGATTGGACTGGCTACCAAGCCAGCGGTTGGTGTCCTGGACATGGCAAGCAATGTCAGTGAGGGTATTCGCAACACTACAACAGTGTTTGACGGTCAAGAATTGGATCGCACACGATATCCACGATACATTCCACAAGATGGCATCGTGCGCCCTTACAACCCGCGGGAAGCTCTCGGTCAATACTGGCTGAAGCAAGTTGACAACGGGCGATATTTTGACGAGCAGTACATCGGGCATCTTGAGCTACCCAAGGAAGATATGGTCGTCATGGTTACATATGCTCGGATCTTGCTGATCCGATCGCGACGTCTGACCAGCGAGTGGGACGTGCCTCTGAAGGATGTTCAGACTATCGCAAAGGAGCGGACGGGTGTAAGCCTCGCTTTGAGAGGAGGAGCCAACGGGCCGTTTATTCCTATTGGCGAGGGCAGTGAGAGGGGATTCTTGTACAAGATGATTGGGGTTGCGGTTGAAGAGTTTAATAGGAGGTTTAGAAGTGGAGAGTAAAAGGAGGATATTGTATGAGGGTTGTTGTAATAGGCAGTAGTGCAACGGAGTTCGGAGTATTGATAGATGGTATTTATTAAGAAGACGAGGTACATGAATGAAGCATCGCAATATCTACAATTGTGACGGATCAATGTCTAAAGAGGCTCAATGGTGACTACGCTCAATTCCATCACGGCTTGGAATTACAACGCATCGAGACAGGCCATAGAAATCCGTCTTATTTTGGAAGTTCATCGTCTACACAGAAGATGGATCGGATAGCCACCCGAGGCGTGAATGTGCCCATGAAGTACACGGTTTGACGCGGCGCGACGTATCAAGCTTATTTACGTACACGAATTGTAGCGACCGAGATAACCGTAAATGAGGCCGGGCCGTCGCTCTCTTTCGGGTGCGCTTAGTAATGGCTCATCGGGCAGACAGGTTGTTTTGGGCCGATGAACCGAATGCGAACGGGAGAAGCGGTATCGTGAAAGATAGAGGCGATGCTATTGTTTACGGATATTTGAGCTTGTTGTAACGAGTCGGCGGAGTCAATGTTGGGGCGACCGGTAGTGAGAGTCGGATAGATAGCCTGTTATCAGTGAAGCCAGAATCGAAAAGAGGCCATCGTGATCTCACATGCGAAGGCAACTCGGCAAAGTTGGAGAGGAGATAGGGAGATGCCATATAAGGCAAGGACAAAAGAGACATGTGATGTGAGGTGAGAGAAGCGAGTAATTAGCAGATTAACGAAAGATGAAGCAGGTAGATCCAGATCAGATTGGCAATGCATGCACTCTCGAAATTGAGGGGAAGTGTCAGTGTCAGTGTCAGTGTGAACCCAAGACAACGGTCTGATAGAGGCTGACGGGCGGGCCAGACCGAGATATCGACGGAGATGGCCGACAATCACAGCGACATGCAAAAGGACTATATCTTTGACGGAAGGAGACGAATGAGATATCCATGTCTATCTATTTCCAGGCTGACATGTGTGTGTGCGACTGTGCATGCCGTGGTATTATTTGCAGATAATAGGCTATCCCCCCAGCCTCGGATGGTGTGAAGGGGAGGGGGAGGGGGAAGGGGGAAGGGTGGCCCGGCGTGCGTTAGCTGAAGCTGGGGAAAGTAAAGTAGGCGTAGGCTATCATTGATCCCTGTCTAGGTGGTTATGCATGTCGATAAGCTCAAGCAAGACAAAGCTACTGTACGAAGCTGGGGAGGGGGAGGAGATATGAGTGGTTGTTGTTGTTACATAACGAGGCGGCCGCGGCTCTTTGGAGCTGGCTGTACTGTAAGTGCAGAATGAACCACCTACCTAAAGAGTGATAGTGCCATTTCGGGGGAAAGACGACTGAATTTGGATTTAAACAACGGGTGTGGCTTTTGGTGGAGAGGGGAGGATCGGAGATTCATCGAGAAACAGGCTTGGTCTTGATTTGCTACGAGGTCTAGACACAGCAGATATCAGGACTCCGACTCTCTTCTTATCTATCTTGTGTCAGAATTAAGGTAAGAGTAATAGATAGATAGGGACCAACAAAGTCTGTATTATCAGCGACGGCCCCGGGGGAAAGGGCATGCAAATGGCGACCGAGAAGAGCCAGGCTACACAAGTTCCCCCCCCCAATGAGTCGAACAGCCAAGTGCCATTGGTCAATGAGGCAAAGGGACCTCCGAGCTATGCCAATAACGAGAGTTTTGTCCGTTTGTGGAGACTACGTCAGTGGAGAAGACGAAACTGAGCTTTTGCAAACGTTCCAGCAACCTTCTAGATTAGGGATAGTACACGCCGAGGTTTAGGCCGGGGGTGGCGACTACAGACAGACAGACAGGACCTCATTCAGAGAGCCTGAGAGGTATACTGAGATAGTTGGTATACAGCGGATGAGTACTATTCAGTGACAAGAGGTGATACAGTGACAAGATAGTACAGCTGTGGTACTGTCACTGATACTATCATTGTTACAATACCTGCAGTGTACCTCTATTCTTCCGATTAGCAACACCAAAATATACTTGGTGTAAGGCCCTGAAGGCATCTCCGAAATATATGGACCCCAACTGATAAGCTCAACAGCCCAGATGCCTCGACATCCTTGTTCTTGTCCTCGTGCTCACCTCCTCAAAAAAAGATCGTCGTCTGAACAAACATTGGCTCAAGTCCTTACTTTGCTTAGTCTGGGGTTTAATTGAACCAACAGGCCAATCCATCCAATCTACATCCCTCCATAGATAATGAATGCACCAACAAGGCACACCCCTCCAGCGTTACACTCCCTGGAGGCAAAAAAAAGATGGGTTAAAAAAGTCAAGCAATCCCCAGATAAAAAAAAAAAATTATCGACCCACGAAGATCGTCTCTTCTGTCAGTTCAGTTCAGACTCCATTCTCAGTCTCCAGTTTTGAGGGCTAGCTAGACTTTTCTGCTGAACAAAAGCCCTTGTCTCCTCAAGGGTCCCTCCTCTCTTGCTTCTTCTCTTGTGCTTCACTGCTCAAGCTTTTGAAGCTCCGAGGTCTTACCTCTACTCTAATCTTTATACCCTTTTTTTTTTGTTTATATATACCCCAATTGTTAAGAGTGAGAGACAGTCAAAATGGCAGACTCAAACATCCACCATAATCCCGACCCAGCTCTCGAGCCCTCCCACCAACACCACCACCAGCATCATCACCACTCTCCCCGCGTCGACACCCCCGGCCACGATGATCCCGTCTACACAACCGGCACCACAGACGCGCCAGCTGTAGTCCCCCCCCAGCGCCACTCCCACGACCTCGCTGAGAAGGAAAAGACTGGCGTGCACACTCCTCCTGACTACAGCGACCACGAGAAGCACGAAGCTGGCGTCGTCGACGAGTCCGCCCGCGCAAACTCCCACAGCGACGGCCCCGCTGTCGTCGGCTGGCGCAGGCGTCTCGGCCCTGTCTATCGCTACCGCCGCCCTATAACCCACCTCGTGGTCTTCTGCCTTTTCACCGGCTGGTGGATCGCCTCTCTCGTGCTGCATCGCAACGACAAGAACTGGGTTGTTCCCTTCCTCTTGTGGCTCGCCATCACTCTCCGTCTGATCTTCTTCCACGTCCCTAGTCGTCATGTCTCCAACGTCATTAAGAAGGTCTGGCTCAACACCGCCGTCAAGATCTACGATCTCATCCCCGCCCACCTGCGCACTCTGGCTGGCGCTACCGTTACTGTAGCTGCTATCCTCATCGGTGCTTTTGTCTCGGAGGAGGTCGCTGACAACACCCGCGAGAACCGCGCCGTCAGTCTTTTCGGCATGGTTGTCTTTTTGTTCATCCTCTGGGCTACCAGCAGGGACCGCAAGCGCATCAACTGGCGCACTGTCATCGGCGGCATGCTCACCCAGTATGTTATCGGCCTCTTCGTCCTGCGAACGTCGGTTGGATACGACATCTTCCGCTTCATCGCCGACCGCGCTGCTGATCTTCTGGGCTTCGCCAAGGCTGGTGTTGCCTTTTTGACCAGCGAAGACGTCGCCAACACCCCGAGCTTCTTCTTCGGCGTCATCCCCGCCATCGTCTTCTTCATCTCCCTCGTCCAGGTCCTCTACTACATCGGCTTCATCCAGTGGTTCATCATCAAGTTTGCTACCTTTGTCTTCTGGGGTCTCGGAGTCTCGGGCGCTGAGGCCGTCGTCGCTGCTGCTACCCCCTTCATCGGCCAGGGAGAGTCTGCCATGCTTGTCCGCCCCTTCGTTCCTCACATGACCAAGGCCGAGCTTCACCAGATCATGACCTGCGGTTTCGCTACAATCTCTGGGTCCGTCCTTGTCGGCTACATCGGTCTCGGTCTCAACCGCGAGGCTCTTGTGTCGTCCTGTATCATGTCCATTCCCGCTTCTCTGGCTATTTCCAAGATGCGATATCCCGAGACTGAGGAGACTCTTACAGCTGGTCGTGTAGTCATTCCCGATGATGATGAGCACAAGGCTGAGAATGCTCTCCACGCCTTCGCTAACGGTGCTTGGCTCGGAATCAAGATCGCTGGTACCATTGTCACCTCTCTTCTCTGCATTATTGCTCTGGTCGCTTTCATCAACGGTCTCTTGACCTGGTGGGGACGATATCTCAACATCAACGATCCCACTCCTCTTACTCTCCAGCTCATTCTCGGATACCTTCTCTTCCCCGTGTCTTTCCTCCTCGGTGTATCTCGCACCAACGGAACCAACAGCACAGGCGATATTCTCCCCGTCGCCAAGCTCATTGCCGAGAAGATCATCACCGTACGTTTCTCCTCTTCCCTTCTTACTCTCCCATCAGGTACTGACACATTCTAGAACGAATACAATGCCTTCACCCTCCTCACAAACCCCAACCCCGAGAACAACGAATTCTACGGCCTCTCCCCCCGCTCTCAGCTCATCGCCACCTACGCCCTCTGCGGCTTCGGCAACATCGGCTCCCTCGGTATCCAGATTGGTATCCTCAGCCAGCTCGCCCCCTCTCGTGGTGGTGATGTCGCCAAGCTTGCTGTCTCGGCTCTCATCTCTGGTGTTCTCGCCACTCTCACCTCCGCCAGTGTCGCTGGTCTCGTCGTCACCAACCAGCTTTCAAGTTTCGGCAAGAACGCTTCCTCATAGATGGACATGATGACGATGAAAATGTAAGAGAATGGGGCAAGATGTGTGTGTAAGAGAAACGTTTGAAGGGTCGATGATTATGTCGATATGCTATACTATACTATACTATATTATACTTTACAAATGCTATATTGAAGACCACGAGATGGTACTAATTCACATCACTACTCTACCGTGATCTCATTTCGAATCTGCTATACTCGCTTTAACTACGCCATACTCAGTCTCACATTTCTATTGCCCTATACTCACTTACATCGTCGCTCAGGACTGAAGCTTGGACCATATCACTGAACCACACTCGTTCCTGGCACAGGCCATTTCATCGTACCACGAAGCAGCAAGCGGGGTTATCAACAGAATTTTCGTAGATATATCATGGCATGAGAATAATCAGATATGGTTACCCAAGTCAGTGCATTGGCCCATCATCGTCTGATCGACAGATAAGCGGACCGAACTGCCGGAGATGTCGTCTCCCAGCGGGTTAGTACTTTATTGTAAGCGGCATAGGGGTGACTATAGTCAATGTTTTTATAGCTGATGACATGCATCAAGACTGGCAAGAGACTGGGGGTGTAATACAAGTATCCGTGTTCGTGATCTATTTAAATTAAACAAGTTGGTATCAACTATTTAGTAACCGTAATCATGATATCCACATATATCCTCATCCTCATCCTTCATCCTCCATCCCCTAGCTGTTCTGCTTCACCAACTTTTTGAACTCCTTTGATGTCCTACTACTTGATCCATCACCCTTACTCGACTCCCCATCCCTATCCGACCCCCTCTCCTTATCTTTCTCCTTTTCCCCCTCCTCCTTCTTCTTCTTCATGTGCTTTATAGCATCCTGCGTCAATTCCTGTCTATCCAGTAACTCCCACACGTCCTTCTTTCGCGTCTTCCGGTCGCCGATGCTGATGAGCAGACCAGCTGTGATGTTGCAGGTTATGCTCACACAGAGGATCACGGTGGTCAGAGCGAACGGACGTGTGTGGTAGTCGATGCCCCAGGTGCATGCGCCGAGGGATATTTGCAGACACGAATGGCAGTCAAGGAGGATGACGATAGCGATGAGGTACTTTTGGGGGAAGGCGAAGTGGGTGAATGTCTCATTGGGTTTGTAGAAACTGTGCGACTTGGCCATTTTCTTCTGATGGTGCTGCAGGCTCTTGAACTGAGCAAACGTCAGAGCGGGCATGTCTGAATCAGGGCTGTTGGACTTGGCGCCTTCTAAATCAACAGTCTCTGGGCTTTCAGGTTGCGGTCGAGGTTGGTTATCCATCGTGCCGACTGTTCCGTCTCTCTCAGGGTTATAGTCCTGAGCTTCGAGAAGAGCACGAGCCTGATGGCCCGTCAAGTGCGAATGCTCCGGATTCGTAGACACGCCCGGGGGCACACGCTTCTTCCGTAATCTGTTCCTTGGTTTCTTCCCCTGTTCGGCTCTCTTGATCAGTCGTGAGAAGCGCCAGATGAAGAACATGTGGTATGTATCGACGGCTCGGAAGGGCGCGAGACCATCACCCATGACGGCGAAGAGCGCGACGAGGACACTGTCGATGACGTGGATTGCGTAGACTTGCTTCTCGCCGACGTAGATCCAGCCGATGAGGAACAGAACCCAAGCAAGACCGAAGAGCGTGATGAGTGTAGCATAGAGTGTGACGAGGAAACCGAGAGGACGTCTGACGTATTGGCCAAAACCCTTCATGCGACGCTTGAACCGCGCGCGGCGAGAGTGCAGCATGTGTCGAACGTGATCATCCAACTCGGCCTTTTCCTCCGGCGTCCAGCCATCGAGGTTGGTTCCATGAGGAAGCGCAGCGTAGTGCGAGTCTGTCAAGCGGGAGGTGATAGTGTTACTCCGTTGCGGAAGACGATGGTGGTCTTCGTCTTCTGCTTCAGCTTCTGCGATCGGTGGGATCGTGGCGGTCTCTTGTGCTTCCAGTGCAGCTTCGCGACGTCGTTCTTGTTCAACGGCGCCTCGAGCCCAGTCTGCTTGGGGATCGTGTCGTGATAGAGCGTAGGTCGGTCGACGGTTGACCCATTTTCCGAGATCGGGAACGAAGAGTGAGTTTTGGACGTTTGTTAGTGTTGAAAGAGTTTGGACTTCGGGGTCTGGGATTGTTAGATTTGATGATGATGTAGATGGCGTGCATGTTGATGTTCTTACCGATGACATCGAGCCAGTCCACAAGTTCCTGGTCGTATTCATCATCGTGACGATCGTCATCTCGCTGCCCTATGGGCACAGCCATTTGATCCTCGCCAGATTGCCGACGATGCCCAGGCCAGAAGAAGCGACTCGCCCGCCGCAGCCGACCAAGGCCGCCCCTCCCGTTCGTGTTCTCCTCAGGAAGCGAAGCCGTCGGCGACAAAGGAGCAGACTGATCATCGCTGATCCCTAGCTCAGCCAGACTCGGCCGTCCTCCCTCCTCTGTAAGTCGCGGCATCGCCACCTGGGGAATTCTCCTGGAGTGGCGAGCAGGGCCATCCGAGACCCTCGCGCGCTCAGGCTGCGAGATGCTCCTGGGTCTCCCATCATCGCTGAACCCATCAAACTGGCTCGTCACACTATGGTTCGAATAGACCGACCCGTTTGAATTTCGGCGGATGCGGATACTAGGCTGTCTAGCCTGATCGACCGGCGGTCTTCGTCTCGTCTGCTGTGGATAATTCGATGTTTCATGATAGGATGGAAATGCCGAGAGGGATGTTTGTGATGGAAAGCGCGGGAACGACGATAGCGATGTCTGCGATTGTGCTGAGGGTGCTTGGCTCAGTGGGTTGAAGTAATCTGAAGCTGTTTCTTCGACGGGGCCTGGGCTTCCGGGATCGGGAGGCACGGGACGTGAGGACGAGGGACTCGGAGAGCGGCGATTGTTGTAGTAGACCGTTGGATGGAGATGGCCCGAGGGCTGAAGGCGATTATAATTGGAAGCCATGCCTATGAAGACGCATGGTAGAAGGAGAGAGAAAAAAAAAAAGGTGCAAGGTAAACAAAATAAAACAAAATAAAAAGGGAGTTGAGAGATGAGGTGAGAAAACTAAAGTGATACTGAACTGGCCTGGTAGAGGCTGGGGTTAGTCAGTCGTCACAGCATGAGCAGTTTTGGGTTTAGTTTTAGTTTCCAGGCCTTGATTAGCCGCTTGTCAGTGAAGATCAGCCATTTTCACTCAAAACAAGAAAAGTTTAGTTGAGCCGTAGCGTATTGTAGCGCACCTCCTACGTAAAGGTCGTTAATCAGGTCGTGCCGGAGTGGGTCGCCCTACGTCACAAGTTGATGCCGCTATGGCCAGTAATCTCCAGCCCCGATTAAAAGGTTTTGGCGGCCCAGGCCCCAGGGTCGTTTAGTGCCGGGACATCCGCGATATCCATCCTTTGAGCCTCTCTCTTTTCTACTGTATATCCGCGGGAATATAACAAAGCATTATTCATGATGACTGTGAATATAGTCTGCTGATGCATCAGACATTTAGTGCTCATATGGAAATAACGTGATATTACGGATACTACAGAAGGCTTCTCATCTGTAATCACCAGCCAACGCCACTAGATTACCTTAGATTACCACCCGCAATAATTACATCACAGCTGTCTCCAGATAAAGACAAGGACAGCTGTTTCATCTATACTGAACCACAGGCTGAGAGGACAGCTTGGCATATAATTTGGAGAGTAAGTCTCTTGGCTTATGAACCCTTGTTTTCCAAATCAGGATTCTGTTAATTTTTAAGCTTATTATTCCTGTGTAGAGATGAGGATTGCAGGCATCTCCATGTTTGGTGAACCACCCTACACCTGGATGATATTTGCACAACGCATCAACGCTGCGCTATTGTTTGAGATTTGATGGAGAGCGAGTAGGTATTTGGTGCTCGTGCCTTGAGTGTTGAATTCATGACGCGAATTATTAGTATTAGCTTTGCTTTGCTTGGGACTGGAGCTGCGTGATTGATGCGTGCCAGACATTACTCGCTCCAAGACAAAATGATGATGGGCGACTTGTGTTGTGCTACGTAGCACCATGGAGACTTGCTTTCTGAACGTCTCGAATCTCGATCGATCAGCATGATGTTCCAGACTTTTTCGCTTAAACAATTGTCACCAATTTAGAGATTAACAGCAGAGTAATTATTCCACAAACTGTAATCGTCTTGTCGTTTTCTTGTGGTAACTATTGCTGGATCCAAGGCGACATGTGTCCATTCAGACCCAAATCATAGATGCATTCCACCCTCACTCCCTTAACAAATCATTAACCAATGATAGGGCTTATGGTCTAGGGGTATGATTTTCCCTTCGCATCTTTGAATCGACGCTTGGGAAAGGTCCGGGGTTCAATTCCCCGTGAGTCCATCTGATTGACAATGATTCTTTTTGCTCTTTACTGTATCTGTCACTCTTTTGCCCACTTTCGGACATCTGACGTTGTTATTGAGTATCCGGGAGCTTTGACTCCCGACATACTTTTTACCAAAGCTTGTCTTAACTCAACATTCAACCTCCCTCTCACCACCATCACCATCCCCTGAACGCTAACGTGCCAACCCTTCAACCACAACCATGACCAACAAAAAGAATCACTACAAACGGCAAAAACAATGGACTCACGGGGAATTGAACCCCGGACCTTTCCCAGAGATCTTGCTTCTGATCATGTCAGAGTGAAGATGCGAAGGGAAAATCATACCCCTAGACCATAAGCCCGATTAATGATTACATAATACTTTGTTCCCGCGTCGTCTCATATTCGGTGGCTGAGGAGCGCGGAGTTTGGTGTTGCACGGACTCCGTGAGTCCGTGGACTGTCCGAAACACTCCCCCGGATCCCCGACAGCTGTCATAGCCACTGCAGATCAAGACCTTGAAACAAAGGGACTCTTACACTTTTGTTTCTATAGAGTTTCTGGTTGCTGTGGTTTGACGGCCGTGTACCTCGCTCATTGGTTTCATCGTACTCGTATAGCGCATGTCTAAGCCTCAGCACTAACGGCCGAGTAACCGAAGATCACCTCGATACGTCAATTGAACACGAGTTCCTATTCCTGACAAGCTTTGAGTCCTCAAAGTTATTGGAAAGAACTGTGTCAGTTTGTTTGAAGAATGGTCTGGGATGGTTCGATATGATGCGCTGGAATACAAGGCCGCGGGCCGTGAGCGGCTTTTCAGCCAATGCTCCAGCTGCCGAGACATCACTCTGAGGCACAGCAGTCAACCCACTGTAAGCCCTGAGAGGGCAAGTGCATACTATGTGTATGCGGGGAGGCAGCCCTTGGTAGGTCGAGAGATTTTGGAACTTGCGGGATATGCAGTCATTCGGAAGTGTTGTCGATCTGCAACCGGTAGGCGCCTTTCATCATCGCTGAGGGTCACGCGACGGACGACTGCTGGTTCAATTGTCCAATCAATTGCAAGGTCAATTGAGTAAAAGTCTCTCTCAAAAAGCATGCTATACTGTGCCGGGAAAAACACGAAAGCGGATGCAGATGAGCAGACGAGTTGAGTCGGGAATGCAGGACATGTTTTACCAAGAGCTCAATGCCCGACATCTACCAGTAAATAACAACCTAGAGCCTATAATAAGTACATGCCAGGGCTTTTGGAAGACCCGAGTGCTATTGATACACATAGAAGTAATACTGTAGGGATCTTACAAAAGATGCAGCGGGTGTCGCCCGATGCATGGGATTTGCCAAATGGCCGCCCAGCACCCTGGCGATTTCGCTGAAAGGTCAAGGATCATTTGGAAACACCCGAATCAATGTCAGACAATTGCTGTTACAAGGAGCCGTATACTGCGTCGACAGCCGGACAGGACACGCCGTCGTTGTGTTGTGTTTTGAGGTGTTTTAAAGCGCCAAAGTACAACGAGTAGACTGGATTTACGTGTCAACTGATCAACAAAGACCATATACCTAAATATTAAACCTCACTAATTAACTATAGGAGAATCACAAAACGATGGCTGGACACTCGTCCCACGGTATTCAGGACACCAGCCTGACAGACATCAACCTCGTACAAGATCATTGTCGGACAGTCTACCGCCAGCCCATCTTAAGTGGAATCCACCTGACTATCTTGTTTGCACGAAATTAAGTATGTTATCTTGGTGCTTAACATCAACCTCGACATCTCCATTTGGAACTTCCACGCCAGAGCCGCTATCCAGACCACCCACTGTTCCATTGAGGACACCAGCCTCAAGTGATGGATACTAGGCCGGCTCACAGGACAGCTGTCGAATGGCCCGACCTGGCCATAGGCCATTCAATGAGGAAGTCTAGCGATACGTTGTTGACCTGGTCGACATGACAAGAGAGTAAGACCGGTGCACACTCGCTGTGAGCGTATTAGCATTATCCGCAACGACGGGAAGCACCAACACAGCCCCAGCCCTTTCTTGCAACAAATTATAGCTTTAAAAAGACGAGTACAGTGCTAGAATTTTGGTTCTGGGCCTCAAATAAACCGCGGGGGGTCAGGTTAAACAGCCCGCCCACCATGAGACAGTGTGCCGTTCTGAGCGGTGTGAGAGTTCGGCAAGCATCTCTACACGCCCGGCCGCGCTCTCGCCCAGAGCATTGCTAAGGCCAATTGAATTAGGCCCGCGATAGCAGGTGTTGTAGAGGAGCGCATCACCGTCCCGCCACATAGAGATCTGGCATCGAGCGCGCTCGCAAAGACGTACACCGTTATACCACCTTTTCTTCAGAGACTCTCTTCCAACTTTGCGCACGACACGAACTGGAGAAGGCACTGACAGGATGCTCAAAGATGGCCTATGAGTTGCCGACCAGAGATATATCGACAGTTGAGATGGCTGCTTGCTTGGTGTCCCACCGACTGGGCTTAGCTTCTATAGAGAAAGCCATCTAGTCGCTCGCCATCATCGCTGCTGCACGTTTCCTTCGACCCCAAAGCTTCTTACACTCCTACCGGCCTCATCATTTACAAGGCCATACCCAATCTTGACATTAGACCCTTCGTGTGCTCCTAGTACGTGGAGATTCGATGCCCTTGAAGCTTCCATAATGGATGATGGCTTCATATCACGCATAGTCCCTTCCTCCCGATAGGCCTGTAGACCTACTAGCACGCCAAGTACAGCCAGGAATATGCTTGCAGCATACACGCTAAGAAGTTGGGTCATGTTATAGTGAAAGAAGGCAGTGATCCTCTGACGCCGGCAAGGATAGGCTGTTGAAGGACCTCCTTTGGCAATGCCAGATGGTTTTCCATTAGCCGCCCACGAGACAACGCCGAAAGAAGGCTCTGAAAAAATCGAAATGATGATATCCTCATAGAACTTTTGGATTTCTTGTCCAAGGTTCTTGACGGGGAGGTAACTAACCCGAGTCATCAACCGTGTAGATGGAATATCGGAATGCACGTCGAAATTCGGCATTCTGACAAATCCGTCGAGATACTGCCTCAGTATTTTGCCGATGGAATGGTAGGCAGACATTCGGCGGTAGTTTTTGACGTCTTTGGGGAATACGTAGTTGCTCTTGGGGACAGCTTGCGTCCTGTCTTCCAGCCTCTTGTCGAGGTCTTCCTGTGGAATATACGTCGTATCAAGCACCTTTCTTAGGTAATCCCGCCTTTTGATATCAAATGACTCTACACCGGCTGTGTAGTTGAATTGTACGGTGTAGTTAACTTGATAATGCTCGCATCCAATGACGACAGGCGTATAGGCTTTCATCCACGCCTCTGTGCCTGGCATGTCAGGTTGAGGGACTGAGAGATCATCAACGGTTGCATAACCAATCCAAATAATAGGCTCCGTTCTGAAAGCTCCCAAGTTGTCCGGATATGGAGGGTCGTGAATCGGTATCCCCCCGCTGTAAGATAATATTTGGCGATCACCATACTCCCCTTGATGGTTAAAGGCGTCGTAGGTAAGGTTTCCCATCGGTGCCAACGTGGTGATTTCGATTGGTGCTGAAGCATTCCCAAGTTTCTTGACTTCAGAATCTACTCCAGATTTTAGCACCTCACACTTGTAGCCAGGAGCAACAAAGTTGATGACATAGGAACAGTTCCATCCCTCTCCACAGATCTCAAACGCTGACTCTTTGCGAACAACGGCCTCGCCCGCCAGCATCGATTTGGTGGCAATGTAGTAGAGCTCCCTGCTAAAACCGGCGTAATAGTCAAAGTTATTTCCCGTGAAGTCACTCACACTTAAGTTCAAGTCACTCGTACTTGAGTTGATGGTTGAATTCCATAGAGACATGGATACTAGAAGCTGGTCATTTATCTTCTGAGGATCCCGCCAATACACTTGCTCCTCGTTTTTAAAATTCAACGTCCGAACGGACTTGCATGCCGTGGCTTCTTCAAAAACACCGACGACAACCGACAAAGTTTCAGAGGTCAGTACAACGACAAGAGGAGTGACCCAGCAGTAAAGTGCAAGAAGAGTGCCAATCTTAGCCTTGCGAATAGAGCCCCAGATGAAGAGTGAGAAGATATCTGAGTTGGCGGTAAATATTGAATCGATAGTCTCAACCCGGGCTGTTTTATTTCGGACCACTCTCCACGCTTGTTGATGAAAGGCAACAGTAACAGATGTACCGAGACAAGCTTTGGCACAGAATGCGACGATCGTCCCATACCGTAACATCAGAGACTGGTTGATAGCCTCTTTGCCATTGAGGCGAAGGTAGAATAGGTGATGGCCAACAGCGAACAGAGTGCCAATGAGGACCAGAAGGCACATATTCCAAGGCTTATGTTTGTACAATTTCCAAGCCTTTCAGAAGTCGTCGCTGCTACGCTTCATGAAGGCAACCCCAGGAAGCTTTATGCCATGCTTCACGGTCTTGGTTTCGTCACTAACCAAATCAGAGCTCTGAGATGTCTGAGCCTCCCGACGTTCTTCCGAGCGTAGAAGAATGACGTCGTCGGTAGCGGCGTTCGACCGTTCATTTCGTTCACGATCGTTCTCGACGTAAGAAGGCGGAGGCCTTAGTGATGAAAACATTTCGTCGCCGACACGAGAACCAGTGCGTAGTCGAAGAGTTCGGATGAGCTGTAGAAGTATAAGAGTTGGAGGTAATTGCAAGAGCAAATTTTCATTTATTTCCACAGCCCTGTTTTTGAGAAGCAGGCTGTTGGCAAATATGCAGCTTATGGCAGCCTTCGGGCTGTGGCTGTAGAGAGCACTGGAATCTCAGCCAATTAATAACGCCTCTTTGCTTTTAATAGAACAACATGGCCCAGTAGAAAGACACTAGGGTTCATGCCTTGAGTCCACGACCATATTACTTCCATTGTGCTTGGAACTCCCCTGTCTGAAGAAACCTGACTGCCTACCCTTCGAACCATAGTAACAAATGTAATCGACGACAGGATACAGTGATAATGGTAACTATCCGCGCAATACGACACTCGTATGAGTAATAGCAGAGTGTAGAACCCGCAGCCTTGAGAGAAATATTGCCATCTTCGTGTTACACACTCCTGAGTGGCTGTTTATGCCAAGCAATGGGCATGGCGGGACAAACAGAGACAACATGACTACCTACATTCAGCGATAAAAGAATTAAGCTTGAGGAAACTTACCCTTGATCTAGTACACACTGTGGATTATGGGATTTTGACGAAATATGTCTATGATCTCCCCTAGATCCATCCTAAGCTTTTGGGTGAGAAGATGCTGTAAGTCACCAATTGTGGTCATGATTGTGACTGTAAGTGGCGCACAACCTTGCTTCAGCTCGTAGAGACAGGAGAGGAAAGAAGCCAACCGGGAGGATATAAAAATAGACCCGACGCCTTGTGGCCTCAAATGGGATCCCATTGTTAGGGGAGGCAACAAGACTTAGGACTTGAACCATAAGCCATAAGAATATTTAATTGAATTTAACCTCATTTTGAGGAGCTTTTAATTGAGTTTAACTTTGCATCCCCTTTTCCAGGCATGAGTTTTCTACCTTGCTGAGGCATAGGAGGAGGTTGGGAATAGCCGCCGAGTTGTAAATAAATAGGACGGCTATTAGGTGCCAAGAGCAAGGACCAAAAAGACCATTCAGTCTCTGAATGACTGAGAAACTCTTATATACCAATGTCTATGAATCTTGGATTTTGCGCAACTTAGTTAAATTCAGCAGCAACATCATCATAAGCCCTCTTCAGCAATACAAGCAACTCATCCATCTCATCCTCCGAAATCGTCAAGGGCGGTGAGACAATAACATGATCACCCACCTTTCCATCCGCAGTCCCAGAGCCAGGATAAACTGCCAAACCCAACTGAAAAGCCCTCTCCTGGACCTTGACGCCAAAATGAATCTTGCTATCAAAGGGCGTCTTGGTCTTCTTATCCTTCACAAACTCAATACCCCAAAACATACCCCTCCCTCTAATGTTTCCAACAAACTCCAGATCCTGAAAGACCTCGACGAGGGACTTGTGTAACCGCGCTCCGAGGGTAGCAGCGCGAGAAACCAAGTTGTCTCTGCGGATAATCTTCTGAATCGCTAGTGCAGCTGCGCAACTCACGGGGTGAGCTTGATATGTATGTCCGTGGTTGAAGCTCGCTGTTCCCTTCTTCAAAGTCTCGATGATCTTTCTGTGCACCAACGTCGCAGCGATAGGAGCGTATCCGCCCCCGAGACCTTTGCCTGTTGTGACGATATCAGGACGAACGTCGCCGTCTTGCTCAAAAGCGAAGAACGTTCCACATCGTCCGACTCCGCACATGACTTCGTCGAGGATAAGCAGAATACCATACTTTCGACAGACTTTTCCAACGCCTTCGAAGTATCCGGCGGGAGGAGAGATACAACCTGCTGTTGCGCCACCGACCGTCTCTGCAACGAAAGCCATGATGGTGTCTGGACCGACAGCCTGGAACTCAGCCTCGAGCTCGTCGACTAATCTCTGAGCGTACTCCTGTTCCGTTTCATCGTCTTTCCGAACTCGGTATTCGTAAGCGGGACTAACGTAGCTCACATTGTCGAGAATAATAGCGCCCTCATATGGTGCCCTTCTCGCCACGAAGCTGCCCATGCTCATAGCGCCAATAGTGTTCCCATGATAAGCCTGTCTTCTCGAAACAAACTTGGTTCGCTGCGGCTGTCCATTCTCAACATGATACTGCCTCGCAAGCTTCATAGCCGAATCCATAGCTTCACTGCCTGAGCCAATAAAGTACGCTCTCGTCAGGTCAAATGGTTCTCCCTCCAGGATGTAGTTTGCGAGCTCCTCTGCACTGTCGGTTGTGTATGCCATGGTGTGCACGTATGACACATTCGACATTTGCTCAACCATTGCATCGCGGACTTCAGTGTTTCCGTGACCGATGATGGAGACTGCAGCGCCTGCGCAGCCATCGAGGATCTTGCGGCCGGATGAGAGTGTGATCCAGACGCCTGAAGCGGATGACACGGTTTCTGGACGGGCGAGGAGGGAGCGGTGCATGAGATGGGGCTCTGAGGCCGAGGGGATTTGAAGGTCGCCCATTTTGTCTTGTAAGAGGTTGGTCCTCAGTAGATGAACGTTCAGATGATGAGATGGGAAGGAATATATCCTGGATAGGTGATTGAATGACTTTATAAGAAAGAGAATGGTGCTCTGTCGGTTCTTATCAATTTTGAGGTGGAGCTGAAGCCACTCGGCTTAGAACAGGCGATTCGGATTTGGATAGTCTTTCGGGTTTCGACGAGATGCGAACGAATTGGGATTAAACGAAGCTAGATCTAAGCTACATTCTCATCCCCCATATTATCCATACTCGTCGACAAAAGATGCGGATCATCACAAAACGACAACAATCTCCACCAATCCTCACCCACAAACTCACTCCCACTCGTCTCCTCTAGAAATACAAGCCCACCAGTCTCGATACCCTGTTCAGCATCACCCGCCACCAACTGATGCAACTTTGACCCATCATCCGCCGACACCAAACCCGCAGGCCTATCAAACGTCTGCCTCGGCATCCCCTGCAACGGCGCAAGATGAATAGAATCCTCCAACTCAGGATAATCATACCTCGACTTCTTAACCCTCCTTCCCTCACTAATCCTCGTCATTATACTCTTCGCCGTATTCAAAACATCAATCCACTCCTCCGCCAACCTCCAAACCTTTCCTATCCTTACTAACATAGCCATAGTTCTTTCAGCTTGAGCATCTGCGTCAGAGGTTTGACTTGGCGTGAAGCCCATAAAGTTCGGAAACGCTGCGCCGTATATACTCCATAGCGTGGACGAAAAGGCGCACAGGCCGGAGAAGGGGGTACGGAGGGGACAGCCGACGTGTTCGAGATCGGAGAGGAGAGAGGATATTTGGGATGCTGCGTCGTAGAGATCGAAGACATTTTGGAGCCAGAATGAATCGGGGCCTCGGGCTTTGAGGAGTGGTGGTTCGATGGGGCCGCGGGGCTTCACTTCGTCTACTGGGCTGAATGGGATAAACTCACGGCAGAGAAAGAGTAAACTACTACTGATGAGTATTATAATTCAGGGTGCGGATAGAGAGGCTTACCTGACGTAGTAGACCAAGTTGATATACCCAAACCTCTCAGCCTGTCCTCGCTGAGCATGCACCGACACTTTCGTACCAGGATACTTCATCAGAGCATCCTGAGACTCCCGCCACTTGATCAAGTCCTGCTTCATCTTACTCCAATCTGAAGTCTCATTGAACGGACACTGCTCTGGTTCCGTCATACCAGGCTGTCTTCTTCCGCCTTCTGCGATCCAAGTATGAATTCTTGACCAGATACGTAAACCTTGAATGAGAAGAACAAGATGATCATCTGGCCCATAATTTCTCAAACTGTCATCTACTACTGCTGCTTGGGGGTTCTGCCCAAAGAGGAACTGGGTGTCGTTCACTGGTAGCGAGAAGTGCATGTCTCCATCAGAAAACATAGCCTGTCGTCTCTTTCCGCAACTTAGCAGTCTGTCCATCTTGAAGCAAGTCCACAAAGTTCTTTTCTCAAGTTCCGAGAGTGTTTCTCTCTTGCCGCAACTTGCAAAACCAGTGCTAAGTAGTCCCTGAGCCATTCTCGTTGCAATACCGCAATGCATCCACGCATTGAAACCATCTCCATCTCCCCAGTTGCAGAGCGAGAGTATGAGGAATGTCTGGATGAGAACTAGGCTCGGACCACTCGTTACCCTCTTCTGCACCTCGTTGGCTATGAACAGAGTGTTTTTATTGTTGATATCCGCGGTGTAAGATCCTGAGTATCGATGTGATACTGCAACAATGACGAGGAGTCGAAGTTTCTGAACCACACTGAGCTCATCTTGTCGATACTCAAGATCATCAGGATGAAGGAACCCAAACTCAGGAAACTGAGCTCTGAACAAGTTGATAGCAGATATCACTTGTGCTCGCGAGGTCTGTTCAAAGATTTGATTAACATCCTGCCAAACATCACCCGAGCCATCTGCTCGCGACTGATCAACACTCAAGCGCTGTCTCTTAGCAGGTCTTTTAGACCCTGAGCTCTGGCCAAGTACGGGACCACTCAAGACACAAGTCTCCGTGCAACCGCTCTTTATGCAGCCTGCACAAGGGGGCTGGTCATTATGTCTGCATTTGACTTTGGATCTTCTATTGATGGTGGTCAGACGCAGTCTTGGGTCTTAGAAGAGCGGCATTACCTGCATCTACAACCACGTTAGAACTATACGTAGAAATTCATGATGTAGTTAGTTACCTCTCGCATGCGATTGTGGTTCTCATCGTTTCTGTTTCCGATTCGCGTTTCAATTGATATGAGCCTGGGATGATTCAAGCGGGGCTTCGGGTTTGTTTGGGTGAGGTTGTTTTTCGGGTCCAGAGCCGATTCGGGTTTGGTCGTCGGGTCCAGCTCACGTGCCATGATGATACGGGTATAAGTGGAATTTAATACTAGCTACTCGGAGGCTTTGATGCTCACATCACGCGCCTCACACGTTATGTATAAGTAATCTCCTATGCTTCTGAAATGTAGGATACATCAAGCCTTGTTTAGAGCTACTTGAAGGCAAGGCACTATTAAACTATGTCGTCTTTTTCCATCCTTCCCACCGTTCAAAGTCATCCGTGTCCAGGTCGAATAAATCCAACACGCGCCCCACGGTCTGATCCGTAAGGCCCTCTATGCTAGACGCCTTGATGTAGTAAGCAGGCACTGGCGGGAATATAATTGCTCCACTCTGCGTGACAGACAGCATGTTGCGTAAATGGATGTCGCTCAAGGGAGTCTCCCTTGCCACCAGCACCAGCTTCCTCCGCTCCTTTAGCATAACGTCAGCGGTCCGAGAGATCAGGTCATCACAGTATCCGGAACTAATCGCAGATAATGTCTTCATTGAGCAAGGCACCACGATCATGCCGTCTGTCTTGAAAGAGCCGCTCGATACCGGGGCTGCCATATCGTTGATGCTATGGGTGAAATCTGCAAGGGCCCTCACGTTCTTTGGTGAGTAGTCTGTTTCGTACTTTATAGTTGCCTCGGCCCATTTGCTGATAATGAGGTGGCTCTCAATATTTAGCCGCCGTAGTGCGATGAGTATCTTGATTCCGAGGATTGCGCCAGTGGCACCAGTTATTCCCACTACAATCCTTTTTTGACGTAAAGGAGGGTTTATTGATGTTGATAAGTTTGTGCTCGTGTTTTGGGCAGTGTCTGAAGCTCCTTGAGATCCATTGACGGCCTCGTCTTTCTGAGAGTGGTCATATCCTCCTTCAGGAGCACTGCCATTGGTTGATGTGAACATTTCAGCAAGTTTCGGGGTGGGTAGATCGTAATTTAGCTGGTGATGTACGCAAGGGAGATGCCAAAGTATGCCAAGAACTGTTATAAACAAAAGCACTGGGTGGGCGCCTGAGGAGTTATATGGCAATATATATGTATATGTGTCTCCCTTCACTACGCTTCAGTGCCTCGAACAAATATCTTGTGTAGCGAGTTTCTAGCTGAGAGGAGTATCTTCCGGCGCTTGACTAATGTAGTTAGTCACCACAGAGCTCATGGTTGATCGCCCGAGCCGCCGAGCTTCCGAGAGGCCGACATTTCCGCTATGACTATGGTCATAGTGGCTACTAAAGGGCACCTGTCGAGGGGATTTCAATTATAGAATTTCAGATTATACGCGATGCAGATATTCTAACCTCTCATAATAAAGTCGAGGTAGTTCGCGGGAGATGGGTCCATGGCGGGCAACTCCATATTTGTCGCTTCGGGGTCACAAGGAACGCTGGGCACTTGGGTCAGCAGTTTTCTTTCACATCTAACCCGTAGACATTTTAATTCACCTCGGGTGAAAATCATCCATCGCATACTCAGCAAAAGGGTCCCAAGCATCAATAATGCCTGGTATGAGTCCAGACTGTCCCACGAGGTCCGCGTTGTTCCAGCCCTGCATAGCGTTACAGTCAACTTGCAACCCTGATTCATCAGCAGTAAAAGCATCCTTGAGAGTCACCAGTGCGTGGATATGCCTGGGTGATAACCACTGCGTATTCACGTCTGCAGATGCTGGGTCATCTGGGACATTGATTTCCGGAGAGGAGAATGCCTCAATTACCTTCTCCCTCAGATAACGACACTCAGGCTTCGCCCTTGTCTCTTCCCATATGCACAGAAGTAACACGGAACTCAATGCGGTGTGTACCATCGACCAGGTCCGTAGTGGTACTGCACTGACTGCCTTAAACTCGAGGAACGTCTTGGTTGCTTTAATGAGGTTGTCTTCAGCACGCCTACGGATACGCAGCTGCTGTTCCGACAACACTATTGGCGATTGATTTGATGTGCGATTGGAATTTCGGATTTCTGGTCGACATAGAAACGTGACTAAGAAGCATTTGTGCATCTTTAATGCTAGATGCTGCAGGTGTTCCAGACTCGATTTGCATCGATCGGGGTCTTGCAAATAGGGTTTTGTTCTGTGGTGCAGTGAGTCAAGTTGCTCGAGCATGTCTATTGTGAAGCTGGCAGCATAACACGAATCTTTGTCCAGCACTATCGCTAGAATTCGACAAATTGCACGCATGAAACCGTGATATGTAAGTTCCGAGTCCTGACAGCCTAAATCCTGCTCGGGCGCATTTATCATTGTTAATGGGCGCCGTACATGGCACATACTGAGCAGAGAATCCTGCCATATGATGTTTGACCTTTTGACAATATACTTTTAGAGGTCAAGACATAATACAATGAGTCCGCAAAACATACCAACAGGTCCTCGCTTGAATCCTTATTATTTCTGGGAGGTTCGTCCTAGTCCCTCTGGCGTGGTAGTGGAGAGTTTGAGCTAGGCGAGCCGTAGTACCAAGCCATGCCCAAGCTGCATCGGATTGTCCCGTGTTTTGAAGCATGTTACCCAAGACCAACATTGTCTGAACAACTTCCAAGGTTGGACGGAACAAGAAGTTTGCCAGCCGTAACGCCTGGAAAGACCTTCGGGCTGATGGATAGTTTCGTATTAGCACTCCTTGCTCTGGTGCACCACACTTCACAACATACCAAGGTCGTAACAGACGCGAGATCTCTCGGATCCAGTGAGGTCTGAGAAATGTGCGGCAGAGGACAGAACGGCAAGAACCAAGCTGATCAGGCCAACTGCTCTCTCTTTACCCCAGTCATTTGAAATAGGTGTAGATTTAAACTCGCCCGCAGTGTAGGCTCGAAGGTAGCCATACATGTCCAACTCGAACTTGTCGATATCAACGAGTAGAGGATTGAAAGGAAACACTCGCATTTGGAAAATAGGGAATAACGACAAGATCTCTTGACGATGTGGAATTATCTTTAGCAACTCATCCCAACGCTCAGTGGATGATGCAAGGTCCATAAAAGGGTAAGACGTGAGAGTGTTTTGTAGCCCCAACACAAAGCCTACATCTCGTGCTAGTTCTTCTGCATCGGCCTGCTTCTCCGCCTTTTCTCCCGCGATGGATGTAATTGAATAATCTTGTGATGGGCTTGATTGACGGTTGTTCCTCTCAAGATGTAGCGGGTGAGGAACCCTCAATGCACCTGGATCACTTTCTAGTCTCGCTGGATTCACAGGCGTCCCTTCGTTTTGCGGACTTGTCTGTGCTGGAGCCGAACGTCCAGAAGGCCTCGGAGCTTTGTATACACAGATTTCAGGATGCTCACGTTTCTGGCAAGTTGCGCAAGGCGTGCGGCTATCGCACCGTACTTTACGACGCTTGCATGGAACACAGGACCTAGACTCATGCCGTTTGCGCCTCTGTCTCAGGACACGATTAATGTCTGCGCTGCTCACATTCGGAGTATCGGCGGATGCTGTCAGAGGCTGCTGTTGCTGAGGTACCGTCGCGTCCATGGTGGTGCTTCCAACTGATGTCAGAAAGTGAAAGTGTTCGGGAGGTTCGGTGAAGACGGAAGTGGGGAGAAAAAACATGAGGTCCGAGGTTCCGGGAGCTCTGGGCTATCCAGTACTACCTTGTCCATGTACAGAGTAAATAGATTCTGTATGTATTGCGGGGGCTGGTAGCGCCAGTAGCGCCAGGCTGCTTCACTCTGTCAACTTGCCAACTGCTACTAAATCGCTATAGTTGAGCGACCATCTACACTCGTCAGGGAATATGGCACCGATCACGACCGAGCCTCCGAGATGCTCGGCGCCTCGGCACTTTTGATAGAGATGGACAAGCCTGATGATTGACTTGAATCTGTCAGCTTCAATCCTCCCAGGACATATATAGGGCCATTTTCTTTCCTAAAACTGAGGGACTTGTGCCTCGTTACCCAATAAAACTAGCAATTGATACATTTATACCAAGAAAATTCAACAACACCCATTCTATTATCCAGAATGGATCACTCATTCCGCGCTTTCGTTGAACAGCTCAAGGCAGATGACGACCTGGTCGAGATTAACGATGAGATCGATCCTTATCTCGAGGCAGCAGCTATAACGAGACTGGTGTGCGAGACCGATGACAAAGCTCCGCTCTTCAACAATGTCAAGGGTCGCAATGATAAAGGGCTCTGGAGAATCCTTGGTGCACCTGGGGCTCTTCGACGTTGTGAGGAAGACCGATATGGCCGCATTGCTCGCCATCTTGCACTTCCCCCAACCGCAAGCCTGAGGGAAATCATTGACAAAATGCTTTCTGCAAAGGAGCTATCACCTATCGCACCACGAATCGTTACAGATGGACCCGTCAAGCAAAACTTTTTGGTTGGAGACGAAATCGACCTTAGACGCCTTCCAGCGCCAAAGCTTCATCAAGCAGACGGAGGACATTTCCTCCAGACTTATGGCATGCATGTACTGAGGAGCCCTGATGGAACGTGGACGAATTGGTCCATTTCCCGGGCTATGGTGCATGACCGAAACCACATAACTGGTCAAGTCGTGGAACCGCAGCATATTTGGCAGATCCATGAGATGTGGAAGAAAGAGGGTAAGGATGTTCCGTGGGCACTATGCTTCGGTGTACCTCCAGCTGCCATCATGGCTGCATCCATGCCCATCCCTGAAGGCGTCAGCGAGGCAGACTATGTCGGAGCAGTAACCGGACGCCCATTAGAGCTGGTGAAATGCGATACCAACGATCTGTATGTTCCGGCCAACACCGAGATCGTGTTTGAGGGTACCATATCCACCACCGAGCTCGTAGATGAGGGACCGTATGGTGAAATGCACGGATATGTATTCCCAGGACTGAAACGCAAGTATCCACTCTATACGGTGAATAAGATCACTTACCGCGACAATGCGATTCTGCCCATGTCCGTCACTGGGCGCATCACAGACGAGACTCACACGCTGATTGGAGTCCTTGTGGCCGCCGAGATACGCAACGCATGCCAAAAGGCTGGACTTCCTATCACGGACGTCTTTTGTACATTCGAATCCATGATCACTTGGGCTGCGCTCAAGGTTGACACTGTGGAGCTCAGCGAGTAGAAATGGACGCCCAAGGACTTTCAGAAGAAGGCTGGAGATGTGGTGTTCCGTACCAAAGCTGGCATGATTATTCACCGTCTTGTCCTTGTAGGTCAGGACATCGACGTCTACAAGGGCCAAGATGTAATGTGGGCATTCTCGACTCGCTGTCGGCCTAATGACGACGAAACCTTCTTCGATGATGTGAGAGGGTTCCCGCTGATTCCGTACATGGGACATGGTACCGGATCTCCGGTTCGAGGAGGAAAGGTAGTGTCAGATGCGCTGATGCCTGTAGAATACTCGACTGGAAAAGGTAATTGGCAGGCTGCAGATTTCAAGAATTCATATCCGAGTGAGATCAAAGAGAGGGTGCTTAATAAGTGGACGTCCTTTGGATTTTCGAGCTTGGGTTAGGTAGTTGGAGTCTAAAAACAATGCCGAATGGTGTATTGTTAGTTATTGGCTTCACAGGCCTCTGCTCTGAGTGATTCACACCGCTCTAAGTGATGCGGCCACTGGTCTTAGAACATCAAAAGTTACTGGAAGATAACAAGATCCAGATGAAAAGTCCTTGAACTTCCACTGTCTAGGACTGTGAATGAAGACTAAAGCCATCGGTAGGACGGCATCTCAGCCTTATGCGTCTTGGCGTTTTGATTGGTGTCTTCGTAATTGGACGGTTAATCGGCTTATGACAACAGTCTCGAAACGCCAAGACGAAACAAAGAATGGTTCCATCCAAAGTGTAATAGTCGTCAGGGGTCGCCCCATCCTCTGAAACGCTTTTAACAGACTGGCCCAGATTGTCGGCTTCCGGCCGGGATCCGAGTTTCATAATTGGCCGTTCTAGCCGCACACTAGTATTCTAGCTAGAGACACGCAGTCTGGTGATTCCATCAATCGTGTAGATCGGTTAAGTCGGATCTCGACTATGAGAAAGTACGGCATCGTGGCAGAAGCTTCAAAACATTATGAGTCTGATCTTGTCGCTTACGTTTGACTACTGTTGAAATACGAGAGAAGCTGCTCCAAGAGTATGGGATCCGGACAAATAGGGTAAAAACGTGGATGAACATAGTAGAGATGAGAACTATATAATGCCTGGCATGTCTATTACAAACTGTTCTCATCAACCAACTCAACTTACTTCTATTCTTCATCTACTTGAGCTTTGCTTGACGCAATAACTCCAAGTTTCTCTAATTAATACTAGGCTCGTCCTACTCACTCTGCATTAATTCTCTCTTTACCTGCTGGTCAGAAATCACTTAATCTCTTTTACCTCTTATCCTTCAAAATGCATTTCTCCAACGTCCTTATCTCCACTCTTGCCGCCCAGGCCCTTGCCCAGGACAACCGTGTCCCACGCGCTCGCATTGGGCAAGTTGCTGTAAGTGACACTCTCTTTATGAACTTATTAGTGTCTTGCTGACAGCTTTTAAGGCTCTGGTGGCTGCTGCTGCTCTTCCAGTCAGAGCACTCCCTGTCTTCGATGCCCTTGAGGCGCGAGATGTAAGTTCCTTGTCCCTTTCTCTACTCATTCATCGATTAACAATGACAGCCCCATCACCAGGGTGGCAAGGCCAAGGCCAAGGCGGTCGAGGGATGCAAGGCCAAGCGAGACGACGAAGACGAAGACGAAGACGAGGACGAGGACGAGGAAGCCAGCGAGGGACTCGTCGCCCGCCATCACCAAGGAGCCCACGGCAAGGCTGCTGCCAAGGCTACCAACAACTGCAACAAGAATGGCAAGCGAGACGAAATCGCTGAGGAGCTCGAAAAGCGAGACGTCGAAGAAGATGACGAGGAAGATGACGAAGAAGACACCAACGATCTCACCACTCGAGATGTGGAGGAGGACGATGAAGACGAAGCTAGCGAGCTTGAAGCCCGAGCAGCAAAGAAGGGCAAGAAAAGCAAGAAGGGCAAGAAGGACAAGAAGGGTAAGAAGGGTAAGAAGGGTAAGAAGGGTAAGAAGGGTAAGAAGGGCAAGAAGGGTAAGAAGGGTAAGAAGGCTGGAAAGAAGGGCAAGAAGGCTGGCAAGAAGGCTGATGCCAACGCCAACAAGAACGCCAATGCTGGTACTGCCAACGGAGCAGCCAAGACTGGTACCAACACTAACACCAATGCCAACGCCAACGCCGGCACTACCGGTGGAACTGCTAAGACTGGTACTACTGCCAACAACGCCAACACTAACACCAACACTGGCGCTACCAGTGGAACAGCCAAGACTGGTACGACGGCTTAAGTGTGCTTCCGGGTCCGGGACCAAGCAAAGGATACGATGCAGGAGTGATGGGCCCTAGTTAGCGCAGGTAGCTAATAACAACCCTATTCACCAAAAGTATTAGTTATAAGGGTTGAAAAGCTGTTAATCTTTGCATCATCAACAGTATGAATTATTACCCAAGACGCTTTGCAATAAGAGATCTACCTAGATTACCTACCCTGAGAGTTTACAATACACAGTAAGCCAGGCGGGCTCTCAGAGGGCTAGCCGTTCTAATTCCCTATACGGATACATTACTAAAGTCCTCTTATTCTGTAAATATGGGATGACATCGGTCATGCAGCCATGACTTGTGTACAGTCTACGGTAGGTTGGACATATATCTGAGGAAAATACCCTCCTTATTCAAGACTCTGTTCGTATTCGTTGGGATAGACAAAACTTTAAGTCGCACCCTAAGCCTCCTTTGGCATCGCACGTCATGAGACAGCTCTTTTCGTCCGCAAAGAATCATTAGCGCCCCCAACTTTATTTAAACATTGGAGCGAAGACCTCTCCGATAATGGACGGATAGCTATTGGGGCTATCCATTGGTCCCCGGGCTTAGCGCTGACAGGGACTGAGATATGCGTCTGACCCAGCTCTTCCCAAAAGGTCAGGGCTGAGAAATGCCAAGAGCCAGTGGCCTCAGAGCATGATGGAAGCTGAACTACCTGGATAGAATACTGACCTGTAGAAATCGGGATACTCTTTTGTTGTTAAAAAGTAAAAAATATCAGTAGCATAAGTCTAAATTCTGTACATGCTTCTTTGATCAAGTCATTGGTTGAATTCTTATCTGATGGCTTGGTTCACATGTTGAACAACGTCATGGGAATACCTAATGTGTGCCAGTACTCTTGAATGAGTTGTTTGCAAGAGAGACCTCATAAGATTCTCTGTATATAACCTTGCATTCTTTCCTTTATTCTCGACCCTGTGCCTTCTCTATCTGCTACATCTTCCAAGACTCTAGCTATTACACCCCAAGTTTCCCAAATCGCATTCTACTACGACCCTATAGTGCTCCCTAGGTACGAAAGAAGCGTCGAAATACATTCTGACAAGTTAGGTAGTTGACCTTCCGTAGCTTTCATAAAAGTATAAAGCAGCTAACAACTCCCAGGCTTTGGCTTTTCAGTCCACAAAGCTTCAAGTGCTCATATCATCATGAATCCATCCAGCAGCTGTAACCATGGGGCTGTAAGCACTGCAAGCCCTACTAGACAGCCCTATCGGAAGTGGATTGGCCTTCTTGCCATTCTGGGTCTTGTCCAAGCTCAAGGCCCGATTGCCTCTCAGGAGATAACTTATCTCGAGTGTGGAGGGCCTAACGTGACAATTCCCTACTGTCTCCAGTGTGAAGAATGTAGGATGGAATGCGGTGGCCCTGACGTGGTAGTTCCGTGGTGTCGTCCATGTCAAGACCAGTGCGAAGAAGTTAGGCCCCCGGGACCAGGAACCATTCGCAAGCTAGGAGACGATGGGAAACCATTCATCGTGGGCCAGTGGCAGCTTGATACCGCTCTAGCTGAGCCTACAGACAGGGAGATGGTCTGGGCAGGCGAAGTCAAATGGAATGTGGCCCCAAAGAAGGGGAGGGAAAACTCGGCCGCCTTGTGCTGGGGAGTCAAAGCCGACGATGATAGCGACAAGTTGGTATATCAATGTGTGAATGCGGGACTGTGATGATAGTTGCAGGAGCTGTAAATAAGAGATAGCAAGTGAATCAAGAGACTGCATGTTACTACGTATATCAAGAATTGTCGGAATCACTGACATCATGCATGATCAACCTGGAAAGAGTCGTTATAGTGACTGTAACTTTGGACTGCACCAAAAAAGGAGAGAAAAAAAGAAACGACACCCTTTCGCGAATAGCCACGATACTCATTCGGTAACCTTTCAACGATATATTCCTCAAAGTCCGACCGTGGACCATCCTCAGGTATATGATTGAGAACATCTTTACCCACAGGTTCATATGAAAGCTATCCAAAGACTTCACCGGACGAGATTTGCGAGGAAATATGCATCTTGGCGTACCTAGCATTCTGGTATGATCCGCGTCCAAGTCAAACAGGCGACATATCTTGAGTGGCCTGGGAGAGAGCGCACGAAATTTATACGTCCTGAGTCTCTCTGGATAGTGTGCAATGATGAGAGGCTTGGACACCAAGTTTCGATAAAAGAGAGGACGCTGCACCGTACGGTCTGCCGAAGCAACCTCGGGTTCAGCTCACGTGCTACAAGGGATGCGCGTATAAGATAAATAAACTACAACAAGACCTTAATTCTTCACATATAGGATCACATCGTCCGAAGATTCGGATGCCATCTTATATCCACTTATCAGATCCATTTCTATACGCGGGTTCGGATGAACCTTGCTTGTGTCAGATTAAGGATGAATCAAGTGCTGGAACATGAAACAGACCATTGGCAGCACCACTGAAAGAATCCAGTAGACTGACGCTAGCGACAGGTTCCGCCCGATTTTGTTAATGATCATGGCCTGAAACGAAGCATGTTTTGGTGGAGATGAACTGCAAAAATACGAGCTTCCATGTGCGCACTGAGAGTAACACAAATACTTCATGTCTGATCAAAACAATGGTGATGAACTTCTACAAAGCAAAGTCCCATTAACTTGGGTGTAAACGGAATTCGATAGACAGTACTTTAAGCATAAGTTGGGCAAACTCAATTACTAGCATAGTATCTCTCGAAGCTTAATATAAGGTTGGCCGACGACAATCCCAGAGCTCTGGTCCATGGCAAGGCGATGGCTACACGGAAGCCAATAGGATGCCGAAAACTGCCATATTTGGCATGATGATATACCATACCGGGGAGACGAGCCATATTAGGAGATTGACAAACCGGAGGAGCACAGACACAAAAGCCCTATCCTCGAACAACCCGAGGAATTATGGATCAGCTTCTCACGATTGAGACTCTATTGTTTCCGTCTTATTATCCCGCCAATCAAACTACTTCACTATCTCGTAATGAGTTATGATCCGATGTACGCGACCGATTCTATATAACTTAAGCTTAGAACGTGTACGTTGAAGCTCAGCAAGCATCTCTGGCAGACATTCGTTTTCTGTTCATTCGTTTCTTTCCAATCCAACACTCTTTTACCTAGACCACATTCTTTTTCTTCACACGCCCACTCGCAAACATGCGTGTCTCTTCCGCCGCTGGCCTCATGGCCCTCGCTACGTCGACCGTAGCCCACCCCAACTCCGCCACCTCCGATCTCGACGGCTCTGTCTGGAAGACTCTTACACCCCTCAAGTCGCGCTCATGGACCTCTGTCCCCCGAAACCGTCCAACCAAGCGCCAATCCGGTTGGAACCCGCCCTCTGACCTCACCACGCCCCTCAAGGAAGTCTGGGACCACGAAATCAAGACCTACAGCGACGCGCTCGGCTTCAAGAACTACGGCTGGGACCAAGTCATCGCTGGAAAGGGCAAGCTCAATGTCTGCGTTCGCTGGGAGTCTAGCGCTTCTGTGACTGCTGAGCAGCGCACCAAGGTTGCCGCTGCTCTCCAGGACTCGTATAGTGCTTGGATGAAGTGGGTTTCCGGCTATGATAACTTCCCCTACGAAGAAGTCAAGATCAACGTAGTTGGATGGGCTGTCAAGAACAAGAGTCTTCTCCAGGGTTCTACTGAAGGTCTCGATATCTACACAGACACTGACGCCGATGGCATCCCCCAGTGTTCCGAGAAGTGCGGCCGTTTCTTCCACCAGGACAGTGATTACAGCAGCTGCCCTGGAGGTGCTGAGCGACACTACGATAACTCACTCTGGCTGACTGACGGTATGCAGGGCGGAGCCGGTGGTGACTGGGGACAGCGCATTGGACGAGAGTACTTCATGGATCTCCTTGGTCAAAAGGACATTCACATCCTTGAGCACGAGATTGGTCATACTTTTGCGCTTGACGATTTCTACGACTGGACTCCCACTGGGCAGACCAACTTCATCATGCTTGCTGGTTCATCCACCAAGGTCACTGACTTCGACGGCTGGATGCTCAGGAACTGGTGGTACGAGCTTTCTCGTGAGCGCGGCTGGCAATCTACTTCTTCTAGCTCCGCCTCAAAGGGTAGTTCATCCGAGAAGGCTGTTACTACCGTTTCGTCTAAGGCTGCTAGCACCAAGACTGCTGCTGCTAAGCCTACTACTACCACTGCCAAGCAGGCTGCTACCCAGACTGCGGCCAAGCCTGCCAAGGAGACCGCCTCAAGCGTTACTGCTGTTGCCTACGCTCAGTGCGGCGGTGGTGCTGGCTATACCGGCCCTACCAAGTGCGCCTCTGGCCTGAAGTGCACCAAGCACAGCGAGTGGTACTCTCAGTGCCTTTAAGCTGCTGTACACGCACAATATCTGAGCTTGACGTCTGGAGATTTTTTGTATATACTTAGTCATTGAAGAGGAGTACCTGAGTATTACAAGACATAATTTACTACATATCGATACGAACCTCACTGTTATTCAGCAAGGCACAAGCTTCATCGTACTTTGTGTCTCGTGATAAGACTAGTTGATTTTGCGACTGCTATCAGATGCCAGAAGTCTGGCTCCCTGAGAAGCCTCCTAAGACCCTTGCATAATGCGCTGATCCCTTGTTTCAATCGCTTGGACACCAGTCTTGTCAGAGAACCGGACATCCTCTTCATGGACAATCTTGACATCACCAAAGATCTCATCAATCTCTTCCAGTGATTTGCCTACAATTCGTTAGTTGGTGAGATCTAAGTCCGAAGCTCTGACTTACCTCGTGTCTCAGGATACACAAAGAAGAAAACAACAGCACAAAGCGCGTTGGTGAGGACGAACAGGATCTAGGAAATTGTCAGAATATGAAAGCTCAAAACGATTCAGGCTCAACTGACGTAGTACTTCCAGCCCACGGCAGCTAAAGCGATAGGCGAGCATTGCGTGATGATCAAACTGATGGAATAGTGGACTACCTGCACGATGGCGTTGGCCTTGGCGCGTAGCTCTGTGGTAAAAACCTCTGGACTATGCACAATTAGTAAAGGTAAAGAGAATCCAGATGTTTGAGACTTACGGAATAATCCAAGTCATCGGACCAAGAAGAGCAGAGTAGTTCGCCGAAACAGCAAAAATACACGCAATCAAACCCCTCTGTGCAGCAGCATTGGTTGGCATACCAGGAATAGCAGGGAATTCAGCCGCCAAGATCGTGATAATCAAGTAGCATAGCGACAATAGCGACGAACTGATGACGAGAATCTTCTTTCTTCCGATCTTGTCGACAAAGAACAAAGACAGGAAGCAGGCTACAGGACCAACAGAACCGTAGAGGCCACTAACGAGAAGCTGGCGATCCTCGCTGAATTGGAGGGTAGCGTAGATAGCGGTCTGGTAGTACTGTACGAAGGAAATGCCGGATAGCATAGCTGCTGCCCAGACGAAGGTACCAACAAAGAGACGTTTTCGGAACGCAGGCGTCCTGGCTAGTTCGGCCCATGAGAGCCGGCCTTGAGCTTGCAGCTCCTCGGAGATGTTGACCTGGATGACGGTGAACTCAGTGCGACACCAATCGTCATTCGTTCCATCGTAGTGATAAGCACGGAATGCCTTCTCAGCTTCGTCATGCCGCCCTTTGAGACAAAGCCAACGGGGAGATTCACTGAGAAATAAGACACCGACGCCGAGAATGAGAGCGGGAATACTTTGAATCGCAAATCCAAGACGCCATTGATTCGCGTTATGCCATTTACCCTCTGCGACACCAATCCAGAGCGCCACGAAGAAACCCCAAGCTGTCATCATCTGATTCACAGCCGTGACCTTCGCACGTTCATGAGTTTTCGCGATTTCAGCTCCAAAAACGGGAGATACTCCTGTGATGGTACCAACGGCAAACCCAACAAGCAGTCGCCCTATGATGAGCATCGCAACGTGAGCAGCACCAGCCATGATCGCACCGCCGATGACGCCCCAGATGCATCCGAAAGCGATGGCTTTGCGACGACCGAGTTTGTCACTGGTGATGCCGACTGAGGCACTGCCTAGCCATGCTCCTGCTTGGTACATGGACACAATAGCTCCTCGAAGGGGAGGGTCGGGTTTGCCAAAGTACGTGAGGAATGAACTCAGCGCTAAGCTGGGCGTGATGATGCCCGAGTCGCTGAGTCGGTTAGCATGTAATACTGCGGCTGAGGCAGCCTGTTGACTTACAAGCCATAGAGAAAACCACCTATTCCAAGGAATATAGAAGTCAAGAAAGGCTTGCTAAGCCAGGCATCACTCTTCATTTTTGCAGCCGCTCGGAGTTACTCAAAGACAATAATGATTCGATCGATATCCTCAGTACATTCTTCTTGAAGCGATGCAATGCAACCTCTTTATCTAAAGTCGGGGTAAAATTAACCGAAAAAACAGGGATGTCGGAGTGTCCCACCAATCTGGCGAAGACAAGAAAACTCGTGCCATCTATCCTAATTGACAAAAAGACTTTGGTAATTTAGGACAAGTTTAAGAAATCTTTTGCTTAGTTTATTCTGACATCTCATCTCAATATCAGCAGTTTTCTTGTTCCCCCACAATCTCTAGCTCAGTGGAGACCTCCCGGGTTTAAAACATCTCGGCATAACCGGTTGTAGTTTAGAACGCGGGGTTGGGAACAACAGGACATCTCGCCTCGAGAATTCAGAGTCATTAGGGCATCCTTTAATGACTTTAGTCTGAGTCGTTGACGCGGGGGTGGCTTATCCGGTCTTTTGTGTTCGGCAGTTGAGGGTGGCAGTTGAGGTTATTTCGGTTGTATGTATGCGTGTGTATGGTGTCGGCTTCTTTTATTACCGGATGATAGCCGACTGACAAGTGACATACATTTCGCTTCCAGACACATATCACCTTGAGTTCTGGCAAGGTTCTGTGGGACTCAATCTGAGTGAGTACTGGCAAGATGGTGGTCAAGCTCATTCTCTACGCTGTCGTCGCGTTGGGCCTGGCATATCTCGCCCTCATATTCCCAAGGGTAAGCACAATCCACCAATAACAACCGTCCCTTTACCAATCCTCACTCACGACTACAGCTCCAACAAGAATGGAAGCTCTACTCCCACCGCTCTCAACTGCCCCCAGGCCCCAAAACCATCAGAACAGGCATCCGCAAACCATGGCTCTGGTTCCAAGAACTCAGCCAGCAATACGGCGATGTCGTCTATCTCCAACTCGGCCCAACACCAACCATAATCCTCGGTTCCGCACAAGCAGCCTGGGATCTTCTCGAGAAGCGCGGCGCCGTATTCTCCTCCCGTCCACGATTCATCATGGGCGGCGAGTTACTCTCCGGCGGGATGAGAGGTCTCATGGCGCCGTATGCGTCGTATTGGAGGCGTTGGAGAAAGTTGCTGCACAGTGGGTTCATGCAGAGGCAGAGTGAGACGTACAGACCGATTCAGAGTCTTGAGTCCAAAGTTTTGATGTTTGATCTTTTGAAGAGGCCTGCTGATTTTAGGATGCATTTGGAAAGGTATGCTGCGTCGGTTATCGTTACTGTCACTTATGGGCGGCGGGTTGAGGATGTGAGGAGCGATATTGTGGTGAGGCGCAATGCTGAGGCCATGGAACGTCTAACGATGGTCAAGTAAGTTTGTATCTAGTATAAATCTAATCTGAAGCTGACAGTGTTTTAGTATTCCCGGAAAGTATGCTGTTGAGCGTTACCCTGTGCTGAAGTATCTCCCTAGCTTCTTGGCCCCATGGAAGAAGGAGGTTCTTCAACAACGTCAGAAAGATATCCAACTTTATACAGAGCTCATGGATGAGGTTCGCGCAAAGGTCGCTCAAGGTACTGCACCAGCCTGTTTCGCAAAGCATCTTCTCGAAGACCAAGAAAGTTTGGGTATGAGTGACCTAGAAATTGCTTACACGGCTGGATCACCTTTCGGTGCTGGTGTTGAGACCGTAAGTCTGCTTTTTCGTCACAAATGACTTGTTGATTAATGTTTTGACAGTCCGCGGGCTCACTCGCAAGCTTCCTCCTCGCCTGCGTCAAGTTCGGGCCCCAATTCATCCCCAAAGCTCAAGAGGAGCTAGACAGAGTAGTCGGAAGTGATAGACTCCCCACGTTTGATGATCTGCCGAAGCTGGAATACGTTAGAGCTATCGCATCCGAGACGCTTCGTTGGAGGCCTGTTGCTGTACTTGGAGGGACACCTCATGCTAGCACTGCGGATCACGTCTACAAGGGCATGTTTATTCCCAAGGGTAGCACCATCATCGCACCGCTTTGGACTTGTAAGTATCGTATTCACTGAATGTTTTACAATGGCTGATATCATCAGTGCATCTCAATGAAGCCGACTTCCCCGAACCTCACGAGTTCAGACCTGAGCGCTTTATGGAGAAGCGTGAATACCCTGGTACTCTCGGCCATAGTGCCTTTGGCTGGGGTCGACGAATCTGCCCAGGCATGCACCTCGGAGCAGCCTCAGTCACGCTAAACATCGCACGTATCCTCTGGGGATTTGAGGTCAACCCCGAGAAGGACGAGAAAGGGCGAGACGTTGATGTTGATATGTAAGTTCGAGGACTTGTTACAAAAGAAGACTCGATACTAACGTTGGATAGCTTCGCTTATTCGGAGGGCTTCAACTCAAGCCCGTTGCCGTTCCCCTGCTCAATAACACCTCGGTCGTTGACGCATGCTCAGGCCATCGAGACTGAACACGACAATGCTCTGGAAGGCTTGATGGAGTATACCGCTGTTACGAGCAAGATATCTTGATATGATAATAAGAAAAAAGGGCAAAGAGGAGTATATACATAGCAAAAAACAAGAATCGATCGTGATGAGACTTTTCTTTTTGCTCCTCATGATACCTTTCTCAGAAGACCTATGAGGCTGCATCATTCGCTAACCTCAATGAGCTTCTTTAACGACTCCATCGCCGCAATCGTATACTCATTTATATCCGTATTCTCTCCCTCAAGTCCATCAAAAACCTCCACCGACAACCAACTCCTAAACCCCGTCTTGAGCACAGCATGCAGCATATCCTGAACAGGCAAATACCCGCCATCGCACGGCAACGGCCTATAATCATGACTCCACCTCGCTCGAGGCCTACTCCCCTCCTCATCTTTCTTGTCCTCGATAGGAGGGTCCATCTTGTACGCATCTGAGATCTGAAGGAGATAAATCTTATCTGCTGGCACAGTAGTAGCTAGCTCCTCTAGGCTCTTGTGCCAGCGAGTTTTGCGTTCCTCATCGCTGTTTGCTTTGATGAGACCGTCCTTGGTAGTTGGATCGCCCCACTCGAGACCGGCGGTTTGGAAGGTGTCGAGACAGAGACCGATGTTGGGCCTGTTGGCCTTTTGGACTGTTTGCCAGACTGTTTTCCAGGTTGGGGCGTGGGTGGCCCAGCACCAGTTTTCGTATGCGATGCTGAAGCCTTTTTCGGCGAGAAGATCTGCCAGTTCTGCAAGATCAGAAGCCAAGTCGTTGAATGAGGATGAGATGCCTTCAGAGTCAGATGAGCCGACCTGCGAGTCATTAGTTAGCGGCGAATCTTATGAATGCCATGTTGAAGCTTACCTGTAGCAAAGTGATACCAGCAGCCTCCATGACCTTAACCCATCCTCGTGCCTTCTCAAAAACCTTGTGTCTCTGCTCATCGTGTTCGCCCTTCTTCCAGCCCTCAAAATTGGCAAATGGTTGGAGCATAATGATCTTCAAGCCCAACTCATCCGTCAACGACTTGATCTGCTTCGATACATCCGCAAGAGCGTCATAGTCGTCCTCTTTTGGTTGAGATCCGCTTAGAAGCTTTCCGTAGTCAAGGATATCAGGCATGGAAAGCTCAATTCCATCGAAGCCGGCTTTTCGAATGGCTCCAAGCTTGTCGGGAAGGCTGGCCTTGATCTTCATTGGGATGCTGCATGATGCGAACGAGATGGGGATCTGAGACCCTTGATATTGAATCACCATTTTGAGTATCCAACGGTTGGAGATGGTTGAAAATTGAGGTGTTGTCTTAGTTGACAAGTGAGATGTTGTTTGTTTTGTTTTGTGCAAGATTGAATGCTTCGTTGAAATCATGGTAAAAATGATCCTGACGATGGTTGACGTCATCTCAATCGTCATCATGACTTGACTGTAATAATGTGGGATCAAATTAAAATATTCCTAACCTATCTAATATCGTAGATAAAGCCACACAAGATGGTAGTACCACGCTTTCCATGATATTGCCATACCCCAGTTGTGTATTACTCGAGTCTCACAAAATTGAATGGCGATTGATATATGGAAGCTACAGAAGTATATCATTTAAGAGACACTGAAAAATATGGTATGAGGGCCTATAACAAGACGGGCGCTGTAAATCAATTCTTATAAATGGAATGGCAGCCAGGCTGTTTTTTTCTCAAGGTGCGCGCTCATGACATGTGTTCCCAAGAAAATAGCCTCGCTAAGTTACTTGGAACATCTGCCGAACAACAATTTAGTTCCTTGCGCTTATCGTCAACTTTCTGGCCAATCATCATGCTACCTTGCTGGTACAGTATCGGCACTGACACGTCTCATCTCGGCATGTTCGGAGATGGCATAATACACGAGCTTCATATTTAAATGGCCGTACTACATGCCCCGCTCGTCTTTTCTCTTCATACTCACAATTTCACACGTATCTTTTTTTATGTTTCCCAATTTCACAACACAACACCATCCTCATCATGTCGCCGCAAAAGCCGCTTCTGGATTATCTATATTTATTCACAATCGTTCTCCATGTGGCTGGTATGCTCGGTAAGTCTAATCAGCCCTTCATATACTTATCGGCAACTCATGACTGAACCAGGCATCGATTTCATTCCATTCTACCCACAGTCTCTATGTCAACCTCGTAGCTCGCCATTCCACTTTCTCGTCACACTTCGCCAGTGGTGGATAACCACAATGTCTGATCCTTATTATGACATCGATATCCCGGGGCACTTTTTCGAATTTCTAGTCTATGTTGAGCTTGTTGTGCAGTTCCCTCTAGCACTCTACCTCACCCGCGCACTGCTATCCAAACAGCGCATCTCTGGCTCAGCCGAACTTGCAGGCGTCGTCTACGGTGCAGTGACGGGTCTTTGCACGGCGGTAGTTTGTAATGATATGTGGTATCTGGGCCCAGAGGTCATCACTCCCGAAGCTAAGAAAAGTCTGTTTGGGGCATATTTTCCATATGCTGTGATTCGTAAGTTTCATTATGCGAGCATTATCAAACAGTTGCTAATATGTAAGCTAGCGACGTTGATGTCATTGGATATGCAGAAGCGGCTGCTAGCCCGGCTTCACAGATCGTCTGGAATCAAGCAGGAATAGCTTTTACAGGTAATTGTAAAAGAAGGGTTTAGACAGCCCATGACGTGTTAGGTATTTACCGGAAATGTGTATTAGGTAACTTATAAATGCGTTCTCCAATCTGTCGATACTCAGTGCTAGCAAGGGGCGACATGGTCATGTCTAGACTATTGTTAGCATAAGTCAATTTTCAGAAGACAGATCTCAATGCCTCTCAAGCTCTATTTTAGAGTTTTGGTAACTTAAATTCTATACTACAGAACCATCGTCCATGTTACTGCTCGACTTCGCAGCAATGTTAATACACCTAGCGGCAGATGTTCTTTGTCCACAAGACGCAAACCTCCGTAGTCGCGGCGCAACACATCCCGATACATCTGCAGTGCCCACCGAACTTCTTTCGTCTTGCTGTCCGAAATATTTAGATTGGCGCCTAAGTCGTAGTTAAGCGTCGACGAAACATCAGAGTCCAAGTCCGGGCTAATGTCGACTGGTACAGTCTTCAACGCCACGTAGGCCTCCAACAAGGCGTTGCTCGTTAGCTCCCTGTGCTTTGCGTACTCCTCAATGCTGAAGAAATTCTCGAGGTCCTTGATCGACAGAAGGTTCTTGAACGATTCAGAGCTGACAGTTCCTGAAGTTCCTGCGGCCTTGATAGCTTCGTTCATGCGGCTGTCGACACTTGCCAGAGAGTCGAAGTGCTTCTTGTATCGCTTATATCTCTCCTTTTCTGCATCAAAGAATTTCTGAATGATTGAGGTCGGAGACTTCTTTGCAATGCTTTCCCGAATCATCAGAATAGGCAAGAATGGATTCCGTAGACCGAGACCTCCCAGGCGTTCAGGCAAATGGACGAATGCATCGGGTACATCAACCCCAAAGCGATCTTTTATCATGTGCTTAATGTGACTGACGGCGCCATGACTGCTTTGTGATGAATCTGAAGCCACGGGGAATAGGAACTTCTGCATCATCTGGTAAGTCTCGAGGATGCTGTCGACGTGGTGCAAGCCAAAGCAATGTGCTGGTTCGCCAAAGGTATGACTAAAGAACCAACCCATACAGCTGTTCCATGTCTGCACCCACTCCAGCACACTTATGCATCCATCCAATTGCTTTTTCAACTGCCTCATATGCCCCTCTACTTCCCCACGGTCAATCTCCCAGGTCCCAGACTTGGGGTCAAGAGACAGATGCCCAACTCGGACCGGACCCTCCGGCAAAGCGCTCGCAACATTGGTATCCCGCTCTTTTGCCTCCTCTGTTATATACACAGAGCCGGTTTTACCCCTGTTGAAAGTGAGGCCGAGGATTTTGGCATACTTGTTCATAGCAGCCCAGGCCCTTTTGCAGTGCAGTGGCTCACCGCATAGCCATAGGTCGTCGTGGAGTCGGTAGAGTAGCATACCATCCTGTTGGTTCACCACAACGTCCATGACGAAGAGAACAAGCTCGCCAAGGAGCTTCTCTGGCGCGTGAGCCATCGGCACTCCACGACGGCGCACTCTAGGACTGCCCGTCGACGGCGAATCTGGGGAGGACTGCACGTTGAGAGGCGCCTGAAGAACCTTCTTGAAGAACGAAATGGCACCTTCGGTATAACCAAAGAATCGCATGGTGGCAAAGATAGTTGTATGGGATAAGCCAGTTGCGAACCACTCCAGGTCGGTCTGTATCAATGCCACCTCACCCTTCAAGATCTTCTGTATGGTAGCCTCTGTGGCGAGTGTTCGTAGTAAGCTCTGCTTAATGTTGGGTTTCTTGGAGGTATCTTGCCCCTCTGTTGGATCGGTATAGCCACCAGATCCTATCGTCTCAACGTCTTCCGGTAGCTGTGACATGAAAAACTCATTTACGTACTGTCTTCTTCTCTCGTTCGTGAGATTCGAGCTAGGAATAGCTCCACTGGCCAAGTAATACATGCGACGCTGCTTCTCATCACGGCTAAGCTCTGGCCCAGTGTTCCATCTCCAGAAGCTATTCTGCGTAATAAAACAGTCAAGAGCCGTCTTGAGAGCAACGCAACACTTGATTCCAATGTAGTGGATGAGAATTGCTTGCAGCACATCCTCGTCCATCCATATTCTGTATTTACCGTTCAACTGCTGCCTCGGAAGAACAGGGACTAGTGCAATGGAATTAGTTATTTCTTCCGCAACTGGAAGAGAACAGTTCCGGGGTACTTACTGCCTTGTTCACCAGCATCCCATTCCCAGCTGTCAATATTGGAGAACCGCATATTAAGTACATCGGCGATCTCTCCCAAAACAACCGGTTTCTCAAGAAAGTCTCGAAGAATGGCCTGTTTCTGGTCGCTTAGCAAATCCTCAGCGAGTAGTCCATTGATACACCAAGTAAGTGTCGTGGAGTCAAAAGGCGCCTTTTCACCAAAGATTTCTGTACAAGAGTCACCGATTGTCTCTCTGAGAGCCTTGAGTGACTTGGCACCCTCTTCGCTCTGTTCACCCTGGAACAGCTCGTTGAGGTAGAGGTCAATTTCAACTTCATCAGTTTCCAACGGTTCAAAGACTACACGCTCAAACTTGTCGCACAGTTCCTGAAGCCTCTCCTTTTGCTGATCCAAAACCTCGTAGGATTCTTCCTCCGAGGCTGGACGGTCGCTGAGAGAGGCAGTCATCCATTCCGTGATGAGCCGAGCGTAGAGGTGGCCCAGTCCTAGTTTTCGACTTGGGACCTCTAGGTGCGACCGAAGTAGTTCTTCATGGGCCTCCATGAACTCGGTTGGAACAGAAACATCATATTTTGACTGACTGAGCCAGTGCTTGATGTTCTTGACTGCAGGGCTTTGGAAAGCCTCAGCGTTGAGGTTCTCAACTCCCTCTAGGAGAATATTGATTCTTGTGGTTTGATCAATTTCTATATTGGCTTGGTCCAAGATTTTATCCTTTCGTGATTCGTAAATAATGCGCTGCTTTTCAAGCTCACTGATCTTGGTGCGGGTGATTCCTCCAAGGGTCTGCGAAAGTGCAAAAAAGGACGATGCCATCTTTGCTAGTTTTGGATGTGCTGGTCTGCAGAAAAATGAAAAAGTTTTACTTAGAAGAGACCTACTTCAAGTTGGGAAAAGTTCAAGTAATAAAATCTTCTCGTGAATTCTGCGGTTGCCTTATGACTTGCTAGAACAGAAAGCGGTGTGAAGTTGGGCTAGGCAACAGCGCTGAGCAAGAGTAATTGGTCGGGGCGGATATTTGAGGTGGAGTGAACACATGCACGGAGACCTACCAACCTTTTGCTTATATACGTGAAACAGTGAACTATTTACGGCCACCATGGACAATGTTGTGGAGTCCTGATCCTTTACCTGAAACATTGTGAATAATTAGGGCAAGTAGTAAGAATATTTGTAAAGCTAGGAGCAGAGTGGGTAGGAATAAAATATTAATGGGTGAAAGGCAGACTGAACTCTAATTAGACTAGGTCTATGTCACATATAATGCTATCCCTCAGCCATTTTTCTCGTCTCAAACGCGCTCCTTTAATTCCATATGTTCCTCCTCGTCTTTCATCACATTCAAAGGATACATATGTGTCAGGGCCAGCAGTGACCAAGAGCTATTACAGCTTCGGTATTTTGTGGGATATCTTCCTGACTGTTGTTATACAAATAGGTTCTGATATCCAGTGAATTAGATGCTTCTGTCGCAGTATATAAGGTGCCCTAGCTGGTAAGCAAGGGACTTTGGTTTCTTGCGTGTCACACATTTAGTTGACAGGGTGTAAAATGTTGAGTCAAAAGCCAAAACTATACACATAGCAAAGGGGAAAAAAAAGGAATGGCCAAATGATGAGGGGAAATCAAGAGCTTCTTGATTGATATTCTAGTTGCGGATGTATTCTAGTATCTTCTCGAGAGCAATGCGATCACCCTCCATTGTCCCGGCGAGGGTCTTGGGCACCCATCCCTCCGTGTAGCTACCACCAAAGTCAATAAGCCAAGCATCCTTGTTCACATCAATTAGGATGTTGTCGGGTTTGGCATCTCCCCAAGCGATTCCAGCGTCATGCAGTTGCCCAACAGCTTGCTGGATTTGCGCAGCCCATTTCTCCCTCAATGGAACTTCGGTTTCCGGCCTCACTGCGCATGACAGTGTTACACGCCCACAGTCAATGTAGGTAAGTAAAAGGCCGAAAACAACACGGTCGTTATTCCGCACTATGCCGTGGAGGCGCGAAATCCTCACCTGAGCGTCAAGTTGTGCTCTGTCGATCTTCCCGTATGTTTCCAGCTCAGTTGTAAGGGGCTGCTTGTCGCCACGGTGCACGAGCTTGAGGAACGCAATTGTCCCGTCGTCCAAAAGGACTTTGCTCGGCGTATCAGAAGGCGGGCCGATAACTTTCTCAGGAAGAATCCGAACTTCAGAAGGATCAAAGGACTTCCACGGCACACAGAGTCCATCAGGAACAGGAATACCGAACCAAGAGCGGTGTTTGGTATCTGTGTCTAGTTGTGGTATACGTTCGTCGGAGACCGTTCGAAAGGTATAGACGAAAGTTTCGGGGTTGAAAAAGCTGTCCAAGGTCCGGGGTGCTGCCTGATCTGGAGTGGGCAGTTTACAGAAAATGGGGAGTAGAGGGTCGACAATCCAATCCCAGAAATCCTCGACAGTTACATCGTCCAGCTCAAACTCTTCGGCAACTTGCAAAAAGAAGAGATAACGTTCTTTTAACTTGGGCGATTCAGAAAAGTTGTCGGCGGAGAGACGTATGACGAAAAGCTTGCCATTGCACATAACCACCAGCTTCGAATCGGTGTTTCTATCGCTGAAAGTGAACTGGATTACACTCCATGCTGGTGCTGTTTGAAGCGGTGACAGCGCGTTGTTGCACGCCTCGAATGACATATCTTTATACGAGCTGTCGCATATCTTGAATATGGGGGCGGTGATTGTGTTGGCTGTGTTGGCTGTGTTGCCAGAGCTTTGTTCGCCGAGGGTTGTTAATCTATAGAGAGCCGGCCAAGGACTTGGGGTCAACCACTACTTAACCAACCAGTTGTAATCGCTTTGAGATGCCGTTCTACAATTTGCATTTATCCGATAAAGATCAAACAACCATTTTCGGAGTAATGCTTTAGTAATTATTCTAATATGCCACATTCCGGCTGAAACTTAAATTAGTAAAATTTCTTTTTAATTTTTCCTCTTCTGTTTTATCAAATATTTAATCTTAATATGTTATATATTGCTATTTTTAAGTTAGATTGCAAATTAAATACTGCTTTTCAGTCTCTTACATTCTCCCTGTAAAGGTATAAGAAATAACGGTTATAGGCATACTCTTTAGATTCTGGAATGTCCCTTACTCTCTCCATGACCAACTTTATCCAAGGATTGCCAATGCAAGCAACCGAGGAGTTGGCGTAATCGTCCGTCATGAACTTTTGCTGCCATTGGTGTAAGATTGTGTTTTTCTCATCCCGGGTCAAATCAATACCACCCTCTCGAGTTTCCATTAGTCCTATTGCAACGTCATCCCCGTCATTTTTCGTTTTTGACCCCAGAAGGATACATGTCCTAACTTGTGGGCGAGTGCGTGTCTCCCCTAGTAGAACTGCAGCCCATCCACAAGTCTCATCCTCGCTGGTAGTCTCTTCATTGCGGCAAGCATCATCATTCTCATGAGTATGATGATTCGAAGGAGGATCGCCATAAAATGTAAATTTGATTTCGAGCTTGCCCGTAAGCGAGCTCATAAAGCCACTGCAACCATATAAGGCTGCAAGATACCAATCAGCTTGCATATATGAAGAATCATAAGCAAAAAAAAACTCTCGAGTACCGGAACGGTTATAACTTTTCTCCTCCTGTACTGCGGGCCACAAGAATTGGCCATTTGTCAGTTGATACCCAACAAGAAGAGATTCTGTATTAAACTCCCAGGATCGATCTGTCGATATAATAACTGGTCGAGGAGGGTACGGGAATCTTGAGACATATAGCGAATCGCCTGCCCTACGACCAAAAACGCGAATACACACTGCTTCTGGACAGCTAACAGTCGCGTGGATTGATGTAACTTGTAGTATAACGAACCAAGACGCCTCTCTCGACCAGCGGGCCTTGAACGTCGGTACGGCAGGCAGACGAATGGACAAGCCAGCATTGGTCATGGAGAAGACAGATATCTCATCCTTTACAAGGGGTTGGAACTCCCCAGCGCCCCTAAACACAGTCGGCCATGGTGCAAGAAGGCTCGCCCAGTTGTTTGGAACATCCTCATTCCATTTCCAGCAGAAAATGGTGTGATCGTTGGATCTTTTGATAATCTCTTCCTGAAGCCGGAAGAATGCTCTCTTTCCTTCCCCATACAGCAATGGCATGTTTATATCGAAGATACCAAGCATGCAATAAGCCATATCTTCAATCCGTGTCGTTGTTCTCTTCGCCAACCAAGACATTCTCTTCGAAATAGGAGCCCAGTGTAGTTCTGTATACCCAGCAAGGTAAGATCCATCGATCTTTGTGATAGACGTAAGTAAGTCAGTCAATGTATCATCCTTTCTGCCTATGCGTGACCAATCAGCTGCATGGAACACAACATGCTTTGGTGCCAACAGCTCCTGAAGTGTCCATCCGCGAGTAAACCAACGACTCCTTCGAAGTTCCGAGTTCAATAGCTCTATATCTTGGTTTGCTGTAGGTACATCGGCCAAGTAAGCATAGCAGACTTTGGACTTCTGATAGTATGCAAACATCGAATTTATCGCCTCCGTCAACTCGGCTGAACTGCTCTTGTCGATGCAGTTTGTATCGACCCAGAGCCACCCTAGCATGTCATTCAAAGCTTGATTACATGCTTTGAGGATCTTCGAATACCCGTGTTTCCATGTGACTGACTGACGGTTCTGCCAGTCTTGAAAGGTAACTTCTTGATCGCCCCAAGCATGAGACAAGATGGCATACCGCGGCGTGTTTTCATTGAAAAACTCATGGAGTTCCAAAGTCTTTGTGTTGATTAGCCGCATTGGCGATTGATAAGATAACCATAACCTGTTTCAAGAAAAGAAAATGGATACCCTTCCAGGATATCGGCTTTGAGAAGTTGACATTTATAATGATGGAGGGGCGGGGTAAAGGATAAGCAGCCGAGTCTGCCTGACAGCTGTTCCTGTACGTCTGATTTTCTGGCTGCGTAATTCGCCTCACAGCCTCGTTTGTGATTTTCTCACCCATAGCCACAGCCAACAGGCTAACAGGTATGCATAGGTTGAGGCGATGTGCAGTATTCAGGGGGAAGACAGGGCTTTCTTGATTCCCAGCCGATCTACAGGACTGCCAGATTCACTAGCTGTAATAAATCATCAAGCATCTTACGATTCGTTGGCTAAACACAATTGACCTTTCAGCATTTACAGTTATTGCTGGTTTTTCATTGTTGATACTAAGATAGCGAGGGGCGGTGAACAGCCCGACGCTCTCTGATTTGTCAGGTCAAGCCCACTGCGTGATCTGGGTACCTTGGTAAAGTTAATCGGACCGTCAGCTTGGGTTAAACAAAACAAGGCGCTTGCAATGAAAGCTGAAATACTCATTGTGGCCAATCTAAGCTCTGTAAAACACATGGTTCTGACTTTATGCTGACGCAGGTAGTCAAACAATCAATAGCAATGTAAGGAAAAAATTTCGCCTCAAGATCATCTGAGACATGGCATCATCGGACCCTTTCATAATGGGAACTAAGATCGTGAGCCGTTCCTTAATGCAAGGAGACACCCTCCCTTGCAGCAATCGCGATGATCTCTAATGTTTCACCTTAAATGCTTTAATTTGATTCATGACTTCTGAGATCTTGGGAGGCTGGAGTCACCCTACCGATTGTAATTGCGTAGGTATTGTGAGACATGACAGCTTGCACTCAAGCTTCACAATACTAATACCAAGCAATTCCTCAACAATAAAAGAAATCAACATTGGAAGACTCGATCGATTGTGACTTTGGTTATCACAACGGTGCCCCGGAGATAGCGACACCATGGATGCGCCACCAGTCATCACCATCTACAACCTCCCACCTAGCCCGGCCAGGTGGGATCGGATCGGAATGTTCTACATTTTCTTCTGTGTCATTTGGACTCTCCTCGTCCTTTCTGGCATGGTTTTCTGCTGGAGCAATCGCAACAACCCATTACTCAGACTCCGCGGCATCGTCCTTTCATTCTCCGCGATTATTCTCCTTCACCTCTACTGGATTCTCGGCCAGATCGTGTACCCGGTCGGACCTACCATACCTATAGTCCTGGCATACGACATACAATACTTCTTTATGGGAATCTGGTTCCCTCTCGGCATTGCTCTTTTCCACGCATCCAACAGTCGACTTCTTCATGTAGCTAAGCTGCAGAAGAAGTATAGCAGCGCGAACTTGAGAGACCATTTCAATTCGGCACAGCCTTACAATTCCTGGCTATGTCGTTTTAAATGCCTAGAATACACCAAAAAGGTGTTGGTCCTTACAGGGATTGGTATGGTCGTTCAGGTCAGTTATCCTTGCTTTGCCATAGTAGACTGCGTGATGCTGACTGAGATGGAAAGGTCATCCTAACAGTTTGCATGTGGATAGCATGTCGCAAATACCATCCTACCTACGGAGTTCTGGGTACCGAGATCAAGAGTCAGACACTTCCCGAGCAAATAGTTGAGCTGGGTCGGGGCTGGGAGTGGTGGCCCTCTGTACTCTGGCAAGTGATTTGGACATGGATGGTGAGAACTCTTAAGCCGACACTATTTCCCTGGTTAATCATCCTTTCGACAGGTTGCCCCTTTGCTGATTTGGAGGACATGGCATATCCGCGATACCATGGGGTGGCGAACACAAACGATCGGCTGCTGCCTCTCCAGGTTAGTACCTAGCCATTCGTACAATACAGTACATTCGAGCCACTTTACCAACATTAGTCAACAGTCTGCACGCGACACCTATGTTCTTGATTGCAAGTTACGTACCTGAGTTTGCGCCAGTGAACTTCTACTTCCCTCCAAGTTCATGGTAAGTCCACAAATGTCCTTACGACTGCTTACTCACCAAGTCTAGGATTCACGTCTCCATCTTTCTTATCGAGATCTTTGCTGTTTTTGTCCCTGCCTTCCAAGTAATTAAGCAACGTGTCCTCGTTAAGCGCGTCGAAAGATTGAATGTCGAGTGGTATGCCACGTCTTCAACGTCCACTCTTCGAGAACTTGATGATCTACGGAGAGGTTCTTCAGTAGCTACTCGTCTCGGAGGATATGAATCCTCAGAGCAAGAGATGAAAGATACCCTTCTGACCATCAGCGCTTTCAACTACACCCTAAACAGCAATCCCGGACCCCTACAAGACTTTTCGGCTCTAAACGACTTCTCGGGAGAGAATATCTCTTTCTTGACTGAGGTCACTAGGTGGAAGATCTCGTGGCGTGCAGAGCCGAACGAGTTAGATGTTCGCGATGCGTATAATGCTGCACTGGATATTTACGCCAACTTTATCAGTCCTCGCGATGCTGAGTTTCCACTGAATCTTGGGTCAGCGCATCTTAAGTATATGGAAAAGATGTTCGAAGCAGCTACGAGAGAGATATTTGGACAAGCGAACGTTCATCTAGCTGTCCCGTTTGAAACAAGGACATCTCTTGAGTCAGCACTCACTTTAGCCATGGAGAGGCCTACCTATACTGGGATTGTCCCTGCTGAGTTTGGACCGGGTGTTTTCGATTCCATCGAGCAACATATCAAGTATCTCGTTTTGACGAACACATGGCCAAAGTTTGTCAAGGAAATGCAGTCACGGAGGCGCTCCGGGGAAACAACACGGAGTGGTCATTCGGGTTCGTCCGAGACATCTATTGTCAGTCAACTTTCGGAAAAAATGTCCAAACTCTTCTATCATATTGGCTAATGAGGGCTCATCCTCTACATACACATCATTAGTAGTTAATCCACAATACTAAAAGATTAACAATCGCAATCATGATTTAATCGAGAGTCTAATATGATGATTGCATTGCTTCTTCGTTGCGATTCAAACCGTCCCTTAAACTTGGGGGGGCAGAGAAGCTATATTCATTGCTAGACGACATTCTACCAAGTACTGGTGTAAGAAAGCTTAAAGCACCATACATACTTATCGCCATTGATTGCCGCGTCAGGGATTTGCAGGACCAATCCAGACGAGGTACGTTGCGTTGGGATGACAGTACCATTCGCCGTTCCGCCGAGGACAGTGACGGTATCTCCCGGCAACCAAGGAACAGGGTCCGAGATAGTCAGTGTCGAGGACGGCTTAGTGAGGTAGAAGATGTAGAAAGCATCCTTGGTCGTAGTGTAGCGAAGATTTCCAGTTCCAGGGGTTGGGCTCCAGAAGCGTGTGTCGTAAATAGCCTCGCCGTGGGGGATAATCCAGCTGCCGGCGTCTCGCAGACCGTCTTGCATGATCTGGGGGATGCTGCCATTGTGTGTCGGACCGATGTCAAGCAGGAAATTGCCATTTTTGCTGACGGTGTCGACTAGAGTCTGGACTATGTCATTGCCGTTAAGATATTGATCATCTGGCGTCTGATAGTTGTAACCGAAAGAAAAGGGATCCATGCCGCGGTTGGTCTCCCACTTGGCCACTACGGTATCGCCATTTGTCCGGTATCTAATAGATTATGCCCACGTTAGTAGACGTCGAAATAGTTCAGCTTGGAGAAATGAAACTTACTCGGGTGTACTAAAATCTCCATTGAGGCCGCAGCGAGAATTAAACGTTATTTGTCGTCCTTGCGCACGCGCCCAGTTCAACCACTCGGAAACAAAAATAGTTGAATTATTCGGACCACCAATATCACACCACATTATCTCCGTATTATAATTGTAAGCTAGTTCCTTCATCTGAGGCAACTGGATATCCTTGATAAAGTCATTGACTGGGACGTACCCGGTGTACTCGACAGTTGCACCAGTGTAGGGGTTAGTGTCGTTGGCGCCGAAGCAGCCGCCGCCCCAAGTGGGATCTGAGTCTCTATACTCATAGTATGCTGGGTTGAACCATTCAGGCATGCTGAAGTAAGTGCCGCGTCGAATGTGTGGTTGGTACTGAGCTGCAGCGTCCAAAAGAGCACCAGTCAGATCTCGCTTTGGTCCGTAATGCATAGCCGACCGCTTGCTAATCGTGTCTGACGTGTTGAACAGCGCGAAGCCTTCATGATGTTCTTGCTGTAGTGTTAGCTTGGAATAGGCTGCATGATTGATCCCACTTACTTGTTACGGGAACCATGTAGCGAGCACCAGCTGCAGCAAAGAGATCGACCCACTCCTTCGGATCATAGCCAGCGTCCGAAAAATTGGACATGAACTGATCATAATTGAAGTTCTTGCCATAGGTTGCCTCATGGTACTGGTATGTCTTGGTTCTGTAGTTAGGATCATGCATACGACACCCATACCATTCCGCGTAGTCTTCGTTTGGCTGGACAGAACCGTATGCAGGAACCGAGTAAATTCCCCAGTGAATGAATATTCCAAATTTGGCATTGTTGTACCATTCCGGAGACCAGTGAAAGTTGATGCTGTTTTCGTTGGCTTGGTAGTCTGGGATGCCGCATGTTCCCGTAAACGCTTGCGTGGTGTTTCTTACACCGTAAGCCTGCCCGTAGGTCGCGACGACAGAGCCTGAGCATTGCGAGCCACGAGCAACTCCCGGTTTATTCTTGACACCAATCTGGACAATAGCAGCCTGACTTGGAGCTAAGCGGGTGAGCGTAGCAGCTTGTACCAGCTCCAAGCTATCCGAAGTGAGGGTGACGTTTAGAGTGTCGGCCAGGGTTAAATAGTTACTGGAATGAGAGTTGTATATGCCCATTTCCAGGACTTGCACAAAGTCACTGCCCTCAACCCATTTTGAGGTGAGTACTGGGTTTTGTATTTCGAGCGTTGGAGCATAGCCGCCTTCACGTCGGTTAGTGCCGTTTGTTCTGTACGCAGATATTCTGTTTCAAGAACGGACTTACGGGCGGAGCGCTTGTTGAGATGGCCAACGGTGTTCTCAGTAGCCAGAAGTGATGCAGAGGCAACGCTGAAAACGGCAAAAAGAACTTTCAAAGTACGATGCATCATGAAAACTTGGCCTGTAAAGGCAAGTCCCGGTAAGGCAAGAGACAAATATGATAGCGGTGCTGAGATAGGACAACTGATTGAGAGACTAAGTGCTATGTACTAAGCGTCTTTATATAGAAAAACCTGACTAGAAAGCCTGTTATCGTTTAGTATGATGTCTCTTTTCAATAAAGCTCAAAAATGGCAAGGCCAACACAAGAAAAAGCCGACGGGAAATTAATACAGGTCCAGGAGGTCACTTGAGTGCAGAGGCCTTGTTCTTTACGCGTCCTTAAGCTGTAGCAGTAAAATACCACTTGCAAATCTCTCCCTGAAGAAGACAAACTGCGAAATTATCCTATTGGGCCAATAGTAGCAGTTCCAAGACAGTGCAATCAAGGTTTACTGTGATTGGGGCGTATTTAAAGCTTCGTACTACCCCGCACCCGCAACGGGATCGTGGGGTTAGAGATCAACTAGCGCACTAATAAAGAATGCCCCTGAGGTTGGTACCTACGTTATTTGCACGGATGCCTTGATAAATATCGGCAATTCGATGCCGTTCCTTGCAGTAAATCGAGCCGTTATGATCATGCGCTCTTCCAAAACTGGGAAGGCTGTTTTTACCCCTGTACGACGATCGAGTCTGTATCGATATGACCTACGACTCTGATCAAGACGACACACTGCCATGTCGCGCAACTTTGATGGGGGTAAAGACTATCGACGCAACACCTCAGTCCATCTATGTTTTAGCAGCTGGGAGCAATATTCGGAGGGATTTAGTCCCAGGAACAGTCATGACTTGTGGATGGCTCTTATTGTCTCATATCGACTCGAAGTGGAGGGCAATGGCTTGGCGATGTTAATATTTTTCCGGCGCTACATAGTTCAGCCATCTATCGGCCAGGGTCTCGCAACCTCTGCGGTCACCTGGAATCTGGTCTACGACATTGTCATACGGGAAAGATCATAATACGAGCCAACCGAAATTGGCTAGCTTGGCTGGCAACCACAGCGTGTCTGGCTCAGTATGCTGAAAGAATCTAAGGAAATACCACTTATCTCGGAGACAAAACTTAAGCATACTAAAATAAATTTTCATTTCTAGAGCTAAGGTCCTGCCGCTAAGCTAAGTTGATGTTAAGGTGCCAAAGTAATATCGGGATACCCGTTCTTACATTAAATGAACGCTCCCGAAGCTTAAAGGAGCCTGGTATGTATCACTGGTAATAAAATGTTGAGGAAAGCCTTGGGGCGAAAAGTCCCTCTGTATTGTATGTCACCCGGCAGAAACCATGTAGCATCTTCTCTCAACCAATAATGCAAGCAGGATGAGTCAGCTTGATGCCGAACTCAGACTCCAGTCATTATCTCTGTGCATCCCGCTCAATCAGAAGCAGGTGCCCTGTGGGAACTTGTTCACTCCACACATGCACTGCCCCTTTGCATCACGAGGCTCCGAGCTGTATCTAAGACAGCAACGCTGTTGAAAACCGCAACCTTGGCAGTCGGAATAAGTACAGCATGGGCTCCCGCCAAAGACCTGACGTTCTCGACATCTCTTTTCGTCAGCTGGATCCATTGACACGGTATCGTTTGCCATTGCAATGCCAGCAACAAGCGTAAGGGCAAAAATCGTGAGCTTCATGGTCTATATAATATCAGTACGCCTTCGTGCAATCCTACCCAGGTAAGTGATTGGATAACTGACGAGCAATTTGTTTTAACTACTTTAATGCATTAGCCCAAAATACTTATTTCTGTCGAGCTTTGTCTAGAAAGCATATATAAAGGGACGAGAGTGACTTACTGGCGACTAGGAGAAGAGTTGGATAAAGATTGTTGGATGAAGGTTGAAGATTTCGGTATTTGATGAGGAACAAAGTCCTTATATAGGTACTTTAGAAAGAACGGTTTTAGTTTCCTTAACAAAGCGGTATCAGCAAGGGAACTTGCTGATTAATAGTTTCAAGACAAATATAACTTGTCTGTCTCATAACAGCAATGCAGAGGTAAGCCCAATCCCTACTGCTATCTTCCTTAAGATACTTGTAACATGTATAGTAAAGGCAAAAGACATCTAAAGTACCTCTTTATGCGAGGGAGGTGTCTAAGACTTGTATTCGGCCCGGACCCATACGGCCAATGTATTTGTGAACACTGTCTCAGCCCTGGGACTTTCGGCTCCCAGCTATTCCTGAGTCAACTTTCGGTCCATTTTAGTCCTAGGAACAATACCCTATAGTCTAATATCGGCCCGAATGTCTTCGGAAATTAGCTGTACAATTAAGTGTCAGGGCTAGCATTGTCAGTTGCTAGTTACCCCATGTTTGATACGCCAGCTTATCTCAGCCACAGAAATAGTTCAAGATATTGTACAGAGTACACAAATATGAAACAAACTACTTAGTCTCATGAGGCGGAAGCTTCAAAATATTCCCAATATCTCGGTAAAGGACAAAGCAAGTGGCTTGTGCAAAAGTTGGAAGGTCTTTTCTAAGTGCAAATGCAAGAGGTTCCACCGAGCAATACAGCTCCCTAGTTAAAAAGAGGCAATACCAGAAAGTCACTTAGGGCTGTGGAATGCCGAGAAATTGTTAGGATGAGGCATTGCGAGATGTCCTTTAGTTCCAGAGTTATAATCTTCAAGATGCACTCCCTGATACGTTGTCCCGTCTAATAATTCCATCAACCAGGCTTGCCTGTCCTTTTTTCTTCTAGACATATCTCTGTCCATGGCTAAGTCAACTATCTCTCAAGGTCCTCACAATATTGTTCCAAGAGGCCCTGTAAGATTCTGTCTACGGAGGTTCCCGGGGTAAGTCATGACCTCCTTAGGTCATCAAATGAGATAGCACATCCACGTATGAATGTACCCAAGGAAGAAACTCGGTACGTATCTATCCAGCCATGGAGGCGCCATTTTGTCGCATACTCGGTCAAGGCGTGCACAACATTGTTGGACACCACCTTGTCATCTCGGTCGTCGCATTTACCTACTATGCAGGCACCATTTCACTCTGCGCTCGGGAGGAAATCCTACTTAGTCACTAGGAGCGATATGTCTTCCGCTATGCAAGAGCTGAGCGAGGCAGCAAAGGAGGCTGGCATTACCGTCTTGAACAAAGTTAGCACTGACCCAATCATCGATCGCCTTTACGCTATCAACACCATAAAAGAAGTCACGACAAAAGTGAAAAGGCAAGTCGTCGGCACATTTTGACCCATGTAAATACACTTGACGCGTATCCTCCACCAGGGGCAAAGAGTTCTACTCCTTCTCCGGCGGCCTTCCTGCTCCCGAGGATGCCGGCAATAAGATTTGACTGCGATACTACCAAAAACCCTTACGGTCCCATCTAACTCGTGCATTTCTCATGGTCTCTGTGAGTAATACATCCGTCCGACTGCAGTAGGAGCGCAAGCCATTGAGCTTAATACACATGATTATATTGGGCCACTAGCAAACTTGCTCAACTGAGGAAGCTATTCTAAGCATATCTGATATGATCAGCTACTACCACAATTCCTGAGTGAACTTTTGTGCGAGTTATCAGCTTCCACCGGAGTTTGCATAAGTGGTACTCGATCTATAATGACATGGGTAGGCGCTTTGCCGCTTGCCGAGGGATGAAGAGCGATTTTCACATGCGTATAGATGTCGGGTTCTTCTGCATAAAGGGTGCTCTGCAGAGAGGAGAAATAATTACTTATAAGAGGGGAGAACTCGCAATGTCCGCAGTAAGAACTCCTTAGTCTACAGCAATATCTTCACCCTACCACTGTCTTCTCACAACATCTTCCTTGCTACAATTACTATTATCATTGCTATATCATATCATTCAAAGGTTGATATTGCTACCATGCATATCGCAAAGTACCTTGGCAAATTTCTCATGGTGGCATTTGTCCCCACTCTAAGCATCCATGTTCAGGCTAGGCCAAACATGATCAACCAAGATCTTACCCAGTCTCAGTATCCTCTTGGCCCTGGAGCCAACAATCCCACTCCAACCCAGTCTCTGGGCCCTCTCGACGGCGGCCCTGATGATCCCATCCCAGGACAAAGTTCCGCAGACGCCAAGCCGTTTTATGCAATTGCGCACCGCGTCTTGACGTCCTACGGTGCCAGGTCTGCTGTTAATCATGGTGCCAATGCTTTGGAGATTGATATGTATGCCTGGAAGAAAGGATGGTGGGCAGACCATGATGGATCGCCCACAAGTTCGGGAGACACAGCTGAAAAAATGTTTCAGACAGTTGCTGAACTTCGTGTTGAAGGTATGACCATCAACTTCGTGTGGTTAGACATCAAGAATCCCGATTGGTGCGACCCCGAAGATGACACTTGGAAACATTGCTCTATTGATGCACTTCGCGATCTTGCAAGAAAGTACCTTGAACCTGTGGGTGTGCGCATTCTCTATGGATTTTATGGCGCCACCGTCTCAGGAAAGGCATACAAGAGGATTCTCTCGGGTTTGAAGAGCAGTGAAGGCCTCAACATCAATGGGAAGGCAGCTGATGTAGCCAAAGCTTTTCAGGACTACGGATCACCAGACAAAGCTCACCGCATTATGTCTTATGGTTATTTTAACCTCCCCTTACAATTCGGCGATTGTCACGAAGAATCCTTCTATACCTGCACAGAGTTGCGCCAGGGTACCGAGTCTCGCAATTATGGCCAGGTTTATGGGTGGACTCTTGCAACTGGGCAAATCTGGCAGGCTGAGAAGCTCATTGGTACAGCTGGAGTTGACGGTATAATCTACGGCTTCAAGGAGACGTATTACTACGATCACGAGCACACGCGTAATGGGATTAAGCTTATTCGTGCCTTGTTGGAAAAGCACTCGGGTGAGCGTTATCTTGCGCGACAGGAAGATCAGCCATGGTAGACTCATAAGAGACTGTGAGGATGAAAGAGAGAAACAAGTTAGGCTGGGGGGGGATGGGGGCTGCTCTCAAGGAAGAACAAAGAAGCTGAACTAAACGCCATGAAGCTTATCAGTAAGAGAAGATAGTATTTCTCTATTTCTTAATAAGTCAGCGTGTTGAACAGTTCTACTAACTATTATTATCAACTAGAAAGTTATCAAGTTTCAATTGCTAGAAATACTAAATTACATGTAGGCAGTTATAATTGCACAAATTACTGACCTATCTTTTGCAAAGAGTCTAGTCCCTCTCTGATCAGACTAGGTCACGTGCCGTCTCGATCTTAGATCCGATCGGTTTAGTCACTTCTGATTCGTTATCTCAACCTCTTTCATTCACTTGTAATGATGCGCAAATACATGAGCAAGCGGCAAAGACCTTGCGACTTCTGCCGATCTCGCAAAACCGCATGTCGAATTGAGTCTTCACCGCCGTGTCGTCTTTGTCAGCAATACGGGAGAGAATGCACTTTCGTAGAGGCTGCCCGGCCTCGGAAGAGGCAGCAAACGTGCGAGACCAGCCCTGGATATCACGATGCAGAGGATGCAATTGTGACACCAAGTGAAGTTGTGCAAGAAACTTTGGCAGCGTCTAATCAGAATGAGATCTCAACCCCAGAATCTGGCACTTTTCCTGACGTCAACATGGACTTCCTTCAAGATCTTGACATAGACGGCCCTGAGTATCAGTTTATGTTCCAAACACCCGAGAATATCGCGCCATCTACGGTTGATGGATCAGTGAGTGGATCATATAGCCAGGCGTTTCCACTGCTTGATGGACATGAGAACCTTCACCCAGAAACGCTTGGGCTAAGTGGAGATATGGATCCATATCTGCTTCAGCGATATCAGTCAGATGAGCACGGCACATTCAAGTTCAAACAGCTCGCTATACGATCGGTGAACAGCAACCCGCCGGTTCAATTCCTCATTTCACAGCCATCGCTGTTTGCTCAAAGGAGAAAAGAGACTGGGCACACTGTTGCGTCAATGTCATTGCAAAGAGCAGAACTTGAGAAGGCTGTGTCTTCGAGTATGGGCAAGAGATTGATAAGTCTATACGACAGATTTATTGCACCACATTACCCCATATTCTCAAGCGAATCTCCTCCAGATCCCGCGACAAGTGCGCCTTATTTGTTGGCAGCTATCTACTCAATTGCACTCCCCTTCGCCATGTATGATGACCAACTCTGCATCGACATGGCCTATGACTCACCTGATGCCGAAGACCTAGCACATTTGATCAACACTGCAATTGCTTTCGATATCCACTCTCCCAACTTAACCACTGTCCAGACCCTCTTCTTGCTTATCGCCCGACCGTCTTCAAATCCTCTTGTGTCAGATGCATCCTACCGATGGACAACAATGGGGACGCTAGTCTCGGCAGCTACAAACATTGGGCTACACCTTGATCCCTCTCTCTGGAATATCCCGTCGGCTCAGATAGCTGCTCGACGCAGACTGTCTTTCTTCATCTTCGCAATGGATAGGTGGTTGGCAGCTGCTTTGGGAAGGCCACCTCATATCAATCGCGAGAATTGGCTTGTAGATGAGCTGTCTGCTCAAGACGAGCATGGTTCTGGACTTGATCCATCTCAGTGGGCTAATGTAATGGATTTCTCAGCTCTCACATCTTGTCTCGCAAATACACTTAACCGGCTTTAGTAAGTCTTGAAGTTTTCTGCTATCAAATTTCACCGCTTAGTCTGACATCTCTCTAGTTCTCTTCGATCATTAAGTCTGGGTCAAAGCCCAGCAGATCTACAAAGAACCGTGCTTGAGCTTTCAGGATCCCCAGAACATACAAAGCCCGACAGAAGAAGCTCAAAAGACTCCAAGAACGACAATTCGATGCCTGGAATAGCTATCAAGCTCGGCTACTATTACACACAACTACTGATACTGCGCGCCGCAATGCACGCCCAAAGTTCTCACGCCTCAGCATCCAACACTTCAGATCAATGGTCCCCGCGTGAGAGCCTTAAAACAGTTCTGGGCCAATATTTTGACTTTCTCAAAAATCTCAAGAGCGATGAAACAGCAGAACATTGGCCACCTTGGTGCCAAAGCGCATTCTCGTCACTTTGCTTCGCAATGTTGTTCATGTTTGTCTCAGCTACCACGTACGAAGAAGCATTTTCGTGCATGGAGCTACTTCAAGCAACGCGCAGGCAAATGCGTCTCAAAGCCAATGCCTTCGTAGTTATCCGATTGGGCCTACTGAGAATGGACGCCATATTCTGGCGAGGTGTCGACCAAGTTCTCAAACTGGAACCGCACGTCAAGCTTGCGTTGGCCGCGTCAAAGCAAGCAACGTAAAATTACAGATTTATCTAATTCTGCTTACAATAATGACTTGGTGGGAAGGGTGCTCAGAATGTCCTCGATGCTCTTGACAGCATCTAACGCCATACCATATCCAGCTTGGAAGCCTGTACCGCCAGCGCCGTAATTGTGGACAATCACACGTCTTTCTCCGTCCACGGGGATCTCATCGCGTTCGATCCTTGCGCCACCTTCGCGAGATGGTCGCATGCCCGCAAATGCAGCTAAGACCTCTGGTTCCTTCTGCTGAAGCTCTTTGCTTAGTTCCGTTGTTCTCTGGAGAATGGACTGGCTCTCGGACGAATACGTTGCGCTATCACTGTAATGTTGTCAGTAATCGTTCAAGTGTTGGATTGAGACACCTACTCGTTGCCCTTCTGCATATACCCTCCCAATATGACATTGCCATTCGATCCAGGTCTCGGAATTACATATGTTTCGTAGTCTTTGCCGTGACGCATGACGTTTGTACTGACATGAGATGCCCTCACAAGCAATACTTGACCACGAGTTGGATAGCACTTTTCGTCTTGCACGCCTGCTAGTGTCTTTGCTGCATTACCCGTACAATTGAAGACAACCTTTGTAGCAGGGTTGTTATACGCCTCGTGAATACTGCTGAGCTTTCGTCGGATGAACCGCACACCGAACTCTTCTCTTAGTCTGTTGTACAGATACAAACAGTGGGCGGGTGCGTTGAGGGTCAAGGTTGTGAATGCGCATCCAAACTTGACGCCTTCGGGGAGCTCTTGGGCAGACAGAACTCGGAACTAGGGACCGTTAGAGGCTTTTGTGTAGTGTGTGATCTTAATGTTGACTCACGTCATCAAGATAGTCAGCCATAGCCTTGATTTTATCATGCGGCACATTATCATCCCAGAACTCAATCGACGGCGTCCTCTTGACGAAGGACTTGTCAGAGTCTTCTGCGGCTAATTTCTTGAGGTGTACATAGCCGTGGCGGTCCCATTTTATCGCGTTGGCGTCAGTGCCAGAAATGGCGGAAAAGTTGCAACCGGCCCTGATCTATTAGTGCCTATCTATGGTCGAAGCATACGTAAGGCTTACCAGGGAGACGTGTATGATGGCGAAGTATCGCCAGGGAGATACTCGGCTATTACAGTGATGTTTTTCCCATAGCCTTGTTGGGAGAGAACGAAAGCGACGTCAAGGCCAATGATTCCCGCCCTTGGATCCTTGTCAGTAACGACTCATGGCTGATGATGAGGCGGCTTACCCAACAATGACAATGCTATCGGACGTCATTCTTATCTTGAGGTATACGATTGAGAAATTAACCCAAATGGAATATTGACTAGATTGAAGATTTGACTTCTGTAGGAAGGGCGCTTGAGATTTATCTTAGCTTACTCGATCTTTTCACGATGCCAACTAACAACCGCGGACAAGTCCGATTTGGCTTAGCGTCGGCTAACCCTTGTCCATCTCCATCGGCGTCGCATATGATTGGTGGCGTTGGCACAGTTGACCGCGGGAAACCTCCCCACGGAAAGATTGTTGAATCTGGAGATATGAATCGTACGATGACTAAATAACTATCAGCGGCGACTGGCGAAATGGGTCGCAATTAAGAAAAGAAAAAAGAAAAAAGCAAGTATGTGATTCACATAAGCTACTCTTCTGTGGCCAGAGAAAAAAACCTCAAAATGTTGATCCTAAATGACCAAAAGACTTCGGTAAATGCACAGTGGTTTACAATACTTTTACCAACTTTAGGGTAGCTTTTACTGAGTTTACCTTGACATGTTATTTTAAAGAACGATATCTCCTTGCTTCCCGATGCCTAATCACGGACCGCTTCTATACCCAATGTCAAGCTTTGCGCTGTAGGGTATTCCATTATACCGGGTCCATGAAACTTTAGATAACAGCCATTTGGTGATTAATGATTTATAAATCGTTCACAATATAATGCCATCAAGTTGGAGATAGCGTCAGCATATTTCTTGATCTACGTCTTTGTCTCATGGACACTTTTCAGGAGCTCGGCCGTATCCTCAATGAACTCAAAGGCCTTGGCTAATCCTCTTTCTGGGTGACTGTAATGCGCAAAAGCATGAGGACAACCGACGTAGCGCTTCACCGTAACCTCATTCCCTCCCTTTGCCAACAATTGCCCGTAATACTCTCCTTCATCCCTTTCTAGATCAAACTCTGCCGTCACAATATGCGCCCGAGGGAGATTTTTGAAGTTTGGAGCGATGACTGGTGTGAGGATCCACTCGTTGTTCAACTTTTCCTCAAGTTCATCTGTTGGTTCAACCTCGTCAATACCATCTCTCTTGCATACAGAATGAGAATGCTTACCAGCGTCCTCGCCGACGAAATATTTCAAGAACCATTTCTCTCGGCCCAGAGGTCCCCATGGAACGTCCTTTAGTTGTAAAACACTCTCGTAAGGACAATTCTTTGCTGTGAGTTGTTTTATCTTGGAATTGCAGTAGCGCATGTCTGTGGCTGGGACAATCATGAGCTGCAACTTGATGTCGATGCCCTCGTCGCGAGCAAAGTGGCCCAGAACAGCAGTCATGTGTCCACCGGCTGAAAGACCGCCAAATGAGACGCTTTTTGGGTTGGTTTTGAGCTCACTTGCGTTCTTTATGGTCTGTATGCAGTTAGAAAGTATTCATATGAGGAAGCTTATTCTTACCCATTTCACAGCATCCCAGCAGTCATATATGGCTGTTGGATACTTGTACTCTGGGCCCATGCGATAATCAACGTCGATGACCTTGATGGAAGCCTTGTTGCACATGTGTCGACACCACGCCGCTTCAGACTGAAGACCTCCGAGCACCCAACCTCCACCATGGAAATTCAGATGCACAGGAAATGGTCCAGGTCCTTCCGGAGTATAGATCCTCACTGTGATCAAGCCTTCCGGTTTTGTCACTGAGATTTGTCTATCCTCAACATGAAAGACTTCTGGACCTTTGTATGTCGGATATGTGAAGTTGTACTTCGCTGGATCTAGGCGATATTCCTCGATGTTAACTTCGTCGGCTCGAATCATGGAACTGCCATGAGTGTTCCATAGTTTTCGCCATTCTGGATCGAGGCCTGGGTATTCATCTGGTTGTATTTCCAAGCGCTTCAAGCTTGGAAGTGAGGTTGTTACCTCTTCAGTCGCGGTAGTGGTACAAGACATGGCCAAGATAACAAAGATGATAGTGAGAAGTCAATGAAACTCACTAGATAAATTCCATCAAAACGCCCGTGTTCAAGAATACTTATTCCATCTCCAATAAAACCGCCTCGAAATCGGCGTCACTCCTGATTGGCGGCGTTCTCAACGCCGATCTACCACGCTATCTGGGGAGATAGCGCCAGATAGGCCGTCAAACGCCGCCTATCAGAGCCCGCAGCGATGACCCCGCGTTATCTACCAGCAGGGTTCCCAGCAGAATGGGTCTGCCGTTCCGGGGTAAGTTTCTCCAACTCATCATGTTTATATACAAGGCGTCGCATCCCGAGAAATGAAGAGTCCACCATCATACGTCAGTCGGACCATCTCTTTATTACCTCGACAGAGTTTGACAATATGACGACCGAAGTTAACATGGAGAAGAAGATTGAGAGCAATGCTGGTGATGCGAAGAGCATTGCGGGACGGGACGACCAGTGGCGAGGTTTGAGGAGGGTTCCTGACAAGTTACCCAAGATTGCGTTATTGATCTTGGCCGTCGAGGTAAGACCAGAGACTCCTGAACCATTGAGAGACTGGGAATTGAAGTGACTGACGATATGCAGCTCGGTGAGCGATTTACCTACTTTGGTCTCTCTGGGCCGATTCAGAATTACATCAAGTTTGTCAAGAGCAGTCACATTGAACCTCACAGCCACTAATATTTCCTAGTAATCCATACGACCCCAGCTCCGACCTCCCTGGTGCTCTTGGAAAAGGTCAAGCTGTCGCAACAGCCCTTGGCAACTTCTTCAAGTTCTGGGCCTACGCTTCAACAGTCATTGGGGCTATAGTCGCTGGTAAGTATCCCCACAAACCTCTCTCAATCACCTCACGCCTAACCGAAGTTACTCAGACCAGTATCTGGGCAAGTTCAGAGCCATCTGCTGCGCATGCGTCATCTACGTCATCGGCCTTGTCATCCTCGTATCGACTTCAACACCTACAGCCCTCCTTAATAACGCTGGCCTTGGCGGTCTCATCGCAGCCATGATCACCATCGGTCTGGGGACAGGAGGTATTAAAGCTAATGTTACGCCCATGTGTGCAGAGCAATATCAGCATTTACAGCCCGTTCTCAAGACTCTCAAGTCAGGAGAGGAGGTCATCGTTGATCCAGAGCTCACAGTGCAGAGGCTCTTTATGTGGTAAGAAGCGTTTACTCAGTCTAGGATATGCACGCACTAATCAACGTTAGGTTTTACTGGGTCGTCAACATTGGAGCTCTTTCACCCCTCATCACAGTCAATGTCGAAGCTCACCATTCGTTCTGGCTGGCGTACTTGGTCCCATTGATGTAAGTCTTATCTCCATTTCCTGAATTATAAACCGGCAGCTACTAACCATTTTAAACAGTGCCATCCTCATATCAGCCGCCGTCTTCATCTCTGGTCGAAACAAGTACATCCGCGTTCCCCCAGTTGGCTCAGCTATTCTCGATGCATGCCGCACAACCAGCATCGCTATCAAAGAGAAGGGCTTCGATAATGCACGACCATCAGTCCTTAGAGCAATAGGTCACAACGAAAAGTACCCATTGGCCAGTCAAGAGAGATACACTGATGAGTATGTCGGAGATGTCCAACGGGGACTCAAGAGCTGTAAAGTATGTGGATTGTCTCATGACTTTAGAAAAGTACTTACAATTGCAATCTAGATGTTCCTGTTCTTCCCATTCTACTTCATCTGCTGGAACCAAATGTGGAATAATCTTATCTCGCAAGCTGGAACCATGGCTCTCCACGGAACGCCAAATGACCTTCTGCAGAACCTTGATCCCATTGCTCTTTGCTTCTTCATTCCCTTCCTCGATTGTAAGTACTCTAAAGACATACCATCATCTACTATCTCTAACAAGACGCTTTAGTGATTGTGTATCCCATGCTACGAAAGTACAGAATCGACTTTGACCCCGTTACCCGCATCTTCATGGGTTTCATGTTCGCCTCAATCTCAATGGCCTACGCCTGTGTTCTCCAGCATTACATCTATAAATCGCCACCAAACAGTATCCACGTCTGGATTCAAGCGCCATCATATATCCTCGTGGCATTGTCTGAAGCCTTTGTCATTATCACAGGTCTTGAGCTAGCCTTTACTCAAGCTCCCAAGAAGTAAGCCCACACATACCTTGTCTGTCGATGCGTGTACTGACCTAGACTTCTTAGCCTCCGATCTGTCATCTCAGCTCTTTTCTGGCTGACCATTGCCGTTGCTGCTGCCATCTGCATTGCACTCGGCGCGGTGTCTCAGGACCCATATCTCGTGTGGATGTATGGAGCCGTAGGAATTTCAGGGTTTATTGCTGGTTGCGCATTTTACGCATGCTTCTATAAAGGGCGGAAACAACATCTTTCCCGAGATGAGATTGTCATCGAAGGCAGTTTAGGGAACTAGAATTTGTAAGATATAAAGAGATAACAATTGAAATAACTGCTTTGCTTGGCTCGACTTCATGTTATTCAAACGCGGCACGGGTTCAATAATAGCGGATGCCGATCCACGACGTTTCACTGGCCCTTATACGGCACCTCTAGTAGCTGAATATCTGCTTGTGGTAGGATCTTCGACAACGCTATACTGCTATAAGACTAGCGAAGATTGCAGTTGGTTGATCCTTAGACTCCTCTCCGCCTCAGCCAGCCACATGTTCGATTTGCTCCAATTGACATCCTTTAAGAATAGATGTCTCAGACGCCTAGCTGCAGCTGGGAGACATTTTCCAAGGATGAGGGCCATGGTGACGTGTTATTACCCCGCTAACTTGCCAGGGATTTTCTGACACAGCTTTCAGAAAGAAGAGATAAAAGGGCAGCCAGTTGTCTGGTTCAACAAAAGATGCTCTTTCATTCAGGACCAGTAGCCCATCTACCCTCAAATTGACCACTCGCGTACAGAAAACCAAGGTTGATCTAGCGTCACGCAAGTCTATAAACCTTCGAATTTAAGTGTGCTCATCATGGACATTGCTGGAGTTCTTGACGTCGAAGAGCTTGGTAAGCTGCCAGTTCTCCAAACTTGTCATTCATCTAACTTGCCGCTATCAGAGAAGGATGGAATAGAACTCATTGTTACCACCGAGACCCAAAAGACTGGATGGTATGAGCCATGTCGCTATAACCTCAACTCCGTACACTAACACGTTTAGGAAAATCAACAAGTCACCGGCCACAGTTGACGACCTGTCCATTCTCCGTCTACAGCTCACCAAGCCTCCTGTCAATAGAATCGACTTGCGCACGCCTCTGGAAACGACAGTCACGGCAAAGAATTCGAGGGGCGTGAGGATCCAGGATGCACTGGATGCCATCTACAAAGCATACAAAAATACTGTAATCTTTTCCACTCTGTTATCCTTCTGTCTACTAACACTTTTACAAGCCGGATGAAGATCTAGAGGAGCCATACCTTGCTGGCTTTGAGTGGGATAGTCAAGAATCATGGACCGAACTGGTTGTGCACCTCCGGACGACACCTGCTTCTAATTAGGTATAAGGAATGGGGTGAGCTTGAAGACTTTGACGAGTGTTAGATTTTTTTTAACGCGATAAACAGTTGAAGTTGGAGTGTAGCGAGATGCTAATGTGTATATTGATGGGCTTTTCTTTTAATTAAGTGACTATTTAGTAACCCACGAGTTCTCTTATTAGCAACTAAATATAGTTTATCGAGTGAGGATAAAATTACCTAACATTGGCATTTCAGTTGCCGTTTTATCTCTTGTGCCACCCGACTAAGATTTCGTAAGCAGATTTCCTTCATCATGAAGAACTATTGTATCCAGAGGAGACGAAACCTGTGTTATTGTTTCAATAGACCGCGTGATGAAAGGATCATCGCTCCCAGAGACCCCAACACCATGCCCACCTAACCGCCACCTACACAGCACCTCTCGCGTAAGTTGGCGTGTATGAGGCATGCAGGATACCATGATTCCTACACAGAGCTCGATGTAAGACCAAAAGATAACATCGTTTCCAGTTTGGGCTAAATAACATGTCAGTGCATAAAAATATGAAAGGATTACTTTATTCTCACTTGACTTGCTTATATCGGTGATGAACTCCACCATTTTATATAGTTTGAGAGCACAAACAACAGTCAAGCTGAATGTGAAATGTTAGTTGTTTCTACACAAGTACTCAGTTAGCTTTACTCACAATATGCCAACACTAAACATCGCCATCACCCCCAATTTCTTATTGATCTTGAGACCCAATTTGTATAGTTGAGAAATCGGCAAGATAAGCATCCAGATATCCAGGGCTAGATTCAGACAAGCCTGCACAAGCGATGGCCACGATACATAATGCATACCCTCGCCGATCGTCTTGTCTTCCCATGCTTTCCATACCCCCAAGAGCACGGGTGCTTGTATCAAAGTGAGTACTACAAAGGTTAGACCAAACAGGGCATTGAATGCCACAGTCCACTTGACCACTCTCAGAAAAGTTTCGTCTGGAAAGATCTGAAGATATAGAAGTAGAATGGAAGCTTTTATACATGCCAAGGCAACGTGGTAGAGTAGTGCGAATGCAAAAAAGTACTGTATCATGTCAGAATGGCGTGCAAAGAACCGAAGCTTGGTACTTACTCTGAAGAATGTTTCTACCTGGCGATGCAAAAGGTTTTCAAACTCTTTGCCTAAGCCTTGTTGTAGCACTACCGATAACGAGTGAGTAAGATACTACAACAGCCTCTGTGCCCACTCACTCAATTGATAGAACACGCAAATAGGAATCAAGACGACCTGGCAAAAATCAGCGAGAATTCTTGCTTGGTGAAATACGTTGGTCTTGCCGTTGATACTGAAATGATTGTATCATCAACGCCCCAAAACGTCGGCCCAAGGATTTTGCACATAAGTCGCAGGACGTAAAAGACAACGGCCAGCGTCGTCATGGCGATGCCAGTGACTTGGAATTCAATGTATTGGTCCATCGGAGGAATACCACAAGCCTCCTTGGAAATCCGAGTAAACTCTGTGTTGTATTAATGTTAGCAACCTGTAGCTCATGAAACGCAGGCCGCATGCGAAGTCGTTTACCCATCGTTTCACCAAAAAGACATCGTTTCGCCACGCAATCCCCCAGTACCCTGGCAAAAGCTTTGTCGTGGCATAGCTCGGCTTGAGTCTTGCGCGAAAACGCCGGGTTGCTGAAACTCTCGAGTGCACATTTGACCTGATGTTATCCGTTAGCGTCAGGCAAAGAGAAAGAAAGAGGGAGAAGATGAACTGACACCGCACTCAGGTGCATCGCTTATTGACCCAGTTGATTGAGCGAAGGCACCACAGAATAAATACACCCAAAAACAGAGAGAAAGGAGACTGGGGATGCGACGAGCCTTGGACATTTCGGCAGATGTTGGCCTGTTTGGACGAAGTTCCAGTCGCAAGAGGAAATAAGAAAAGGAATGAAAGATCGAGACTAAGTTCCATGTTATAACATCTTGCAGTTCGCGACAAAAGCTCCGACCGATCGCGGCGTGGCTTGGTATAGTAGGCCATTGGAAGCCGGAATTGGTAACGCGCCAGGAGTCGAGATCTGGATCGTGGCTTAGTGGCTGCGAGGAACTGTTTCGAATAGGCCATAAGGTTGTATAGCAAAGCTTATCTTTGCCAAAACCTGGTCAATTCCCAGGAACGGAAGTGTAAAAATTCGTCATACCATTCCAGTCAGTAGAGGCGTGCAGATCAAACAGCGCTGACACCTGTTACAGCAGGACTCGAGGCACTGGCTTATCATTTTCTGGCTCAATCAACGACTGATAAACTGCGGTGCGGACATGGAGAGCCATTTAATCGGAATAAGTCATGCACATTTACTCAGAATGGTGCTCTGAGTCGTAACTAGCTTTAACGCTTGAGTTCGACCTGTCGCAAAGGAATCACGGGAGCTGAGAAAATTGGTACTATATCCACCTCTACAGTTGATTCGGGAACGAATATCTATCTACTCTCGGTTTAGATCTGTCAGAAAACGCCCAATATGCAAAGAAATCTGGTTTTCTAAAGTGAAAGCAGATCCCAGCGCCAGACGTATTTTGACATTTCTAAGAGCCATTGACTATGCCTGACTGCAGATCACTATAGACGAATCGAAACCCTTGCTCCCGCTCCTGTGAATCTCACGCTATATTACGCGTGCCAAGAGACCCATCAGCGAGATTTCACGAAGCTGAATCAATGATAACCTTTTTGTCCCTAGCTGAACCTCACTTCGATCCACGGAGCACATGGGAAATTATTTTACAAATAACTTGTAGATCTAGGCTTCCGCTGCATATTCTCCGAGTGCCTCCTGCAGTGAGAATGAATGTTGCCTTCTTCGTGATGTCATGTATTGCATGGATGGATTGGCTGCTGATATTGAAATGGAATCGAGATACTCAGTATTCCTATAAATGCCGCTCTTTGGCGTCCAAGTTCCTAGACTCATCAACTCAAGCCAAAAAGTCTGCTTCAAATCATCCTTAACATCCCACGATTCGAACAAATCTATCACCATGCACTCAGCCTGGGTAGGCTTTCCATGGATCTCAAGTAATCCTCAGCCGACAACCATAGACTCTCGTTACTCTCCTCCTCGCCTCCTCGACTCCAACCGTCTTGGGCGGCAAGTATAATGCTCCACGCGAAGCAGGCGAAAACAACAACTGCCTGGGAGGTTCCTACAACGACTGCGTAGTGAGGAACAACCAGCTGTGCACGGGCGAATGCTTTGGCCAACCTGCTGGTGGAGCTGGTGCTCCATGCTAGACTGGCTGCACCACAACAAACCAGCAGTACTGCGCTGGCTACTGTATGAAGATCAGCAACTGTGGTGACTGCATTAAGAGTCTTAAGGAAATGGGTGCTGCGGGGTCTGATAAGCAACATAAGGAGACTTGCAGCCAGTAAAGGTAGGAGGTGTCCGAGAACCTGGAAGAAGTTTTCGTTTGCTGACCTAGGCGTAGGTGACTCGTACAACTGTAACTGTAACTCTTAGTCATCGCGTAGTACTCTGGTAGATTGGGTTTCAAAGGGTGCCTAGGCATGGAGAAGTTGCATGCTCTTATTGACTAGATTTAGACCGTACAATACAAAGATCAAGCCTATCTTCTTCCTGTCCTCTGATTGAAGCTGAATATGTTACTTAGCCGATTGCTGACCGCAAGGTTATAATTCAAAGTGGAAGCTAATATCAAGACCCGTGAATGGTGGAGATATTCTCGTCCAAACTAAGTTCATTATGCTGAAAATATGCTCTCGGCTGGATCTAGTTCAAAATTTAGACATTATGTCGAAATCTCTTGACCAATAGCCATGACGTAAATGCTCATAGAAGCTTTGTTATTACATTCTATCAATCAGAGCTGCGATCTGGGGCCGTAGCTTTGAACATCTGCTTGCGCAGAAAACTATTTCTAAGGCCAGGCTCCCCCTCAGTAAGTCAGCCATTTTTTGACTTGTCCTCTCCATCAATCTAGCTAGATTCCACCTTCTGCCTAGCAGGAAACGCTGATATAATGGCTCACTGGGACTCGTTACCTGTCGAGATCCGTCTCATGATCTTGGAGACACTGACTACACACAAAGGAATCGCACCGTACGCCTCCGTCTCGACTGAATGGCGAACCTTTGTGGAAAACAGAACCTTTACTCATATTAGACTACACCCCACGTGTCTCGATCACCTCGAACAGCTCAACGACCACTACAGGGGGCAGATTAAGCATCTATGGCTCAATATAGAGCTCAACGGATATACATGTCGAGCATGCCGAAAGAGAGAGTCGGGAACATTGTCATATTCCATTGCCAAGATCCTAAGAGAAGCCATCACCAGGATATTCTCCATCCTGACAACGTGGAGAGAGCCTTTGACTCTGGAACTGAATGCTTATTGCCCGAGCGACTCGCAACACTGGTTCAAAAATAGCTACTTCGGAGCTTCTGGCGAAGATAAATTCGAGTGTCAAAAACCTAGCGACGATCCCATTCACGATCCAGATCACGGGTGGTTTCACGGTACTGTCACCGAAGCGCCACCAGACGATGCTCTAAGACGTCCTTTCGGACTATTGGAGCTGAAATTTCGCCAGGGCCAGGGCCTCCCTTCGGTCAATGCCGTGACTAAATTCGTCATACGCCGCCAGTGCCGCCAGCAGCTTGAGCCTCATATTATACGATATCTTTGGTCAAAGCTACCAAATCTGGAAGAGATCTGCTATGAACCATGGCAGTCACACATGAATATAGTACAACAATTTTCGGATATAGGTAAGTAACAAACAAAAGTAAATAATGTTATAGTGCTAAGGGAATACACCACAGAGTTTGTCAAAACAATCCAACACATCCCAGCAAACGTAAAAAAAGTAACCATCTTCGAAGATTTCAACGAGAGTTTCCTGGAATTGTATGCGCTCGGTAGAGGTATATTAGCCAACCTAAACCCGGAACGAGTCAGGCTTCCCTTTCGCACCATAGGCGTTATAACTACCATGCGAAGCCAGAGGCTTGAGCATCTTTCCGTCGCATTCATTATCGATGCCCACCATTTCTTCGACTCGTGCCAGCCAAGTTGGAGATGGCCTCGGCTAAAAACTCTCACATTGACAGCCCGGGGAGTCGTCACGGACACCGCCCATCAGACCAACAAGCTCCTCCAAACTGCGGCGCGAGTCGCACTCAATATGCCTGAGCTTCAGACACTGACTATATGGCACGGAGAAAGAAGAGAAGCTTGCGCTTTTACCTATCGCCGACAGCATGGTTCGGTCTGCTGGCAGGGTACACGAGATATGAGGCTGGAGTCGAAGACTCTTGAGGCTTGGGAGAAAGTTGCCGTCGCATATGCTGGGAGAATGCTCACAGTTGACACAAAGGTGTTGATGGAGGATATCACGTCTCATGGGGACGCTGTTCATCATTTGGGTCTGCATCATGTCGTTGATAGAGTATCGCTAGAGCAGATACGCATTGAGAACCAAATCTCTTGGCTTAGATAAATTTAGAATTTTGGTTTTATAGCGACAGATATTAGCTGCGGGAGTTCGTCTGGGCGAGCTTGGTGATGTTACTATGGGGTACAGTCTACAGGTGAACTTCTGAACGATTACACCCGAGGAAGCGTACTAGTCGGTTCTCAAACCTGACTATATGGCCGTAGCGGATCGTATATTTCTTCAGCATGTCAAATTGACGTTCCGGCGGTGCTGCCTGCCAGTCTGCTTTCCCATAGCCTCCTCCGCCACCTACAGACGATGAAAGCGAATGGACCTAGTGACAGCGCCCGTCCTAGGGAGTGGGTGACTGTTACAAAAGCATCACCAAATATAGTGTCGGATCAATATCAATTCCGGAGAGAAAGGCTAGATATATAACTATACGTAGGAATCTGAGTTTGCGACATACGAACTGTTCCCCTCGCCGAACTTGCTGACTAGGTACAACATCGTATTTGATCTGCCTAAGGATTTAACTAGGTATAATAGTATATCTTGACAAGTACTTAAGTAAGAATGCACATGACCTTTGCACTTGTCTTTCATATCTCGACCTAGACGTAACAGCATCAAAGCTCTTCCTGGACATCTGTGTCCCAATTAGCATCCACAATTTGCTCATTTGGGGGCATGATAGCGGCCGCTATCTTCTGCCGCCAGAAGTCACAGGTGTCTTTCGAGTTCTGGTCATCAGTGACCAGTGACCATGTGCTCGCATTGGGCCTCATAACGTTGGAGAACAGTGGCCCAGATCTATCGACAACTGGCCATCCGGTGTCTCCTGTGCCATTGGCATTGGTATTGCCATAAACAGCGAAGGACGAAAGGTATTGCAAGTAGGGCTTTATGACTGTTGTGTTCAAGCTTGACGCCAATTTCTTTGCCTCGTCTTTCGAGTAATCAAATCCTTTCTCGAACATAGTCGCAATCTGTCTAGGAAAATTTACATTGCCAAATAGCGGTATCAGATCAGTTGCGTGGAAGGCATGACTGTCGTTGGGGAAGCCGTAATTCATAGCGTAAGCCTGCTGGGGATACGCGTCGATGAGATCTCTGGTATTGCACGTGAAAGATGCGTCCCGAATGATGTGGCGAAGACATTTCTTGTAGTTTCCGCCGTAGTTCTTAACACAGTCATACTGTTCCGCAATTTCCGTTCTCAATTCAGCTAGCTTCTCGCCTGGCAGAAACTTGGCTAAGAATCCATAGAAGGATTCATTAGTAGTGATATTTGGGGTAAAAGACTGAGCATCGTTTGCGCAGTGGGAAACAAGAGCAGATTTGATCCCGGGCCAGAATTTCTCTAAGTGAAAGCGTTAGTATCACGGATGAAATAATATGTTGAATATTACTTACTTTGGGCGAAAGCAAGCGTCGGGATCGTCGTGATCCAAGCATTGTCCACTGCAGGCCCGACGGGGAAAAGCCCAGTCTGTTTGACATTCCGGAAAAGGTTGACATTCGCCAGCCCCAGTGTTTCCAACGAAAAGGACGGGTTTCTGATGCAATTGATGTCGTATGGTGCATAGCAACCAAGGGACTCTGAAAAGTTCTGGTATACTTGATCCAGCTGGCCACCGGTAGAGTTATCCCATGCCCATTCAAAGGCAGGACTTTGGGTAAGAAATCGAGTGAGGAGAGGATCTTCATTTCCATTTCCCCGGATGAGGTGGTGAAGAATAGAACCACCACCAGCTGACTCTCCCCAAGCACTGACAGTTTTGTTATCCCCATGGACTTGGCCGATATACTTTTGGACCCATCTAAGTAAGAGGTTTTGGTCGTACAATCCAGCATTAGGCAGACCATTTTTCTCCATGAAGGAGCCGGCCAACCACCCGAAGGCCCCAAGCCGATAGTTCCCCGCCACAACAATAGTCGAGTAATTGGAGGCTCTTATAAGGGACCTCCCATTGTAGAGAGGACCATTAGCCAGTCCGACTTTCATTCTCTTTGTACCAAATGCGTACGCCCCTCCGTAGAACCAGACGGTTACGGGGAGTAGCTGTGCACCAGGATCTTCAAATACCCGCCGCGGAACATAGACATCGAGGAAAAGACAGTCTTCAGTTCCGGTCCAATTGGCCGTGGAAGGATGCGGCATGTCCGGGTCAAGATCCTGAAAAGGATCGCCAAGGCGATGTCTACCGCCAGGCGGGTTCTTGAGAACGGAAGGATTGATTTGGAGACAATCTGTCGTCCAAAAAGGGGTCTTGGTTTTCTTACTTGGGAAATCGGAGGGGCCAAAACGGACTGGTTTGGCTCCAAAGCGAACATTCTCGAATAAATAGATCTGTGACCCAATTAGCAGGGCATGTTTACTATTGGGGAACATGTCGCACATTGTCGTCCCAAAGAAGGGATTTGGCCCGATATGAACCCCAAGGAAGATCCAAAGTCGGAAGGGCTGCTGCTCCATGAGCTATAGGAATGAGGCCCAGGGAGCCGAACAAGAAGATTTTCAAATTCATAGCTGTAAGCGGTTTTGGTATTGTAGATGGAGTGTTTGTTCATGAACGTAGTGGGTTGATGGCATTCTTAAGCTCATCACATAATGTTGAGGTCTTTCATTTCAGCTCTCCACAAACTGATATCACATTCCAGTAATGTGTGGTGGGCGGTTTCCACATAGCCACACCGTAGTATTAGCAGCTGAACTGAAGCATTATTCGACTAAAGCGGGTGTGGCACGAAATTTCAGGCTAGAGCGCGGGGAAGCCTGGAATGAGATCAGGCCATTTAAGGTATACGAGGACTTAACTTGTCACGGCCAATTCGAACGTCTCAATTCGATTTATCATCCATTCAAACATCGAAGCAATGAGCAGTAGATCCAAATTCTACGAGATTCGTATAAGGCTATCAGGGCAGCTTCAAGCAAGGCGATATCGAAGCGGGAAACATAGGAAGAAATGAAACAACAGATCCTAGAGTATCCCATAACTCTGGGGTCAACAGCGCACGTCGTAGGAAGGTCATGATTGTACCCGAGAACAGCAGGAGTTTTCTGTTATCGTAGATGTTGCGTAAAAGCCAATCTGAATGACCTATGACTTGTCCGGGTTATTGACGCAATGGACCGAGTTTACCGTGTCCAGGTGCAGATCGTTAACATCTCTCGCCACGTAAATGCTAGAGCCTTTGCAGTTCTTCTTCCTGGACAGAATCTGCGTTAGCAAGTCAAATACAAACTAAACAGTAATCTTACTCGTATAAGTAGCAGAACGTGCTGTGTCGAAGGTGGATGCTGTTGACCTTGAACTTGCTGCTAGAGAATTAGTAAAACCAGTTATGATTTTTGACACAAAACATACCTGGAGCCAACATTGCCGCATCCGTAGCCGTGAACGTCTTCATGCGAACCTTTGAGGTTCTTTTGATTATAAACTCTCGCCTGTCAGAAGTTAGTCATACGTTAATCGGCTAGTGTGTCATAGAACTTGCCGTGATAACATCCGCAGCAGCTACTGCGGCAGCAAAGTAGGAAACAAGCGTGATAATCTGCATGACTGCTATGTAAAAGAAAACAACAACAAGAAGACGTCAACACAAAAATGACAAGAGTGAGAGACATGGAGAGAGGATATGAAGACATTTATGAGGCCTTTAGGCAAGGGTGTTGGAAGTTGGCAGTGAATAATCCGTACATGGGTCGCGGCAATTAGCTGCCGAGCATCTAATCATGTCACTGACAGCAAAGAATAGGCGCTGTGGCTTAAGAAGATCTGCTAAACTAGGCTAATTTCACTTAAGTTCATGGGTATTCATCAGGTCAATACGACGCTGTTCTTACCACGCATAGCCTGAAACGTACTGCTTCTTATCGGATCATGCTAGAATTCACTTACTCTCGTTTCCGCAGCGGAAATCTTCCGCATCACTATAGTTCACGTAACAAAACTCAAAGTAATTGAATATTCGGAACAATTTGTATCTATTGATATTGCTGATTTATATTTCACTAACCTGACCGCGCGCGAGTTTACAGTTTGCTTATGTTGGTGAATCTGGCTATGCTCGTCTATCTCCCCAAGCTGCCCAAATTTAACCTTAGTTATCTCAAATTGTGGCTGCTGCTTTTCCACCAGCCACCTGCAGCGGTAGTGGCGTTCAGATTAGCAGCGTAATCTAACTCACGCGCAACTTCTGCCAGTTTTGGGAGCGATCATTTCTGTCTTAGATTTAGGATCAAGGTCCTGAGTTTTCTTTCCGTCCTAGCCCAATCTTTTGCCCTGTGGCGTAGTAGTTACGTGTGACCGTTATACTGTTAGGCTAATCTTCGACGACCTAATTCCTCCAGACCCTAAGGATAATGACGCCGGATCGATGGCCGAAATGGCCTGGTTATCCTTTCGTTAGGGGTTGATGCTGAGTTGATTTGTAGCAGGGCTTCGTGATATGCACCTCGAATTCCACTATCGTCCAGTAAAGAATAAGATTCGTTTTCAGCTTTCAGTTCTCTTTCCATGACACCGCTATATTCCTCTGTCTCTAATCCTTCGGCTTGGTTGGAAGCGTATAAGAAGTCTTGGTGATGGAGAAAGTCATTTACTTCCGTGCTTGGCAATTCCTTCTCCTTGAAATCTTCTGTTATGGCTAGATCCTCGTAGGTTGGCTGAAGAACAATTAGATACTATACCATGGAGATTAATATGGTTACAACTTACAGCCACATACATAATGTCCAGCCATGGTATGTCAGGCAGAGTTGACAGCCAGTTGTGAACTCGGTGGTGGAGACTATGGCAGTTATTCGTAACAGTGCCTGTGGTGTCATCCGATAACATAGGTTCCAGTTGCTGACGGCTTATAAGCGTGAGGTATGATAGAGTACAAACATGCAGTTCTGCCTTTTCATCGATATCAGGCGATCCCTTGCCGATAGGAAAATATGAAGATGATGACAAAGAGTCCCATGATAGTTTCTGTTCTGGAAAGGTCTCTGAATCCTCCCTTATGGCGTAATATATGGTGAAAGGCGGAAGATTAAAAATAAAGCTGTCCAAGGACTCAAAAAACCTTCTTACAACTTGATCATCCTCCAATCCTGGGAATTGGCAAGACAAGCTGCTGAATGTTTGTGGACTTTGGGGTGAAGAGAAATTCCAACCGTTGTAATAGGACATTGTTAATAGTATTAAAGCGCTTGACTAGATATAAAGAATAAAATATTTAGTGGCCTACTTTACTGTATTTATTGAGGATAATAAATAAGAATATCTACTGTTATGACATAACAATACCTGACTATACACTTTTGCTCTAGTTATAGCGCTAAGCACATTAGGCCCGGTAAAGGTAAGATCCGAGCGCGGGTATCAGTCAGTAATCATAGTTATAGTGCGTTTGAGACTAGTAATTCTGAAACACGTCAGAGATGAAACTTTTCTTAATAGCTTCCTAATATATTATTACATAGAACGACTTCTCTGTTATGGGAAATCGTCACGAGGGCAGAACCCTCTAGGTTTCTTCTTTACCAGATATAGCTATAGCAATAAGGACATTTCTGTTTTATAAGGTATTGTTTTTCCAAGAAGGCGAGAATACAGACTAAAATAGAGTCACAAGCGGTGCCTGGTAGGGTTCAACTTAGATAACAACTGCTCAAAACATGCCTCTTAAGACACAGTTTTTAGTACAAAGCCAACCCACAAAGTCAAATTGATTCTTATTACCTAAGCTATATCTAAGCCTCACTTGCAGTAACGAATAGAGACTATAATTAGCTGTTGAAATTATAGTAGCAATCACATGCCGCGACTCCTATAGCTGAAAATGTTTGAGCAGTGCATGATTTGCTACCTCTATATAGTTTAGTTGGTTTTTTGCCCTCTGTCCGATCTATATGTGCAAACTCTATTTGGCGCCATTTAATATCAGAGGGTTGAACGTCCCAGGATCTTTTTAGTCGCCGTGCCTCACGCCATCAGTCTACAAGTGCAACTGGTTCATTTAGTAAAGGCGTTCCTTGGCGAGTGAAACTTTGCCTGCACGGAGAGTCTTTCGGCCGAGCCATGCAACCGCATTAAGAGGAACACAGACTTGACTTGTTACACTTCTGCGTTAGCAATATGGTCGTCACCCACAACAGTACCAGTAGTTCAGCCACTCAAGAAGATATTAGACGGAATCGTAGCATCGCTGTTAGTTTGGGCATCTAACGATAATTTTATTGTAATTGGCATGTAGCACAAAATTAAATAGTCCCTGCTGTATTCCTGAAGTTGCCTCAGCCCTTTTCAGAAATCATGGCAAATTCAGTATCGAACCAAGACGAACCGTTGAAATACCCCGTCCTATTCGGCTCATTCCGGATGATCAGGCACTGACGTGTTTCTGAATGATTCACGCTAGCGATTTTGACAAGCGATTAAGGAAAGCCATGATCCTGACAATTTCAAACATGACGTTTTAGGATATTATGACGCAGTAGTTGATTGAAGTTTTAGATTTTGGAACAGGGCTATGGTCAAATTGTTTCATCTTATAATATCATAAGTAATATATAACTCTGGGCTTTCCCCTATTAATGATTAAGAACTGCATTTATTGACAAGGAACATTGTTAAAATCTTACTAACAAATAAAACCTGCGTGTCAGTATTGACTCGATTGCATGTCATCGGCCGATTGAGCCGGCCGAGAGGGGCTAACAAGAATCGTCGGGCCGACAACAGGCTACAATTCCAGTGGGCAAATCCAACTTCGGGTTCAAAGCCATCAGCAAGTTCTCGGCCAAGTTAAATTTATTTTATATGCCCTTTTCTTTCAACTTGAAAATAAAGCCAGGAGCATACGGGTGATCACACTGCTCGAGTGTGAAGACGGATTGGTAGCATAAAATATCGTGTAGGGTAGCAAGAACAAGGCTTACTTTAATAAATAGACCCTGTTTTCATGTTTCATCAGGGACGCGTTAAATCTCCCCAAATAGCTAGTGCCAATAACAACAAGCCTCCTGGTGTGCTTCAGGTACGGGATTTTTATCAGTAACCACTATCTTGAAGTAACGTGTCTTGATCGCATAATGGGTTCCAGCGAAGTGACTTTCGCGCCACAGCGAGTCAAGGAGGATTACAAGGAGGAGATTGCAGAGTTTCAGGCGCTGATGGCTGCTATTGGCAATAAGCATGACTGGACGCTTGGGGATGACATTTTCTGATGATGTCCTTGATAATACTTTCCTGGGCGGCGTTACTATGTCTAAGCCACAGGAAGCTGTGAAGTTGGAAAAGAGTGTTCAGGTTCAGGTGCATGAAGTTTAATACAAGTCATCGGATAATGAATTGGATACCGTGTTATGCTTTATAACTACGTAATGCCGAGTGCCGAAAGAGGTTGACCTTGCACTGCTTCTGAGTAGCACCTAATGAAGGAATAGCCCTAGGTTAACACAAGATGAGGGATTAGTCAGCCCCGCAAACTGCCTGGCCTGATTCTAGCCATCGTCAGCAGAAAGATCATCAACACTGCCCCCTCAAACTTTCCACTAAGATCTCGTCCCCAAGACCTACTGTCAGTCTACACTCATGTTCTCATATGGAAGCACAAGCAAAGGAGACAGGCTCGGCCTAACGCAAATCCGCCTCTTGCATCTACTTCCAGCAAAAGATCAACATAATCAGATTGAGTGTCGACTCGAAGTTGTCGCACTCGAAGAAGACCCAGTGTATGAGGCTCTTTCGTATTGCTGGGGCGACAATAGCCAGCTTCAGGGGATAAAATGCAACAATGAGGCATTTCAAGTAACCGAAAGTCTGTTCTGTGCACTGCAGCATTTGAGGAACGACCATCTTGAGCGAACACTATGGATCGACGCCATTTGCATCAATCAGAAAGATCTGGAGGAGCGCCGATTTCAGGTCAAGCTTATGAAAGACATATATACCAGATCGCAAAGGGTAGTCATTTGGCTAGGTCCAGATCCCGTCTCCGATGGAGTCGACCACTTGTTCGAAATGGTGCAAAAGATTTCGAATCTTCCCGACCCTCGACTAAGCACAAGAGAGAGAACATTCTTCGAAATGAACGTGTTTGATGCTGATCGCTGGCATCAACATGAAGATCCGATATCCCCCAAAGTCCCGGATCAGATTAACAATGATTTCGTTATACCTCAAAAGGCCACAAAAGGCGCAATTGCGGTATTGACAAGACAATGGTGGACAAGGACGTGGACCGTTCAGGAAATGGTTCTCGCTCCCAGTGCTATCATCATGTGCGGCCACTTGGCTGCTCCAGCATCAGATATCCGACGGACATGCGATTGTGTTCTTATGCACGCAGTTAGCGATGCGTTTGACACTGGCGATGATGATGATCTTCTAAGCTTTGGAGACTTGTTTGACGACCCCAATGGCACACTATACATGGCCACTATGCGACTACGTCGCAGTGTCAGTGAGAAGATGGAGCTCGGCAAATTGCTCCGGTTTCTTAGATGGTTGGGAGCCAAGGATCCAAGGGACAAGATATATGGCTCTTTGGGTATCGCCGCATCAACATATGGCATCGAGCCGGACTACACCATTTCCACCGTTGAATGCTACACACGTGCGACATTTAGTATCATAAGCGGTAGCCAGTCGCTGGATATCTTCAGCGCTCTACGAAAGCCGTCGTGCATAGAGACTACCTTAGAAGACCTACCATCGTGGGTCCCTGACTGGAGTTATGACTTCTCTAGTGTTCCAGATAAGGAAAAGGGACCATCAGGTATCAACAATCCTATCATAAGGGAAAACGTTCGTACCCCGATAATGCTAGAAATGGCGGGTGCGTTTCCCGAATGGAAGGCCTCCGGATCCAACATGCCTTTCAAGGCAAGGCTTTCAAGCGATTGCAAGACCCTCATCCTCAAAGGGATAATCTTGGAAGAGTTGAATCGTGTCGGGAACAAGCTTGAATATCCCTGGGCGGGACCTGAACTACAATCTGAGAACGTGATCAAGGACTCGATCTACGATTTTAGGAGAAATTGGAGGATCTACAATTCTATTGGCGCCGCCATGGATACTATCAAAGGCTGGCAGGATCTGGCCTTCGGAAATGAGAATCTTCAGACAGTGTCGGATGAAACACAAATGGATGCTTTCCTCACCACCTTATTGAGCAACCGGATTCGTCTGAGTGCTGATCGACGGAAAGTCTTGGATTATCTCCAAAAGAGCATCGAAACTAGCTTCAGAATGAGCCGTAGCGGTGCCATTATGAATCAGCTTCATCTTCCACACGTGGCACCGAAACTGTATCACAAACTATTGGGATTTGGAAAGATATGCAGTATCGATGACGACGAAGTTCTCTCGTTCGGAAAGTCCTTCACCGACGTGCAGTTGGCGTTTGACCAGAGAATGGCGACGACATGCTCAGGATATCTTAGCTTGGTTCCCTGGTCTGCCCGCGCTGGTGATAGGATTGCGCTGCTTCGAGGTGGGAGGACACCGTATGTGCTGCGGAAGGCTGGTGAGAAATGGAAGATTTTGGGGGATTGTTATGTTCATGGCATCATGTCTGGCGAGGCATGGAGTGATGGAAAGTGTGTTGATATCGAAATTGTTTGATCGAACGGCAAAAGCTTCCAGGGAAGCCTTTTGCGGTACGGTGTGTAGGAAAGGAAGGCCAACTGAAGTGCGTCACGATTCACTGCATTGTACGACCCCAGATCTTAGTTGATCGAGACGTTGAGTCACATGTCGTGAGAACAGTCAGTGGGCACTCGTGCGTGATAAAGTCAGAGAAAATACGACTTAGGAGAGGAAAGAAAAGACAGGACCTTGACCCTAAGTAACAGAAACATTGAGGTAAATCTAGCCTAAGCTTTGGGGACTCTTTGCTAAGTTTATCTTGATCCCCTATATCAAGGTCCGGGGTTTTCTTGCATCTAAGGATGGCCCAGAAGCCAGCTGGTAGAGACACATGAGCGAGTCTCCGGTCGTGAAACGTAGCCATCAGAGTCGAGCCCCCATGCAGTGACGCCATGCTTCGCCCTCCAAGATCGCCCCTCAAGATCTAAACGCCGGACGTTGCCACTGACCTTGGTAATCATAGCAATATTTATTGCCTTTCGGCTCGATGCCCTTTCTCTGGATATTCCTCCCCGCCGTTCTATTCTGGCGTCTCCAAGTCGCTTCTCGAAGTTCCGTATTGCATACCCTGGTCCCTATGAGGAGGGTCTACTCCGTACATCGTTACACAGATCGCTGGGTTCTGGAATATTCCAAGTTTTATGAACAAAGTTTATCAAGATTTACGCTAAATAGCAAAAGTTTACCCCTCATGCTGATGTTTGTAGTACAAGAAAAAAGGCTCCGTTTGTGTGATTGCTCTACCGTTTAGTCTTCTGTTGCCTCACAGCCTCATTTGATGGATGACCACACAAAATGACAAAATACCTACCCCGATATCTATGCAATACGAGGACGTTGGTGCCGAGTACGCATTCTTGAATTCATCTGTCCGGAAGGACTCTGCGGTATACGATATTCTACGTGCGCACTTGAATCGACATCTCCCAAGACTGGTCCACAAAATTGCGGAAGAATTGGATACTTCGATAAACGGTGTGTTTGGATTGGGCACAGAGTGAAATGCAGTTCGCATCTACAATCTTGTGCGGAGAGTGATTGCGAGGATCACAGTTTGGTAAGTGCTTGGTGACATACTGAGTGAGCAAGCATCCATACTGCAAAGGTTTGTAACTGACAAATTTAACTGACAAACGCTAGGCATCGATGAGGAGCTCGTTGGAAAAGTGTCGAAGTTGTTCAGAAACCTGTCTTTGTCACCGTGTTTGCGGGTTTGGAATCAACAACACTGACAAGGACGTATATCCTATTCAATGTTTGCACGAGCAATTCATCCACGCAAATTTGGCAAGCATTGGAAGAAGAAGCACTTGGCTTTTGCCCCACAAACGTGGATCAGATAAGTTTGAATGACCTTGATGTTGCGGACAGTGTTATCGGGGGAACACTGTGGCTTAATACTGCAATCAAAGCTGTCAGTCGAGGTTATGTAGGAAGATGTCTGACAGTCGAAGATCGTATGATTGATCTCCCTCAAGGCGCTCGCATGAGTATATCTACTTGAGGTATTCACCACGGCGAGGAAATGTATCCTAACGCATACGCTTTTGACCCGTTTCGCTTCGTACTGTTACACATGCACGAGGACCGGGACACAGACTCTCTCGTTAACCTTTCGGAAAATCACCTCTCACTTGGTATTGGGAAATATTCTTGCACTGGGAGGCAGTTTGCAACTGTTGTTACGAAAGTGTTTCTTGCGTGTTTGGCAATCAATTGATTTGGATGCAGTCCATGAGCAGCCGCGTTTCTTAAGCTTGGGACATCTTCATGTGCCTCCCATGAGGGCAAAGCTGAGAATACGAAAGAATGCAAGCTGCGTAGATTCTGAAGTTTGGCCCTGTAGTTTGCCTGTATTTTGCCTATTGGGATGCTCTCATAGCCTATTGTGGATGCGATGCCAGGGTCGGCTAGAAAACTCAAAATCAACATACTGAGAGACAAAACGACTTGGGCAAACTCGTTATATCATAGCATGCCTCTCGAAAATCGTGGTTTGATGCCCTGAGCTTTGCTGCTTGTTGGGGAATGAGGGCAATGTTTCTTGTGCGAGACGGGGCAAGCTTTGATGCCTATAGGCGACGACCTGTTGGCGAGCTTTACTCCAATCAGGCCCACATTGCGAAGAGGCTTGCCTGCAACTTTTGTTCTATGATATAGGCAATCATGGATATCGGAGAATTGTTTGTTGTGGTATTGCCCCATGCAGTTTGAGTGACTAGTGGGCCTCCTGCATATACATTGCTTCTTCATCCTTCTGATAGGATGTCTCGCAACGAAGCCAAACGATGTCAATTATGTAAGTGAGCAATTGAATAGAGGTGAAAGCTCGCAGAAGGATTTCCTTCCCTCTGTTCTTCCATTCTTCTTTCCATTCTTCCTTCCATCCATCCTTTCTTCCATCCTTGATTCTTTCTTCCATTCTTTCTTCGTTTTCCATCTCCCAACATCTCTGGACTCTTACCTGTCATACAATTCAAGTAAATATCTGCGTACCGGAACATCTTTACAAGATGATGTATAACGACGGCGCATTCAACGTCCCCGGCTTCACGGGGCCAGGTCAGTTGCTATTGCTCTCCATCTATGTTGCCAGACACTAACACCGCATCTTAGATCCAGAAAAGCCCATAGTCATTGGCATCTACGGCATTCCAGGCTCTGGAAAGTCTTTTATTCTCGAGTACCTGCGCAAGGACCTGGGTGAGGAAGAGTTCGCATTCTTCGAAGGCTCTGAAGTCATTGCCTCCCTCGTCCCTGGAGGTCTTGCCGAATTTCAGAAACTCGATGAGCCCGAAAAGTATAAATGTCGCATCAAAGCCATCAACCACATCAAGAATGTGGCAATCACCAGTAGTCGAATCGCTATAGTGACTGGGCATTTTTGTTTCTGGTCCAAGGACAACTACAGACCCGAAGATGTACTCACAGACGAAGACTGGAACACGTTCACCAATATCATCTATCTGGAACCTGACGAGCAGACCATCATGTCAAACATCAAGAGCGATGAGAAGGACCGATCTTACATGTCCGACTTGACCGTGCAGGACTTGGGCGATTGGCAAAGGCATGAGGTCTTTCAGCTGCGACACACGTGTTGGGAGAAGCACATTCTTTTTATTAATATCCAGTCGCCCATCCCCTGGAACGTCCTTACCTTTGTTCGAAACTTCAAAAAACCCGCGACACCTGAAGCAAATATCGCCGAGGTGACAAAGCGACTGGACGAAGTCGTTGCTCTGCATGACAGCAATGAACTCCAGACATTCCTGGTCTTTGATGCGGACAGAACATTGTCAGCTGAAGATGGTGGGCGTCTCCTCATGACCGAGATAGAGGGAGACGATTGGGGGCTCGGTGGGCATCTCATGAGCGATATCTTCCGTGGTCCGCTGGGGTACTCGGATGATGCATTCCGCCAGGCCACCTTGCTTCTGGAACAGAAATGCACTGACGAAGTGTTCGAAAAAAATTGTGCCACGGTGTCGGCGTCGGTCCCCCTACGTCCTGAGTTCCTCTCTCTCTTGCGCCTCGTCGCACAGAAGAAACACATCGGCGCTGTTGTCGTGACCTGTGGCGTCGGTCGTCTATGGACCAAGGTCTTGGAGCACTACGGCCTTGCGGACAGTGTCAAAGTGATTGGCGGTGGGAGATTCTCGAGTGGTTATATAGTGACTCCAAATGTCAAGGCTGCTGTTGTGTCGCACCTCAGAGACGTTCATGGGCTCTACGTCTGGGCCTTTGGTGATAGTCCATTGGATATCCCCATGCTTTGGGAGGCGGACCAAGCTATCGCTGTTGTCGGTGAAAACAACAGGAGAAGCAAGACAATGGATGAAGAATTGGAAGAGATTATTCGAGATCGTTACCTGCGAGCCCGACAGGTCCTCCTGCCAAGTACATCGTCGCCTCGACTTGACAATGACACTCTACCCATTGTCAACATGCAGGACCAAGACTTTGTTAACTCAATCCTCGATCGCCGCCCTGACCGCCAGCCTCTCAAGATATTCGACGCTACCCGTAAAGCTGCTGCCAAACTTCTCATGTCGCCCATGCGCGACGCTGCGGTATTTGGTCCAATGCTGCGTCATGCACACGCTAATGTCGGCCGATATCTCGCCACCGAGTATGTATCCGAGTTAATCGGTATTGAAGATTACACCATTCCACACGTGCAGGGCCACAAGACGACCGGACATTATCTGCTCAATGAAGCAACTACTTTGATTGTCGCTTTGATGCGCAGTGGCGAGCCGATGGCATTCGGAGTCAGCGATGTCTTCCCGCAGGCTATGTTCATCCATGCCTCCGCCGCTGAAGATGTAAAGATGCATCATGTGCAGGGACAGTCCAATTTGATCTTGGTGGACTCTGTGATTAACAGCGGCAAGAGCGTGATGGAGTTCATCAGGCGCGTAGTTCGTCTTGAGCCCAACATTAAAATCACGGTCGTGGCCGGGGTAGTTCAGGCTGAAGCGATCGCCGAGGGCCATGTATTCACCAATGTGATGAGACGACACGGAGCTGGATTGGCTGCCCTTCGGGTGTCTGAGAATAAGTTCACTGGAACCAAGGCGATCGACACTGGGAATCGGTTGTTCAACACAACTCACTTGGCTTAGGCTTCTACAGTGCCGTGCCCCACGCTTATAGATCACTCTATAGATAGGCAGTATTACTTGACGATAGAGGCCATAGGAAAATGAAAGAGAATTTTGCATTATCTGATTGAAAGGCTAATGGCAGGCGATGTGGTAATTCCACGTCCATGACCCATCGCCATCCTCCTCACGGTAATTTTAGCCCTCATTGTTACAGTTCGTGCAGTAGTCCATAACAACCTTACAAGAGTTCGATAACTCAATGTGTCCACACATCCAAATGTTGTCATTCTGCTTCGCGTTCTCACGTCTGTATCCACTGTTAGTAACTAATCCACAGTCAAGCAGAGACGCAGTTTGGGACTTACGCTTCCTTGATGAGCTTACCGCTCATACCAATACCATAGTCATCACAGCTAAACTTGGCAATGCAGGCAGCCTGTCCCATAGACATGACCATAAGAAGACCCTTCTTGGACCGGCTGTAACGCGTAGTGTATCCAGTGTAGATAGTATCGTCGTCAAATTCTCCAATAGCGCGGTCACATGCATCCCCAAGACCAGACTTGGAGAGTCCATCGCTAGTACCGCACTGCCCGGAACCATCATTGTCGACATGAGTCTGTGTAGGCACTGGTGTAGCGATGGTCTTCACCTCGCCGATTCCATTGGAGAAGGTAGCAGTGACGTCCTTGTACACCTGGCCGTACGCAAGGGTATACGCAGTCCAGGCGAGGACGGTTCCATCGATGGTTTTGGTGAGGGGTTCGTTGATGGGGGCTTGTGTAGGAGGGGGGGCTTCGGTAGCGGGGTCGACTTTAGAGGGATACGCGGTGTACGCCTCGCATTTGTTATCGATGAGTGTAGCGGTTGCGATGTACTGCTTGCCTGAGACGGTGGTGGAGCATTGGCAGTAGGCTGATGTTACACGAGGGCCGCCGTAGATGTCGCAGGGGTAGTAGGTGCGCACTGGAGCGGAGGTGATGCCCTCGGTTGAGCCGGAAGTGATGGTGTTGGTGGTTTGGTCGGAGGGACGGGTTGTTGTGAGGAGGGTGCTGGGTCTTGTGGTGGCGGGGGCTGAAGTGTCAGTCTCCTCAGTCTTGGAGGTCTCTTCCGTTTTGGCGGTGTTGTCAGCAATGCTAGTCTCCTCGGCAGGCTTGGTAGAGGTCTCTTGGACGGAGGTCTCAGCTACGGTGGTAGACTCGGGACCTTGGTTGGAGGTGGTCACATCAGCAGCCTCAGTCGAGGTAGGCACGTCAGAAGTGCCAGTCTCAGCCGGGCCAGCAGAAGTGTAACTGCCAGTAGCCCCATCACCACTCGTGGGAGGCAGAGCAATTGACGTCGTGGGCTGGGTATCCGAAGCAGCAGGAATACTGGTAGTTTCTCTCATCTTGCACGACCCCGTAGTCTCCGTCGTCTCAGCAGAGGTCGTAGTCTCGGCCTCAGTGGAGGTAGGCTTCTCAGTTGTGCTGGCCTCCGTCTTAGTCTCCTCAGTCTTTGACTCTTCCTCTTCAGTCTTAGACTCCTGTTTCTCAGTCTTGGACTGATCGTCATCATCATCCTCTTCCTCACTCTGATCCTTAAGATCATTGCTGTTGTTTGTCAGGGTGCTGACGATGGGAGTGACACCCTCAACAACACCACCCGTGATCTTGCCAGTGACATCTTCAAGGTTGGAAACAACACAAGATAGAGTGTTGATCACGTTAGAGACAATGTCGAGAAGTCCGCGACGTCGCTTGCCAGGACAACCACCAGACTCATTACCACCAAGATCCTTGATAGCACCCTTGACTCCATCGATCAAGTTGTTAACCTTGTTCAACGTATCTGTCTTGAGTCCATCAGGGTTGTTTGTCCAGGCGACGATGATGGGGATGATGTCGTTGACCTTGGAGTTGTACTCTGAGGCAGTGACCTGAGCCTGAGAAGCAGCAGCAGTGGCTTCTTGAGGAGGAGCAGTGACGGGGGCTGAAGGGGCATCGCTGGGCTTGTCGCTTGGTTCAGATGCCTGCTCCGTGGTGCTGGGGATGTTGTTGACGGGGGCGGTGGTGCTGGGAGCATCGACATTGTCGGTTGTGGTTTCGGGAGGGGGTAGCTCTGCGCTGGTGTCGGTGTTGGGGGGAGGTATGGCAGCGGAGGTAGTTGTGTCGGCGGGCGCCTGAGCTTGAGTAGTAGTCGTCTCAGGGCCTGGAGCAGGGAGATCAGTGGTTGTGTCGACAGGTTCAATTGCGTTGCTGGTAGTCTCCGTCCCAACTGGGACATCAGTGTTTGTGGTGGTGTCGACTACCGGAGGAGGGACATCGGTCGTGGTCTCTATTCCAGCAGAGGGTAGACCAGTGTTGGTGGTAGCTACCTCAGTACCGGCAGAAGGAATACCTGTGTCGGTAGTTGTACCGATAGGCTCAACAATATCGTTGGTAGTAGCTGTCTCGGTACCAGCAGGGGGAGGAACATCAGTGCTAGCATCAGGAGTGCCAACGACATTGGTCTCTGTGCCTGCGGGAGGGATCCAGTTCGATGTAGTATAATCACCTGTTGTAATAGGAATAGGGTTCACGACAGGGGCATCAGTGCTGCTCAATACATCCACGATAGCTGACGTCTCGGTACCAACAGGCACAATCTCAGTGCTGGTAGTGCCATCAACAATCTGGCCAAAAGTGGTAGGAGGTTCAACGACTGGAGCAGCATTGGTAGTTGTGTCAACGACAACAACATCATTGTTGGATGAAGTCTCGGTGTTGACGACAAGCAGGTCTGAGCTTGTGGTAGGAAGAACATCAATAGGCGCAACGGCGCTGGTAGTAGTAGAAATGAAGGTATCAGTTGTAGTGGTGTCAGTGTTGACGTCTCTCTCATTAATTTGGTAAATTCTACCACTGTTAGCTCCCTCAATTACACCACCATTGATGGCCACTTACTGGTAAGGAACGGCAGAAGCAAACTTGGCTCCGAGAGACAAAAGAAGGAAACCAATGCCCATTGGCATGGGAGAGTCTGTAGGGCGCAACATAACGAATGAAGAAGCTAGCCCAACCAAGGTTTGCGATACTAGAACAATAGTAAACAGAGCACATGAAGGGACCAAAAGACTTTAAGTAAAGTCAAGTACATTGAACAACTTACTAACAGACATTTACAAGCAAACCTCCACGTTCACAGGCTGACTTACATGGATGTTAAGTCATCTCCATATTTCTAAATTACAGGGCGGATCCTTCAGAAGAAACTTCCGAAGGATCTCAACGCTCATGCTGTTTACATTAGTGCATCGAAATTCAACTCCAGGTTCAGTGTAGACTACACGATATCACATCTGCCGAGAGTGTTACGACGCATAGTGAGATGGTACAATTTGGGACTCCTTAATCTCCATCCTTCGGAATCCTCAACTACAGGGCTGTAGGGCTTCGTGCGCTCATCCAGGACCGTTAGTGGATGACCCCAGTGGTGTTCTAGGGCTGAGCTGACTCCACTGGAGTAAACAAGCAGGGGAGTTGCAGAACCGTTTGCTCTCATTGGTATGGTCCGGGTAAATAAGAGATCTGCCTTGTAATATTGTTTATTATCGATTCATTTATTTCACGCGTAGGATTTGATCAATATATCGTCGTCGCAATGGGATTCAGTGCTTGTAAGATAGGCGATCACAACATCACCGCTAAGCATCACCACCAGTTCAGGCATTCTGTACGATTCATCATCTCAACTCTCAAGGCATTCCACGGAACGTGCAAAACCTAGGCCCCCAATCTCAGCACGTTTCAACTAAAATCTCATCCAGACCCCAACTTTGATCCCACAGGCACGGCAAACCCGGGAAGATCTATAGCCTCGTCCCGCCATCCAAGCCTCCCGCAGAATGTCTCAGTAAACCGCCTGGATCTTCGGCTCACGAGTCATCAACACGCCAATTATAGCTCCACCCACATACAGCCAGCTCAGCCTGTTTCATCGGTAGTGGAACATGTCAGCACAAGCATCTCCATACATGATCGCTCCTGTTTCAAGTACAATACAATTGAGATGATCTAATTAAACAGTTCACGCCAAGGATTCAGCAAGCATCCTCCAAAAAAACACGCCATCTTTTATCTTGTGACTAATTCAATATCAAAGTCCTAAACGGTCCGTTAAATAAATGCACCGCCCAACATTTTAGACGGCCCCAGCAGGTCGTCGGTATTCTTCCTACACTCTTTTGGATAGTCATTCTCTTCCGCGACAATGCTTTTCTCAATTCGCTTCACTTTTGCCCTCGGGGCTTTACTCTCTTTTATCGCCAACGCCAGCGCTGCTTCTGGCGAGGGCGGCTTTCCTGACTTCATCTCTAACTGGGCCCTCTTCCAAAGATGGCAGGGAATCACCGATTCCATCCCCGTCTTTGACGTCCCCGCCATGGACGACCTCATCGTCGGCGACTGGGTCAACTCTGACAAGAAGCTGACCTGGGAGTGCTACACGCTCAGCAAGGATAGCCTCGTCGCTAATAGCTTGACTGTCATCATCGACAAAGCGACCTTGACCTGGACCGATGCTGAGAACCAGCCGCAGCAGCAGACTGTTGTTAGTAAGCGCAGTGGCATCAAGTCTGGTGATGGCAACGCTATCATGTATGGCGCACGTCTCCAGAAGGCCCTTGATCATCCTAATATTCTTCCCATATATCATATTGTATACGGCAAGGGTGGCGTGAAGGACTATGGTTTCGCTATAATGCCTTATGTGCAGGAGGGCTCTGTGGCTGATAACCTCGGCAGCCTGACTGATGTAAACGGCGCTTTCAAACAGATGCTCGCTGCTGTTGCTGCTGTCTCCGCAGCGGGTATCATTCATCGTGACCTCAAGCCTGAGAACTTTCTCAAGGATGGAGATACCATCAAGCTCATGGACTTTGACCAGTCGCGAGACATTGGTACTACTGTTCAGATGGATGTCGGCACTCCCTCATACACCGCCCCAGGTACGATGTCCACTTCCTCCCTCTCAGCTATAAACTAACATTTGTAGAAATCATCATTGGTAGAGACTATACCACCAAGGCGGACACTTTCTCCCTGGCCATGAGTTTCCTCGTCATGTCTGTTCCTGACCTGCGCAACTCTGATGACCGATTCCAGCTGTGGAAGGATCTCATTGAGCCTCCCAACACTAGCTACGAGCGTGTCACAGCCGCTAAGACTGAGGAGACTCTGCGGGGGAGAAACTATGGTGTTTTTAACGGTAACGACGGTCTGCTGAAGGTCATCGCCAAGGCTATGTGCAGCGAGAGCGAAGGACGCTACACTCCTGCTGAGTTCGAGACTGCTTTCAACGGAGCTACATAATTATCGGGTTGATGACGGAGAAAAGCCAGGAAATTCCTATCTTGGATCAAATTTAGTTGAGATTAGACTGTACTCTGTGAGCCTCATATTGGCGATTGTCATGTTATGGTCTCTTTTGACATGTTTTCTCTCCACAATGAAACACGTGCAATAGGCTCTTTATAATTTTTCTTCAGGCACAGCTCTGTAGAGATGATCCTTATGCCCAAGCCTGGCACATCACTCATTGACTCAGTTAAAAATGATCTCCAATGTTTATTGAAAAACGATAAGTGATGAGAGTGCCAGATTAAACATGTCTACTCAGTCAAGCACATATTCTCATTACTTCCCTGTTGGCAACGAGTCAACCGCCTCCACCAAGCGTTCGACAGAAACATCCTTCCTTGATTGTACTTCAAGCTACAAATCATCAGCCATATCCATCACGGCAGATACAAAGCTTACCGTGGCCACATTCTCAATACCCGCTTTCTCGGTATGCCAGATTAGGTCCCTCCTCACCCGGTGCTGAACACGTGCATTCTTGGTCGAAGCCGTCGCGGGGAAACGTGTCCAGATCAGGATGACAGTATCTGACCCAGGATAGCGATAAAGGGCAAACTTCTGTATTCCGGGAGCGTCGAAGTACTCGGCAAGATTCTCTGGCGCCACCTGCTTGACGTGATCTTCAAACTCGATGCTGTCTTCTTCGTGATCGGCTGTCTAATTACACCATGAGCTATGGGTCCGAGGAAGTGAAATCGTCTTACCATCTTCAACAGGTCACCGTCCTGAAGCTGGGACAAAGCCGATGTGCTGCGAGCATCGAGGAGATAATCTGGCTCTGTTTTTGGCTGATCTGTCGTCCCAGGGACGCTCATGGTCTGACGTTCTGTTGATCCGGATGGCATATTAGAGTCTGTTATTTTTATCTTATGTGTCTTGATCTGAGATGGTGCTGTTGAAGTTGTAGAAAAGTAGGCTGACGTCTAGAATAACTGGTGCCTGAACGCACTATAGACCCTGCAACAGCGATTAGTCAGAGGGAATAGCCACTAAAATTAGCAACAGGCTCAGTGAGTCCTACAGCGCACGCGCCATCGCATAGGACTTTCTCACGGAATAAGCTATCCTAAAATCGGTTGTTTATCTTTGCATTATATCAGGATTTCATTCGTTGGATTCAGTCAGAATCCTGTTTGAACGTTTCCCAGATCTTTCATTCTTGTCAAATGGCGACGAATTATTTTAAGCTTATTTTTATGCTTGAAGTAATCGGACGATAGTGCAATAGCTGTTTGGAGTCTTTACTCATAAAACGTGCCGTCAACCAAATCATTAGCATCGAGGCATTGAGGTGAAAGGAAGAAACTCAACGTTACATGATAGGAATGCGACAATTTTCTATCCGCTAAATGTTTTGATAGAGGATTAAATCACATTGTGTCTGATTAGTGCGTAACATGTAGCGTTTTCTTAAGAATGTTAATCTAGGTCATATATACATCATGAAGTCATACAAAATCGCTCATCATCTAGGAAGCATACTCAAAAATGTCCTTGATCTCCTCAATGGACAACTTCTTCTCCAACGCAAGCTGAAGCTGAATTCTAGCCTTGGAAGGATTCAAGTATCCTGCTCCAATACCATAAGGTCGCTCATCAACATATCCCCAAGCAGTGCGTCGACTAACAACGACAGGAATCTCAGTCTCGTTGAGAACCTTTTTGATCTCATCAACAGCCTTGTCAGGCCAACCTCCCGCGCCAAGTCCAGCGAGAACAATGCCCTCAGCACCGTTCTCAATAGCTTCTTGGAAAAGCTTGGGGTCAGCTTCCTGATGACCGTACAGAACGTCAACTTGAGGAAGAGCAGTCTTGGTGGAGCTGGTGCTGATGTTGAAGTAGTGGTGGCCGAGAGGTCGAGTGGGAGGGTACCAGAAGATAGGCTCGACGTTCTCGAAGGAGCCGAGATAGCCTTGGTCTTCGGCCTTGAAGGTGTCGAGGGAGTTGGCGTTGGTCTTGACGGTATATCGCGCAGAAGCAATCTTGTCGTTAAGAACGATCATGGCTCCACGACCCATAGCGCTCTTGCTGCTGGCGAGCCTGACAGCAGAAAGTAGGTTGAGGGGGCCATCAGCGGAGAGAGCCGTAGCAGGGCGCATAGAGCCCACCAGAACAACAGGCTTCTCACTCTTGACAGTAAGGTCCAAGAAGAAAGACGACTCCTCGAGGGTATCAGTGCCATGAGTCACAACAACACCCTGCATGTACTCGCTATCAAGATCATCCTGAATGCGATGCGCCAGCGTAGTCAGAATAGTCGAGTTGATGTCTCCACTATCAACATTGGCGATCTGCACGCCCCGAACATTGGAGACGTTGCATAACTGGGGAACAGCGTCGATCAACGTCTTGATGCCCAGCGAGCCAGCCTTGTAGCCCGTAGTCTGGTCGGAAGACGCAGCTGAGCCGGCGATTGTGCCGCCGGTGGCGTAGATGGTGACGTTGGGAAGACTGGCGTTGTAGCACTCAAAGTCACTGACTGCCCGGGTGAGGAGCTGGGGTATCTCGGGGAGAGGCGAAGCGAGGACCGAGCCTACCAGGATGGTGAGGGTGAACAGGGATTGGAGAGAAGGCGACATGTTGGGCGGTCAGGACAAGACTATGAGTGATACAAGACGACTTCCTGAAGAACAGGGGGGAAATACCATGGTGAAGAGGGATTTAGGCATCTTTTATAGTCGTGATATCTTGGTATGTTGATCGTGATCAGCTTATCCTGACCGAGGATAAGTTAAGCGTGCAGTGCAACCCACCGTGTTACCTTATCATTAGTTAACAGGTCCCGTCGGATCGGCTCTCTAGTTCGAGGATAGTAGGATCATAGCCAAGAGCACGTCAGGTAGAAGGTTCTCGTCGTGCGCCCTAATTACGTATGGCGATAGGTGATCGGCCAAGGATTATGGGTTTCTGCCAAGCTTCTAGTCTGAATCATTATCGTTCGGCCTCTAACGCTGAGGTGCCGATGAAGACGCGGGGAAGTCGGTGACTGCCACCAATTGGTGTGATCATGGCACCTGTTTCTGCATCTAGATTGGACAGAAAGTATGTCATTTACCAGTAGATTGGTGGTTCAGAGATATACATATTAATTAACTTGCCGTGCTTTGGCCAAGTGATAGACGACATGGAGCGGCCCATTTAGGCATAGTTTGTAAGCGGGGTGTAGTAGTTTAAACCAGCCTCTCCGATCCCCACCAACTCAAATCCACTTTCTCTCTCTTCTCTGTTGGTTCTTGACTCGGTCGCTCTCTCTTTTGTCTCCCCGAACAATTGAGTTACATCCCTATCGCATGCGGGAATTATTCGTTTATTTTTCTTATCTTTTTGTTACCTCATCCCAAGGAAACTTACTCCCGTTGCGGTAAACCCCCGACCCACGCACCTGCGCGATTATCGATACATCCTTTATCTCTTCCCACTGTATCCATCCATACACATACCGTACAGTACAGGACCTTGATATACTCAGATAAACACAGTAGATGTGTCTTATCTGAGAGCTAACCTATCTATGCCTGCCGATGATGTTCCCCCCGCCAAGCGGACGCAGGTACCTAGAGCCTGTCAGCGCTGCAAGACGCTCCGCCGAGGCTGCAACGAGTATCGGCCCTGCAGGCGATGTGTGGATGCAGGTCTAGCAGATCGCTGCATTGGACAGTCCGGCGCTCCGAGTATTCTCCAGCCCATCCACGGCCATTACTCGATACCATCCAATGCACCTGTCGACGCGCTGCATCGTCTCATTGAGCTTGTACCAGCTCAGGTGCTCGATCATTGCGTCGAGCGCTTCTTTGCACGGCTTTACCCTACTATTCCTATCCTGACCCGCGACTATGTCGTGCTACTGAGATCGGCGTCATCGTCGGCGACGCCTGCATGGAGACTTGAGGCTTACTCTGTGCTCGTCGCCATGTGCGCGCAGGTACTCCTGCAGACTGAAGAACCGGAGAATTTACTGTCGCAGGGCATCATTGCTGAGAATAATGCGACATACGGTTCAATGATCGTGGACCAAGTCGTCACAGTCCATCAATCCACCCCGCGCACAATGAAACCAACCCTCAACCAATGCCTCCTCGCATTCTTCCTCTACGCCTGCCAAGCACGTCTCTCGCACCACAGCCAAACATTTCTCTTCCTGCGCGAAGCAACAACCCTATTCTGTCTTTTACGTCTCGAGGACATGGACCATTCCGCAAAGGCGTTAGCACACCGACTATTCTGGGTCCTGGTCGTATCAGAGCGATCCCACGCCATCCGATATCGCCGCCCCATCACATTACAAATAACCGACGAGGCCCCAGAGATCGACCTTAACGATCCTTCGCTTTCTGGCTTCTGGAGTCTTTCGGCGCTTTTCAGACCCATTGATACCTCGTTTGTTGCGCTGCTGAATCAGGAGCGTTTTGCCATCTCACCGCCTCTTTCGTCGCTGGATTTCGTCGAGACAGCTGTTAACACGGCTATAAAGCCTGATTTACAGCTTCATGAAACACAAAAGGCGAATTTGAGAATAACGCAGCTATGGTTGCGGATGATTGTATGGAAATTGCGCCTGCGACTAGGCCATCTCAGTGAAAATGCACATCAGCATAGTCTCACCTATCAATATCCTCTAGTCGTTGCCAAAGATCTCACTCTCTCAACGCGGGATCTTTCCATCGACAGTATAAAGATCCACGGCATTGGAGTAACAGAGAAGCTTTACGACATTGTCTCTGCAGTGGTTGACGTCCTTGCTCGTGTGCCAGTCACGCCTTCAAGTCCCCAAGGCCTGGCGATGGGTACGTCGCCTGAGGACGACTTACTATATATCCGGAACCTCATAACCAAACTGCCGGGAGGTGCATCCACTTATGAGCCGCTTCTAGAAAAGCACATACAACAGGCACTGCCGAGTCCAGGGCCTAGCGTGGCCCACAGTAGTCCGCCAATATCAAGATTAAATTCATAATAAAGAAATACGTACATCAAGTAATTCGAAACTATATACCCATATGACTATCATACACCTCATTTTCATGTTTTCATCAATACCGATACATTGTTCCAGTGTCTACTGCAACTCCTTCTCGTTCAGCTTCTTGTCCGAAGTAACGGAGTGCGAATAAGGATCGATCTGCGTCTTGGCAAACTTCCTCGCAGGAACCCGCTTCTCAAAGAGAACATCCAACTCAGCATAAGTACGGTCCTTGGGCTCAGGAAGTCTGAAGAACACCCAGATAGCAGAGAAGAGACAAGTGCCAGCCCAGAAGTAGGCGGTGCGAGCTCCCCAGTTCCACGCCGACGAAGAAAGCTGATAGTTGGTCATGACATTGACAAAAATGTTGCTAGCATTATAGGCAGCGCGAGCCATGACGATGGTCTTAGCCTTGAGTCGGGTCGAGGAGAGCTCGGAGATGAGGGAGTATGTGACGGGTCCAACAGTGAAGTCATAGACGAACGTGAAGAGAATGAGCATGCCGCCAATAGCCCAGACGGAAGAGTTGTCTTTGGAGAAGGAGAGGGAGCCGACGATGATGAGGATGAGGAGTTGAGAGCATAGACCTGAGAAGTGAATCGTGCGTCGACCAACTCTGGACATCAAAAACCAAGAACCCATAGTGCCAACCATTCCAAGAGCATATTGGCCCATGGACAGAGAGAAGGAGTTGCTAGCATCCATACCGGCTTGAGTGAGGAAGTATGAGAAATAGCCCATAAGGTTCTGTCCACCAAGAGTCTGCACAAGCCAGATACCAACAACAATCTCAGTTCGGCGGAGATCAACACCCTTGAAGCAGTCTCTATAGGTCGTTCCCTCTTTTAAGTTCTTCTCCATCTCGTTCGTATGCTCAATCATGGCAATCGTCTCGTCGGCGTTAAAGTTAGGTTGTTGGGGCGAAGTAAGTCTCAGAAGCGACTTCTTGGCTGCAGCTCGGTTGCCCTTGCGAACATACCACCAAGGTGATCTATCAATCCATTAGCTCAACACTCCTCGCCGCGATGATGTGACTCAAACTTACTCCGGAGCAAAAATAACACCTGCCAGGATAGGCACGGGCCAAACCCACTGCACACCAAAAGGAATGCGATAAGCCCACTCATCATCGCGCCCAACAGAACCTTTGTTCACAGCAGCTGCAAAGAACTGACCAATCACCCAGCACATGTTGATAAAGGTCGTGAGGTAAGGTCGCAGAACAACCGGTGCTACTTCGGATGCATATGCAGGAGTTACGCTCTGGAACGCGCCCCATGGGATACCTTGCATCGTTACATTAGCGAATGGCACGGCTAAGTGGCATGATATGATGGCTTACCGCAGAGGACTTCTCCAAGCACGAGGATCTTGACGTTGGGAGCGAAGAAGAGGACAAAGACAAAGGCGATCATGAGGACGAGAGAACCGATGATGGTCATCTTGTAGCCGTATCTGTCAGCTGTCCAACCCGCGATGATGAGACCAATGATCTCGCCGGCGCGAGCACCGTTTGACAAGCCAGATTGCCAAGCGGGAGAAACAGCATATTTCTCCTTCTCAGCATTCCACGAGCCAAACTTCTTATTAAACACAGGAGATGCGTACAAATTGCCAAGCAAGGCAAGATCATAGCCTTCCATGATGAGCGTTGTCGACAAAAGAACAGACCAGCCGATGGCCTTGGGATACGTCTTGATAGCTTCCCAGAGGGTCATATGATGCTCAGCCTCGGCGGCGACTTTGGCCTCTGAAGCAAGAGCCTCAGGGCTTACAGTCTCGTCATGCTGAGCGTCGATACTCTTCTCGGGATATGAAGTCATGGTGAGAGATTGGAGTGAAAGAATTGAAGAGATGGGATGGTATAATGGTGAAAAGAGGAAGGATAGTCGGTCCTTTATGTACTTTCGCGGAGCCGATGCTCGCTACGCCTGAACCCGACAGCTCGGATGATGATTTAATTTTTCTCTTTCGCCCAAGCTTAATCCCCCAGAAAAACAGGACCTGTACATCATCTGGTATGAAGCATGGGGAAACCTGGGGCACGGGGGAATTGAGTGTGTGGGGTGATTTTCGAGAAATGGGATTGGGGCACGAGTCTTTTGCACAGGAGACTCCGCGAGCTAGCGGAGCTTCCACTCTTCGGAATTTGTTCCAGCAAGGTAATTGGCTGTTTTAGTGTTAGTGATCGATAGTGCGGAACAACTCCGATGGTGGGAGCGCTAAGGGCGGAGGCTCCGCGGTCACACACGAGCCAGGGATTTTTTAGGTGAGGGCACTGACGTCGTAGGGTAGATTGGTGGGGTGACAGACAGCCTTGGCTGAGATGGCGATGAGTGTTACGCTGCATTGTTGGAGCGGAGAGTCCGTTATGTGCGGCGTTGATCAGAGAAAGGATTTGATCTCCACATTCAATGGAGTGATATCGGCCGATAAGATGGGTAAATAATAAGCACCTCGTCTTCCCCTCTCAAAAATATTCCCATCATCACTCATCCCATATTGCCATCCTCTTTACCTCCCCGTTCATCACAGGCATCATGGGTTCCATCATTTGGGACGATGAACACCAATACATGGGCAAACAGCCCTGGTGGAAAGCCGCATCCTTCTACCAAGTCTACCCAGCCAGCTTTAAAGACTCCAACAACGACGGTTGGGGCGATTTACCCGGTCTCATCTCTAAACTCGATTATCTAAGCGATCTTGGCATTGACGTCGTATGGGTGTCGCCCATCTTTGAGAGTCCCCAGAAGGACATGGGCTATGATGTCTCAGACTACCAGAAAATCTACGAGCCCTACGGAAGTGTCGAAGATGTCGATATTCTCGTTAAAGAATGCCATGCGCGTGGTCTCAAGATTATCCTCGATCTTGTTGTTAATCACACGTCGATAGAGCATGAGTGGTTCAAAGAATCGAGATCATCAAAGGATAATCCCAAGAGGGATTGGTATATCTGGAAACCGGCGCGATATGATGAGAATGGCGTGAGACACCCTCCTACGAATTGGAGGGGATATTTTGCGTGCTCGACGTGGACTTGGGATGAGAATACCCAGGAATATTATCTTCATCTTTATGCGCCTGATCAGCCTGATTTGAACTGGGATAATGAGGAGTGTCGAGAGGCGATTTACGAAAACACCATGCGCTTTTGGCTTGATCGCGGCGTTGATGGGTTTCGCATCGATACGGTTAACAAATACTCCAAGAGGAGAGATTTTGTCGACGCGCCTATTACTGATCCCTCATCGCCGCATCAGCCTGCGCCTGAAATGTGGTGTAACGGGCCGCGCATTCATGAGTTTATCCATGAGATGTACGAGAAAGTACTTGGTCCTTACAATGCTGTTTCAGTGGGTGAGCTTTCAAACACGCCTAATCCTTCACAGGTCATTCCTTATGTATCAGCTGCTGCGAAGGAGCTGGACATGGTGTTTGAGTTCTCCATGATCAGACTTGGAAACGGAAATGGCTTTGGCGACAAGTACATCTACCAACCGTTCCCGCTATCGAAGCTCAAAGCATTTGTGTACAAATGGCAAAGCTTCATCGAGGGTACTGATGCTTGGGCAACAGCCTTCTGCGAGAATCACGACAATGGCCGTGCAGTTGATCGTTTCGGAGACGCGTCGACGCCAGAGTGGTGGTTAAAGTCAGCAAAGACACTAGCTATCTGGCAGACAACCCTCACGGGTACTTTATTTCTGTACCAAGGACAAGAAATTGGCATGACGAACATGCCGAGGTCATGGGGGATTGAAGAGTACAAGGATATCGAGAGCAGTAACTTTTACGCTGAAGCTGTCGCGTCAGGCGATGACAAACGCGTTAGAGACACGATGCGCGGGCTGCAAATCATGGCGCGTGATCATTCGCGTATTCCTTTCCAATGGGATACTTCGCCGAATGCTGGATTTGCCGACGCGTCTGCGAAGCCTTGGATGAGAGTGCACGATGACTATCGCGTTATCAACGTCGCCAAGCAAGTCAAAGATCCCAACTCCATTCTGAGCTTCTACAAGGCCATGCTCCGCCTTCGAAAGGAGTATCAGGATATTTTCGTCTTTGGTTCTTTCAAACTTCTTGATCCCGAGGATGAATCGCTGTTTAGTTACGTGAAAGAGAGCATTGTACCTGTCAAGGGGAGACGAGAAGAGAAGAGGAAAGCTATTGTGGTGCTGAATATGAGTCGGGAGGATAGACTTGGTCCGGATGTTCCTACAGTGTTGAACTGTGCTAATGAGGACGTTCGGTTGATGGCTTATACGAGGGAGACTGCGGGCGGACTGAAAGGTGGACGGCCGATGCTCTCGGGCTGGGAGAGTCGGGTTTATGTTAACTTTGAGCTGGAATAGGCGTTATCGGGTATTTACAACTTGGAGAACTGCAATTTAATAGGATTAATTTGTAGATCGTCAAATATTGTATACAATGCGCTGCACGAAGAAATTACTCTATACGAGTTTGATCCATTCAGCCTTCAATCGCCCATCGGGGTCAGCAGCAAGTTTCTCGAGGACTTCGCCATGCATCAAATCATAGGCATAGCACTCCCCAATGACCAAGTACCCAACTCCCTTCGGCCTCAACACAAACGGAACTTCCGCACCAAATAATACACAGAGTCTGTCCCCAATCTTCATATCAATGGGCCCGATCCCGAAATCTTTTGTCGCCGTCTTGAACAACCTGTAAGGATCGCGAACAGGTTCCACGGCACTGATGTATCGACGAGAACTCCCACCTTCAACTATCTCTTCAAGATACTTAGCCTGCGTCACATCGTCACTTTGTGGCTCGATAACATCTCGAAGAGAGATAAGATCTCTGATGATCCAGTGACCACTTCCTGAGAGGACCACAGCAGCCAGATCAGCGAGATGCGCGACCTCATCATCAATAGGATAGGCTCTTCCGTCACCGCCACACGTTAACGTCATGGCACATTTTCTCCACGCTTCCTTGCTCCATCGTGGCTGATTCAGAAGATTGTCGCGACTTTTGTCGTTCTTATCAAAAATGCCCCAATAATCACGATGTTCCTGCATGGAGGTTATTTGATCGACAATCACACCTTTGAGGACCAGCTCTCCTGCCTTTACATCGGGGCCGAGTTCCATTGAAGTACCAGATGCACATTGAAAGCCCGGATGCTGCTTAGTCGGTAGGATTGTCCATGGCCGGCGCTCATGCCAACTTGGTACCCACGATGGCCCTGAGCAATCAAACTCTCCAAGTGTCCCAGCTCCCGAAAGGAACGTTAACGGGGACGGAGACTTCAGCATAAGTCTTGCAATATCCTCGAAGACTTTCTCTGAAGTAGTTGTCTCTCGATAATCTGGGACGATCTGTTTGCCAAGACTGTCTGTTGTTTCGATACCCAAGAGGCCATAGATCTTATCCTTGGGCTCTTTGCTCTGAAAATGCCGCGAAACTTGTAGTAATTGTGCAAACGAGAATTTCAGTCGCGGGAAACATTTCTGAGAAATTGACAGTCGATACATGAGATAACTGTTCATCGTTCCGGTAGGGATCATGTCTCGAGCATAGCCACGGGGCGACAGCTCCGGTTTATGAACCACTATAGCTGCTGCGAGCCCAACCCATTCCCAAGGGATTTGGTACGAGCCTAGTTGGATGACTGCGTGCCTGGCTAGGACAGCTTCTTGCAAGACCCAGATACGAGAGAACCAACGCCGTTTGAAAAGCTGTATCATCGCAGAGCGGCTGTCCTCAATGTCGTCGGTGCTGGCGCGATGTACGGTAGATTGGCCATCTTTGGAAATCTCCGAGTAAGTTGCTTCGAGGGTCTCTTGACCGGCCTGGGCGAACCAATCGTTGACGACTTTGCATACTCCTGAAAAGGCTTTTGAGACCGAAGAAAGAGATGTCTCGAGGACCGTATTTCCACACAAACAGCGATCACTCTCCTCACCTAGCCATACAATGACCTGCCAAGCGCCACTGAATATCTGTCCCATCAACGCCACCTGCTGACCTCTCTCTTTGACGTCCTCCTGGTTGATGCAGACAGCATCGGCCCATATCACTCTGTTTGTATCGCTCTTGCGAAGCTCTCGTAATGCGACATATAGACTGCTGGAGATAGACATAGAGTGACCAATCCCGTTGGAGATGATCTCAATTTTTCGGTCACTGGGAGCATCTGGCTTGCCCCAGGTGTATGATAGAGCTTCATACGCGGCCTCGTCTTCGTGCAAGCTACATACGTGGAGCTTGCATTCAACCTTGTCACCATCACCAGCGAGGACCTCTAGTAGTCGGAAAGTACTGGTGTCGGGTAAAGGATGATATATTCCAGAAGTGCTTTTGGCTGGAGGACTTTTGTTCTCGAGTGGAGTGAATCGGCATATCGGCGATCTGGGATTGTTGATTGAGAGCGACAGTTCTTCAACATTGGACTCCTCCTCCAGGTCGGCGAACAGAGGCAGAACGACTCGTGACTGGCTCTCTCGATCAAAGATCAGTCTGTTGCTCACGAATCCTCCGAAATATGATTCTATAGAACTTGTGCGACCAGAAGATTTTATCTATCGATTTTGAAGTCAGCCGGTACGCTCCAGAGGGAATGGGTTAACCATGCATCACCCAGCAACATGCAACGAGAACAGCAAGGATATTTGGAGCTGGAGCATACCCGATTTAGAACTGGAATCTTTCTCAATGCCTCAGGGACTCGGAAACTGGAACAGCTATCCCTCGAGTGGCGCTTGGAGGACTTGGCCTCTTCCTTGGCCTTGGACGGCCACATTGGAGAGTCAATAGCCGCACACGAACCTGGGAGAAACGAAGAGTTTATGTTCGTTGGCGCTACACGAATCGAGCTCTTTTGAGGATGATTGCTTGTGGATGAGATCTTTGAAATACCCCTCTTCACTGAAAGACCCACGCAATGGCCTGACGCAGCCACTCAGCTGACCGCTGTTGTACAACGTTTGGTATCAAGCTGACAATGCCCAGCAGCTACATGGCAACCAAATCAACACGTTGTGTCACGACTTAATTTACTGACTGATGAGACTGAGATATTATTCCTTGAGACATTCTGTATCATTTGTCATTTAAACTATAGCTCATCGCGAGCTCTTCTTTCGCTCTGATCCATGATACTAACCCCATGACTTCCGCTCTCAGCAATAAAAGCATCGAGTTGTTCGACCGTCAGCATTTCAGTGAAATTTCCCTTGTAAGAGACAACTTCATTTGTACCGGCGCGATACAATCTGATGGAAGGATATGAGTCAATCTCAATTGGCACGTCATTTGCGTCGACATTAATAGATGCCAGGGCGACTTTGTCAGAGAGTCCAAGCTTTTCGTATTGGGACCCAAGCTCGTTCATGACAGCATGCAAACTATTCAATTTGTTAACATTAGCAAAGCGTAGAGAGAGGGCTGGCTTACTCTGTACAGTATTGACACCACGGTACGTTGAACTCAACCAAGACATCTTTAGACTTTCCATAGACAAGATCGTCAAAACTACTGCCCACCAACTTTGTCAAGAAAGGCTGTGAAGTGGACACCTCAGGCACTGGCTCTGACTTGATGCTTGGTGTCAAAGAGCCAGCTAGGTAAGCAGCCACATGCTTAGCGACCCTATTGGCATTGAACACCTTTTCAGACATGGGGTATGCTCTACCCTGTTGATTTGCGATGGCGAAACCGCGTTTGATCTCCTTGCTGAGATGCATCTGCTCACATCTCTTGGGGTAATCTGGTGCAAGGACTGTCATGAAGGAAAGCTGGTCCTTATACTTTTTAGCAAGAGGGGCCAGAGATTTGACAAGCTCAGTTCGATCATTGCGATTGCTGAAGAATATTTGAGCCAGCGGTTTCCCATCCTTGAACTGTTAGGCGACATAAAGCCTTGAAGGAAAGGTTGCTTACCGTGATCGCTTCCTCATGAACAATGGGATCATATTCACGAATCAGCGGCTGAGTTGCATCGCGCAAGAAGGCCTCGATGCCCGTGACGGTGAATGGCCCACGGTAGTGAACCGGATGCTCTTCCTCTTGGGTATAGACGGCAATGTAAGGGCTCTTGCTGTCTTCCTGGATACCACGAACATTGCCGAAACTGTAATGCGCTCGCCATTTTTCGGCAACAGCGTCAAATGTCTTGCGCTCAATTTGATTGTCTGCGCCAAAAAAGGCGATGACTGCCACTCGAGATGACCTCGCGAAAACAAGATGGTTGTTTTCGGTAAGATCGGCCACGGGAGAACCCGACTGCCGCTCAATATACTTGACAACCCTGTAATGACGATCAGTGATCCGCAAAGTTTCAGATAAATTGAGTGAGGGTACTTACGATGACGCGTCTAAAGCTTCTTTGTAGGTGACCAACTCACTATTGCCGGCAGTATACTTCAACGTGGGCACAGTGAAGACCTGCGAGTCATCGCACACAGTTGGTTCGTTGTTGCAGTTGACTGAGGCAATAGCTGTCTTGGTGAGTACTGGAGATACCTTGTCCAGCACTGCTTGAACTCTATCGCATTCCTTGCAACCATCTGCTGTAAACAGAATGAGGGCTGGTCTCGAAGACACCAACACGTTGAACTCTGTTTTACGGAGCTGGACGGCGTGCGCTTGAGTAGCGAGAGCAACGAGTGACAGTAGAGTTGATGAACGCATGATAGTATAACGAAAGATGAGAGGAATGGATAGCTGTTGGGAGGGCAGATGTTAGACAACTAGAAATTCATCACATCAACACTTATCAAATATTCCGACCCCCACGATTCTTGAAATTAGCCCAGTTTAGACTTTTAACCCAAACCACCATCTCTCTAGCTTATCATGAAGCGGCCCAATCTCGCATGACTATCCTGTAATTTCAGCTCCCCCCAAAAGGCTTAGTTTCACCCAAACACAACTGCCGAAGTGCCCCATGCACGATATCGGCCAAGCCACCGTAGGGCACAGACTAAACCACGATGTTGTATCGAATGATGGATCCGTTACCAAGAGAAATAGGAAGGTGACCTGAAGTCTAAAAAGTCACCGAGTCATGTCCCATGGAGAATCGTGTATCTATCCATTAGCTCCACAAACGGCATGAACCTTGTATACGAAAAGGCATGCGGTGACTAGGCAACGTTGAACCCTGAGTCGTGGAAAAACATGAGACTTATGCCGCCACATGGCGTTTATAGTGGGCAGCTAAAAGAATAGTTCTAGAAGACTTGTTCCTTTTCAGGACATTCGTCTAAACTGGTATAGACGTTCCTATCAGGGAAGTTCGTGAAGCCATGTTATCACCTTAGTACAAACTTTGAGGATCATCTCCATTCAGCTTCTCAGTTAGGTCAGGTACACGATCAGGAAAAGCTTAGCCTCTAGTTCGGATAACGGATGCCTATCATGATGAAGATATTTGCTATCGAATACGCGGCAAAGCGGCAACAGAGTCGTGAGAGAGGCATGATATGATGTAAAATAGTATATATAGATCATTGAATCCCGCAGATATCTCGACATCCTCACCACAGCCTCACTTCAAACATTCCAAGCCTTCTCACTCACTCTTCCAACATGAAGTTCACCTCAACCTCTCTTGCGCTTCTCGCAAGCATTCCCCTCGTCTGCTCGCTTCCTACCGAAGCTCAGCCACCTACTCTGAAGCTCGAGAAGCCTCAAGGTTTCGACAAGATCCAAAAGGTTGATCCCGAGCACTGGCTCCACGCCGTCAAGGAAGAAGCTGCCCGCCAAGAAGCCGCCGCTGCTTCCTCCTTGAATGAAACTGAGGCCCTCGACGCCAGAGATACCTGGATCTACCAAATCCACGGCATGTACACCGACAACCTCGTCAACGTCGGTGATGTGGATACCTTCTACATGCTCTGGACGCGCATGTACGACTCCAGCGACGATAAGGGCGGTCTCTCAGACATCACCCGCGGAGCATGGAGCAAGTTCTGCAACAGTCCCTACCAGGGCGACGGCGTCACCACGCGTTTCATCCTCGATGGCCAGTGGGGAGCCGTGGGCCGACTTAGCGGCTGGTCGATGCGCGACGCTCTGATCCACTCCATGTGGCAGACAGCCGATGGCATTGGCAAGAAGAACGGGTACACCGTGTACAACGGCTGCTACGGGTTTACCTGGCAGGAGGCCAAGCCGGGAAGAACCAACTCGGCGTATGGAGGACGATCTGGCAAGCCTTGCCCGCATAACTCTGACTGCCCGTTGGAGGGGATGGAGTGCACTGGCCTCAAGTGGGGAACTTGGATGCCCAGCATCATCCGCATGAACGTCTACAACCGCGATGGATCGCTCCGTGCTGATGCGTACCAGGCCAGAATCTCTTCCCAGGCTCCTGGTTCTGGTGGTTGCTCCAAGGCTCAGACTATTTCTGCCTATGTCGCTGACTTTATCCCCATTGTTGGACCTTACTTCGCCACTGGTATCCGTATCAACTGTCTGTACCAGAACTAAGCTTGTTCGGCAAAGACGTGCCGTAAAGCTAGGGTTGTTGACGAAGTGGTCAAGGCGTCACAGGGTTGGCATCAAATTGTTGTGGTTCAGGAACGTGCACGAGGATGGATAATAGTGTGCAATCGACCTTTGTCATTCTCTGTAAATAGTTATTTTAGGCCGTGAATAGATTCTCCTTACATGGTAGATGAATTACCCCCATAGTCTGTTGAGCTTTGGTGTTTGTTTAGTCGCGGCCATGTTTAAGGCTGCTGACGTGTTGTGCTGAACTTTTGGTTGCGGCCCCTGTTTCGACCTAGATATTCCTTGCTTTATAGATGTGAACTAATCGACTTGGAACCTTCCTGAGAAGTGATGAACTGATTGGAGGTTCGGGTACCAAGCCCCATATTGTAGGACAAGATATTATGAAGTCGAGGTCGCAGTTTGAAGAGAAAGATGGTACTGCGATCCAGCAATTTGCGTTGAAAGCCATGCATGACTATGGATATATTAAAGAGAGGAATTAAGCTACTCGGTAACTATGTCTGAGGATACATACCACTGTCGTCGATCTTCAGTTGTCCACCGGTAGAATCTGAAACAACTCAGCACTTGGGTTGGGCAAGGGCCCCGACAGTGCCGACGCCTTAGTTAGATTGTCCACAGATATAGCCCAGCCAGGAGATTCCTCCTGCCTGATAGTGAACCTGTCGGCACCTGGCGCTGAAGGCTTGATAAACCAGTTCCACTGGACGGGGACTTTGATATCGAACCCACGTCCTTTAAGCACAAACCTGCTAGCAGAATAGCCATGACCTGAAGTCACGTTGCCCAAGTAATCGCCGGTATCAATCTCTTGCAGACAGTAGGCGGAGGCACTGAACGATTCAAGCGACTCCTTACCAGACGCAGGTGTCAGATACCATTTCTGCCACCCAGCTCTTGCAACGGCGACGGGTAAGCCGACGGACACAACTGTCTCAGATTTCAAGAATCCAGATGACGCGTTGGTCGCAAACCAGACTGCCAACTTCTCTTCGTCTTTGACTTCCATCAAGCTGTTGTAGAGGTCGATTGTAGCCTTGCCAACAGATGACTCGAAGAGCTCACGCTGCTTCTGCAGATATCCAATGTGTCGGGCGACAGTCTTCTCTCCTTCAGAGAAATGGACTTTCGGGGATCTTGTCGCCATGTCTAGAAGCTCAATTCCCCGACCGACAACTGCCCAGTAGCTGTAGATCTAAGACTCTCATTAGCTATACATATCCAGTCACTGATGAATTGTTACTCACCAAAGCTCTGCATCGAAGGTAGAAGATTCGGAACTCTTCCGAGTTGTCAAAGGCACGCTGTGCGAGTTGCTTCAGGAACGAGCTGTTTCCCTCCTCACCCAGGAATCTGTTGATCTGCTCCAGACTCTCGGGAACAGTCTTAGCAACCTCCTTGAGTTGATTGTCCAATCTCTTTTGGAGATCGCGCATTTTTTCCTGGCGCTTCTCAAGGTCCGAAATTGCGGAGTCGCGAACAACAGTCTCGAAGATGTCGATGATGCTATTGTAGAGACTGTCAATCTTTGTCAAGTGACTCTTCAGGGAGTCACTTCGAAGTTGCAGTATGCTATCGGCCAATTGACTGGCGAGGTTGTCAATAGACTTCTTGACATCGCGGATGAGGTTGACGGCCTCTTCGAGTTTCTGCTTGACATCTGCAATCTCCTTTTGAAGATTCTGTTCATCGCTGCCGAAAAATTCCGCAAAGCCCTTCTCAAAAGCTTTCTCGCCAGCAGCCCCTGCGATACCACAAGCAAACTTTACCAGAAGTTTGGTGCCGATCTTCTCTGCTAATGCTGACATGGTGTAGAGTTGCTGAAGTATCTCAGAATAATAAGTAAATAAAGAAGTTGGCTGGGTAGTCGAGAAGGAGATATGGTTGGAAGTTGATGAAGAATTGTATCCTCAATTGAAGGGACCTCGGTCTTTATAGATAATCTGTACTCGGGTTCCATTTCTATCTACTAGACCACCTTATGCAGCCAGTCGAAAAGAGAAGAGGCAGCCAGCAAGGTGACCTGGATGGATGCTATCTTGGCTGGTGCAATGCCCCATATCTTGGGAATAAAGACGAGTCGAGGCCTTTTCAGCTGCCATCCTTGGCATCCTGCGTATATCTATCGAGTACAAGTAAGACAGAATACAAGGTTTGAACAGGCATTGATTGGATTCGGGCGGAATAGGTCCGTGAAACATACGTTTCCGAGGTATTTTTAAACTGTCACGCTGGTTACCAAATAGGCCACGCGTCAGAGAGGGCCAACCAAATCAACGGTTCACTACGGAGTAATTATCCTAGACTTCCCAAGGCTAGCTAAAGATTTAGGAAAGTCTTAGCAAAGTTCACCTAATGCAGTTCTTACACTCAAACTGTCAATAGTCTGTCCCAACTCGGAGCAATATTCTCCACTAGCGTCAATAATTAACACTCTAAAGGATAAGGGTCCAAGACCAACGAATTTTGGTGCATAGCTGAAAACAAATCTGGATGATACGGATATGCATAGTCAGCCGACCCAGTATTTTCTCTTGACTCTGAAGTCCCATTGGCGGCTTTGGCTTCGACGTGACCTACAGGATACTCTACTTTTTGATGACGAGTTGAGAGCCACAGTGAGGGCAACCTGAACTGCGCAGCATGCAACAGGTATAAAAACGGCTGGTGGCAAGCCTCGAATGCATCAATTCCCAGGCGGTGGGACCACATCGCCGTCCGTTTGACACGCGCAGGCTACAGTGTCAGTTTGACATCATGAGCAATGGATTGAAGAAGATTGACAGATGAATGAGTATAGTTACCAAACTACATACAAGCCAGTGGCACTCATAGTCACTATGAAAGCCTTCACTGAGGCACCCTAACAGTGCCCTTCATGACCTCGACCGCCTTTCCACTAAGATGAACACTCTTGACTTTTCTCTCCCCAGTTTCATCTGTCTTGACCTCAACATCTACCACAATCAGACTCTCGCGTCCCATCTCAACACCCTGCGTGAGATTGAACCTGATCGAGCTTGCAGTAAGCTTGTGCAACGCCAAATAGCAAGACAATGCGCATGCGGCACTCCCAGTTGCAGGATCCTCCATATTTCCCTTTACAAGTCTCGTGCGAAGATTCTGAACATATTTCCCATCGGATGATGTCTCGCCGTCGAGAAGCGTGTAATAGTAGCGCCTGGAGTCAAAGTCGTGTTTCCACCCGTCGTCCTGCAAGTTGCCGTCAATGTCACCCATCGCCCCAACCTTGGCAGCACCGAGCAGCTCGAGAGATGGGAGTTCCACCAGCGCAAAAGTCATCCCCTTGACGATGCTGAAGATCGGTGAGCCCTCGTCAGCGGCAGCTACCTGGGCGAGTTTGTCATCCCAACCAGCCTGAGTACCATGTTTTGGCACTCTCCCCTTGTGCAGTCTAACATCATGCGGGATCAAAGCACGTGCAGAACCATTGTCGAACTCAAGGTCAATTCTGCCCGCTTTTGCAATCAGAGTTTTGACACCTGCGGGCTGGAGAAAAACAGCTGTTCCGATAGTCGGATGCCCCGCAAATGGCAATTCGAACTGCGGAGTAAAGATATCAATCTTTCTCTCATCCGTATCGCCACGATTTTCAACATCATGCACAAAGACAGTCTCGGAGAGGTTGAACTCGCGGGCGATACGTTGCTTTTGGGATTGGGTGGGGGGAGCCTGTTGGCTTGGTGGGGGTATCGTCACCACTGCCAAAGGATTGCCCTCAAAGGCGGTGGTGGTGAAAACATCGAGAGTGGTGAATTGGAGGCTCATTTCGGCGTCTTTAATTCATTTGCTGGTATTCAAGATGTTATTGCTTGGCTATTGGAGAAATAGGTGAGTGAGTCTTTAGTACTCAGCCAATTGGGCGTGTGAGTCAGAGACATCTACACCGTAATACGATTACTAATTGACCCGAACACGTAAAAATCAACGACATCGGCGCGTACACACGGCAGTATAGTCATGAGTCAATTTATTCCTGGCTAGAAGAAGTACCGAGGTAGCATGGGCTTGACCGAGAGCTAGAAGTTCAAACACTATAATCAGTAGGAATTTGCTCACTAGCAGCAATGTCTTGTACGCAATGCTATGCTGTTATTTTTGAGCGCATCTTGCATCAAGCACCACCAAGCTTTGATACCGTATCCCTCAAGGCGTGCACGTCGCGTTCCATGTTTCTGAGTTCAAACTCGTGTGACTTTTGCAACTGCTTTGCCACTCTGATCCGCTCAAAGCCCCAACAGAAACCGAGAATTGTTAGGGCAAAGGCAACGCATGCGCCAATGGTGATACCTACCACTGCAGGAGTTGTCAGCCCAGACCTTTTACTCGCTTTTTCTTTTTCACGGGAAGGTTCGTTAGTGGCTTTGGATTGAGCAGTGGGTGACTCTCGTACCAAGCTTGTTGTTTTTGAAGCAGCGAAAGGGTCGCGATCGAAACTATCCGGCCTGCTGACATTGAAGATTGTGGACCTTAGAGTTATTTTCCTTGCGAAGGAAGCAAGCCCGCTCATTTCGAACCAGTAAACAGCGTCTTCACCATTTTTCGTATAGTTTGCCATGTCATACTCAGCACTCCAGTGATACTGAAGCACCTTCTTTGTCTCTGTAAAAATACATCAGTATAACTCTCGCAAAGCTAAACAGTGGAATTCATCATACCTATCAGTTTGCCTTGTTTCGTTGCCTTGTTGTTCGCGGTATCCAGCTGCCAAACAGTAACATTCAAGTTGTAAAGGGGGTTTTTCGAAATAATGGCTTGGACCGTCTCGCCATGTCTATAGCGGCGGTTGTTATCGAACTCTCGAGCGAGGCCGTCATCTACCAAGTCCCATGGTGGGGGATTAATAAATCCCACTTCTTTACAAGCTGCTAGGCTGGCGAGTGAAGCAACCAGAAGGAACACCCAATTCAGTTGCATGATGGGTGGTCGTAGACTGGAAAAGTGTGAAAGATTGAGACTCCACTTCTGTTGACTTTGAGTGGTTCAGGAGAGGAGGATGAGGGATGAAGGAAAGGGAGCCGTGTGATTCGAATACGAGGGCGAACGGCGTTTATTTATGGTTATCTGAGAGTCGTGACTAATGTTGGAATGGAGTTCGAAATAAGCCATGATGCCGCCACCAATATCTGTCGTGGCTAAATGGCCGAGTAGCCAGGCCAAACGACTGGTGGCGCGAGGGGTGTTGTGACGACATTACATCACCTTAGCCTTCACAATGCTCAGAAAGAACAACGCCATTTAGGAAGACACACCATCCCAGACATGCATTACGTCCGTTGATAGAATCCTATCCTGTAATAGACCATGACTCCGTACACTGATTTGGTATCATCTAATAAGGTTAATGTGTTCTTTTTTCAACACTGCAGATATGTATTACCACAGAGTATCAGAGCCAATGTAACCAATCTGATCGGAAGCGCGTTGTTAAACCTGAAGGACGGAAATTCCGAGTCATTCAAGTCAAAGCCGTAAGTTGGCGGGAAGATTGATTGGTCATTGCATGAGACATTTTGAGTTGAATCCTACATTGGCTTGTCCTCATTTGTCGCCTGTGTTCGCTGCCTAAAGTCTAATCTTATTGGCAGCAGTCAACTACATAACCAAAGTTAGCTGGCCCCTCAATTCTTCACTGGGCGTTCAGTGAGTATCAAGTATAATGTAAGCCAATCCTTCAGAGTTCACAACCTATCACAGCACGAGTCGGCTTCCCCGCCTCCAGCTCCTCATTGGATCCCTCCCTATCAAGGCGCTTCATGCAGCCCTGGTGGGCTCCTAGCATACCCCGAAGGATACACCTCCAGCGCCGGGTCACCAGGTAGCTCAGCTTTTGTTTCTGAATAGTTGACCTGCCCTTGGTGGCACTGAGAAACCCCTGACACGTTTTTATCTTTTTCATTTCGTCCCACTTTCCTCCAGATCAACCATCCAACTGCGCTAACAAATATAAGACCGCCGAGGGTGCCCCCAACCGCGGCACCTGCGATTTCCCCCTTGGACAATCCAGAGTCGGAATCTAGATCAACATCTGAACTCGAGCTCTCATTTGTAGCCGTAGATGTTGGGAAGGATTGCGTAGCGGACGTTGCAACTCGTGAAGAAGACATGCTCTGTATCGTGGTAGTAGTCTGTAACGTGGTGGTGATCGTGGTCTCAAGCCTTGGAGCGGTGACATTAAAGTATTGCGTCTCAGAAAGCGATGTCGCAAGACCGTCGGGACGATCGCCCAAGACAAAGTTGTACACAGAATCTTCATCTCCCTCCAGTATTCCTACTACATCCCACTCAGCCTTCCACTCGGTACGAGATGCTAGATTCACGGGTCAGCATGGTGTATAAGAGTAAAAGATTTCTTAGTGTCCTACAGTCTAATATTCTTTCTTCCCAGGACGTTGATCCGATTCGTTGGACTAAGTAAAGTTCAACTCTGTCGAGGTCGGTCTCCCAAAGGAGCTGAATCGTATCTCCCACCGCGTATTGTATATTATTTGCAAAGCCATCTTGCCCATCAAAATCGGAATTCCATTCTGGGGGACGCAGGAATTTGGTGCTGCATAAAATACGACTGGCGAATATCGAGATTATTAAAGTCAGGATCGAAATCGTATGCATACTGGCGACAGACACTTTTAAGTGTCAAAGATTACGGATGATGGGCCTTTCGCAGGTAAACTGGACCCAGTGTCGGACGCAAAAGCCAGTACTGGTCATGGTTGACAGGCTTATTTGTTTTAACTGATTCGTGAACTGGCGCCGAGGCCAAGTTGATAGGGGCCATTAATTAAACCAGGACCATCGTCCCTGGACGATATGCAGCCGAGAATCGAGATAGGAATAGTTCAAGCTCGAGCCGTATTCTAAACTGCTGGGGTTGAACTCGATGATCTGACGCCAATCCCTCCACCGTTAAATCTTCAACGCCACGAAGAAGTTAGAAAAGGCTAGTATGTTACTATCAAGAATATTCAGGTAATTGAGTTCATGTCATATTTCTCTTTCTCAATGCTTGATCGGATTCGAGGACCCAAATTCCTTTTCCCATTTCTTGAGTGCACTTCCAGATTTGTCTAGCTGCATATGCAGGGTCGACAGGGGACAACCAACAACACAGCAACCAACAGAGTGTCGCATCCCTTTGGGTTACTCTGCTGGCCATGAAACACCTCGCACAGACATATTTGCCCAGTAGAGAAGGTAATTAAATGAAAGTTGAAATCATGAAGCAATATTGATATGCCCAGTTCTGAAAAGGGGTTTTGGTCGCATTTGATGAATTATGATCGTCTGGGGGTTCGCCTCTTTCAACCTCTCAACCTTATCATAGCTCGCCGGCCTTAAGTGCAGAGGTAGCTTCTAAATGGATAAGGGGCTGATCTCCTCGGCGAAGCAGAAGGAGTCTTGTAAGGCTGAATACACAACTGACAATGCCATTTTACTGTTAGCTTATTGCTAGGAGATAGGTACGGCAAGAGATTATGAACTGGCGCTGAAACTGCGACTTCGATCCATATAATAATTAGTAGGCGCACTTACTAAAATACAAGAACGCCGCATCGTCCAGTTTGTCTCACTACCAGGCAAAGGTGGCTCTGGCGCTGCAACTCTCCCTTTCCAGCTGAGAGCACAACATCGCATCCTTATCGTACGTGCTAGTCTTCAGCGATCCGACCACCTTAAGCATCGCAGGCAAAATCTCTTGTCCCAACTCAACTTCTTTCTTCCTATGCTCCATCAAGTGCTGTCTGACCGTGTTCTGGAAGTGGATGGGACCCTGAACAAAGTATGTTAATAGCTGGAAATTGAGAAGAGACCTATGGATGGGTGATACTGACTCGCTCTTTATCTGGGTGTAGTTCGCCATTAATAAACACGCCAGCTTCTAGATTGACCTGCGCGGACTCGCACAATTCTTTGTCTTCTTCCAGAACCTGTGCGTAGAAGTCCATAGTGCCTTTGAAGATTTCGTCTCCGGCCGACTCGTGACGGAAGACTTCGTTCTCTATCCTCGTGTGTGTTGCATCGATAGGAATCATCCGTTGGATGTAGAAGAAGTTCTTGCTAAGCAATAGTGTTAGGAGTTGTATCAAAGCTCGTCCTGAGGTTTGTTAACTAACGTGACTGTAACTGAGGTCGATGGATAGAAGAATCTGATGGAGCGCTTGAAGTCATCTGTGCCGTCGTCTTCCTTTTTGTTGATGATTGTATGCTCCAAGCAGTTGCCCTTAGGCTCGACTTTGTATTTGGGCAGGTCCGAAACTCCGGCGATGAGAGGGTGGCTCGTTGGACAGTGGTAGCATTCTGAACGTGTTAGAATACTTATCTAAGGACCATGTCCATACGGCTTACCGTTGTAGTTCTCCATAACTCCCTTCCAGTTGGACTTCAGGTCCATATCCCACGTATGATCATATTTGTATCCGCTGGTAAAGTCAAACATGGTCTTCTCATCAACTCGGCCAAACTGCATTTCCCATGTCTCCTCCAATTCCGCCTGCAGGTTGACCCAGATAAAGCCAGTCCTGTCAACATGAACGTGAATTGGTAAAAGTCCATGCTGGCTTTTATCAAAGTCTGGAACTGTATCGAAGCGAGGCGCTTTAGCCAAGTTTCCCTTCAAACCGTATGACCAGCCATGGTATTTGCAGCTGATAATGCTAGTCTTACCACAGCGATCCTTGATAACTGGATAAGCACGGTGGCGACAAGCATTGTGGAAGCCGTTGATATTGCCATTGCGGTCCTGGATCAAGAAGAAGGGAAACTTGGCATAGGTGAATGAGAGGTAATCGCCGGGCTGCTGAAAACGCAGCTTGTGGGTCAAAAGAATCCATTTCTTAGAAAAGATGGCTCGAGTTTCTAGCTTGTAAATTTCGGGGGAGTGGTACCAAGACGCCGGAAGTCCACGGGTCGGTTCTGTCTTGGTGTTAGCAATACTTCCAGAGGAGCGTCCAAAGAAGTTCCACATGACGAGGGTAGTCCCAATGACAATTCAAATAGGTTATAGAGATTGCAACAGGCAGATTTGGCTTAAGCTGATTTGAATTTTAGATGAGCGAAGAGTTAAAGTGAATATAGCTTGGATTTGTTTTTAGACACCTGTGCATACGCCTAAGTAGCTGTCGTGGGAACTTTTATCTTGCCAATATACTTCCTGCCAAGTTGCCGTAACCCGCGAGACAAAGAATATCACTGTTGATAAGCTTTGTCCTATCTCGATTCGACTAAAGTTGCTCGAAATGGCCGAAATTCTCATTGGTCGTGTTAAAATTTCCCAAAATGGACCCAATTCAGGTCAGCCTGATTGGCTGTAGCTCAGTCAACCGGAGTTGTAGGCGCCTTATCACCTATCAATTCTCTTCACCTTTTGCCGACGATAACCAGCTTCAACCCAACATATTAGTCCAGCTTATAGCGGGCGATAGTTTCATGCAGCTTTGGCAAATGATATCGATTACATTGCGGAAAATGACGGTTATCATCCCTGTTCCCCCATCCTTCATCAACTACCGTAAGGCGTGTATCAATGCATCCAAGAATGCGGGGATGATAGTGCAACAATTAGTAACTATCATTCAAAGGTGGGGGTGGAACAAAGGCTCATACGCTATCGTAGAACATAGTACCGTTTCCTTTACGGTTATGTTGTAGTAGCAAAGGAGGGTTGTCTCGCGATGGATCGAGTCGCTGACCGAAAACATCCGTGAACCTAAGCTCGACCCATGACGATGAGTATATTGACCGTATGTGTCTATTTACAGTCTTCAACTTCGCCCCTATGGGGCTGATGCCTCATCTAACCTCTCAACCTTTCACAGAAACAATGCTCAGAATCCATCACCAGCCCAAATCCTATCCCACGCAGTCTTCACAACCTCAGTCTCCACCTTCTTAAAGAAATCTCGCACGGCAACATCCTCTTCCCCCTCAATCCTCAGAATATCATTCTTCACACCCCGCCAGCCCTCGATAGGTAGCTTCAGCTTATCCTGACCAAGGCCGTAAAAGTGCCTACCTTTGAACTTTTTCTCACCACGCTGGATAGCGTCATATTCAGCCTGGCATTCTTCGCAGATCAAGCCTGAAGCGAAAGTTATGTATATGTATGCTGATCGACCAGCCCACCATTTGAACGTCCGCGCTGGATTGCAGAAGCCGCCGCATATGTAGTACCTGTCTTCTGGGTCTACCAAATCTCCCTCGTCTATTGGTGGCTCATCGCTATCCTCCTCATCATCGCTTGTGTCAACATCGATGGGAGCTTCCTCAGTATCATCATTCTCTTCGCCTGCTGGAACGTCTGAATCTTCTCCGGTATTCTCCTGGTCCTTGGCTTCTTCTTTTGACGTCGCGTCTTCAGATTGATCAGTATTACCCAGCCTCGCAAAAATAGCCGAACCAACAATGCGAGCATATCTCTGGACTTCCTGATCCTTCCTTAGCGCCTTGCTCATTAGGGCTAATGACTGCGCCAGCATCCACAGATACGGCGCATCATTCCATCCAACGGAATCATTGAGACCCGCGAAGCAGTCGTGCAGCAGAGACTCAACGGTTTGCTGGAACTTTTCAAGAGGGCCCATGACTAAATACATATATGCCAACCCAATGCGATGAGAACTGTTCCAGGATGCTGATGTCCTGGGAACGTCGGACGCGAGAGGCCGCTGCATAAGATTAGTAAGTGCAGTTAATCGTTCTGCTTTGTACACAGGGTCCCGAGACTTGCGGAATAGCTCAAGCTGAACGTTTGTCATGCAGTCAACGGCCCGGAGCATCATCAGCAGTGCAGTTCCTCCAAGAATCGGGAACCTGAGACCTGTTGCGCGTGTGTCAAGTACTTGGTCCAGCAACTCAAGTGCTTTCTCGGGCTCTCGACAGACCTCGAAGTAGATGAGAGCGAGATCGAGACGAAGAGGAGTAGCGGCGTCAAGATTGTCCAAGAAATCAATAGCCTCTTGGTAGAACTTGACGATGAACTCTTGTTCACCTGTTTCCGAAGCAATGTCGCTAAAGATAGCGTGTCTTTCTTCGCCGTCATCTGCATAATCTGATGCAATCCATGTAATCCTCTCCACAAGACTCCACTCCTTCAGCATCTTGATGTACTGAGCCTTGTCATTCTTCTCAACGACCTTGAGTTCGTCCACTAGATCTTGACCTGGAGTTATTCCGTCAGGGTCACTCTGTTTCGCCTTAGAAAACGATTCAAGAGCAGCGTCATGTTGACGAAGTTTGCGTTGCGCCCTGGCGAGCGTCGTGTAGACCTTGCGCTTCAACGCGGGAGGGACATCGCCTGCGGATAAACTGTCAACTGCAGTCTGTGCCACTTGGCGGGCTTCCTCTTTCTTCTTCTGTTCGATGAGAAGGCTGGACAAGACGCATGAAGTTCTGTAAAACTCCTCTTCGCCAGGCTTGCAGAGATCAAGAGCAGCACGGCATGTCTTCTCAGCTGGGTCTAGAAGCTCATACTCGTCGAGGACTTCTGCAACAGACCGATGTGCTGCAGCATCAGGCTTGATTTCGTCGGCGAAGAGGTTCAAGATTCCAAGGCTTGCTGCAGTTTCATTGAACTCGGCACCGTCTTTATTGAAGGCGTCTTTGCCCTCGAAGTGGTCGGGGAAATTGATGACTGCTTGATCCATCAGGAGCTTTGTTAACTCAGACTGAAGATGCGCAACATATTAGTCTCTCTGATGTAGCAATGATTGCTTGGAGAGACACTTACCACCTGCAAGACACCGTGAAGATGCTGCCACGAATCAAACGCATCTTTAGAGTTCTCCGCCACGTAAAGCCGGCGCAGATAACCCTTTGCGATATCCACGCGACACATCGCCGGATCAGGCCCAACACGCTGCCACCACTCAACAGCAAACTCACTCAGCCGTTCCTTGACTTCAGGCTTCTCAAGAAGTCCCGCCCACTCAGCAACCTTGACATTGGTCACAGCTCCACCACCACGCTTTCCATACAGAATGTTACTCTTGGCCATCATGTCAGCCAACCCTGTTTTGTCAGCCATTGTCTCCGCAAAAGCTTCCAGCACTTCAACGTGTTCTTCAGACGTGTGCTGGTCCATGGTGATAGACGTAAAGTGCGAGATGAACCATAGTGCCGCGTACTTGAGGAGTCCTTCGCATACAGTATCACGAGGCTTTCGGAGCAGCGCTGCGCTGGTGACGAGCATTTTCCGATTCGCTTCTGAAGGACCCCATCTAAAGTCTGATGCGCCATGAGAACTATTCGTGAAATAATGCCTCATGGAGCGCTCCTTGAACGTCACGGGCAGGGGTCCATCGTCATAAATACTGTCATGTTTATCATCGTCATCTTGCTTCAGTTCTTGAACTGCCGTGGCTTGACTGGCCTGGAGTCTTGCCAGAACCTCTGTATCATAGCCAGGACCACCGACTCGCAGAAACTTGTCGAATAATTCACGTATCTCCTCAATATCAAATTCGTTGTCCTGTGCGAGGTACTTGACCAGGGACTGGACCTCAGCCAGAGTCAATAGCCTCTTGGAGAAGGCGACCCAGTGAAGCAAAGCCGCAGCGACCTCTTGGTGTTTGGGAGGCATGCGGCGCTGACATTCTGCGAGTAGGATTTCATAGATTCCGTGAAGGGTCTTGGGCTTATCTTGGCTCAGAGCGCGGAGAACGGCCCCCTCACGACCTAGGTCATCAAGACGACCGAGCAGGTGCTGAGCGTAGAGCATATCTATTACAGTGTGAGCTATTTCTCGTCATGGAATGTGGAGGGATACTGACTGGGTGAGGCTTCCTCGATATTGTCAGCGATTCTTTGCTGCACATAACGACTGAATCGCCTCAGATTATTGAGAGAGTTAATCTCGCTCCAGATCAGGGCCCTGAGATCCTGTATCTGCTTCTTCTTGGTCGCTTCGATCCGAGTTACCTTTGTACCCTCTGGTAGGTCATCTAACTTCTCAGGCCTCGAAGTCACAACGAGAGATATCTTCAGTCCCTTTTCGTTAAAGTAGTCAGTCAAAAACAGCTTGAAGTTGGCCCAATCGCGAAGTTCATCGAGTCCATCCAGCACAATAATCAGGTTGAACTTGGACTCTGCCGCAAAAACAGCACCGAGGAGGTGCTCGACAAGTTGCTGCCAGACTTTTGTGTCAAGTTCAACATCATCTCGAGCTATCTGGGCGTTCAGTTTCTCACAAGCCGCGTAATTTGTCTCCGCAATGCGATTGATGACCGTGATGACGCCACAGAGAAAGAATGCAAATGCGTCTTCTTGTTCACGGAAGTAAAAATGCGCCACGCATGTATGGCCTGTCTCATCCTCACTAGCCCTCTGGGCAAGCTTGTCGTGTAATGCAGCAGCCATGTGACTCTTACCAGTACCGGGTTCTGATGTCACTGCGAGGATGGGCCGTGATCCGTCTGGGAGCTTCAGCCATTCTTCCCATTCAGGCTCGGCAAAGATCCAGTTGCATGAGTCTGGTAGCAGTGTTTCCTTCAGAGCGTGATACTCGTGGTCGTCGTTAAAGACTATAGGCATGGCGTTGCGAATACTGTTGGACGAAGTCGGTTTATTCGCTTGCGGCTTCTCCATCGTCTTTTCTTTCTTCTGTCCACCAAACAACTTGAGGATCTTGGCTATGTCGCCGCGAATATTCTCCGTGTTCTCGTGAATAGTGTCAATGGTATGGCCGACTCGCTCGAGCATCTCGGCGTGCGACTTCTGGTTCTCATCAAGCTGTGATGCCATGGCAAGAGTCTCTTCCGTGTTGCCGAGGATGGCAAACTCAGTTGCTTGCTGCAAATGATCCAGGTTTTTGTTCATTTTCGCTCTCGCGCCACCAAGCTCCCCGTCGTCGCCTTGGAACAGATTCGAGATCCATTTCTTGAAGCGACCTAGCTCGATGTACTTATGCGCGAAACCGCACATGGTCAGAAGTGATGTGAATACCTCCATCAAGCAGTTCTGATAAGCCTTGTCTTGCGGCAGTCTCTTTTCCAGGATGGTAATTCGACCTAGGAAGCTGTTCATGTCTTCAAAGAAGACAATGACGATATCGTAGTCGGCTGAAACAGACCGACAGGCCTGAAGCATGTAGGTCAAGGCTGTTCCAATGGCAGCGGCTGGTGGAAAGGCCGGTGCGGCAGCGGCGATGATTTGGTTGGCGCCTTGTTCGACAAGATCCAAATTGGAGGAGAACAAGGTCCTCAATCGATCGACCTTTCCCTTGTCGTGCCTGAACTTGTGAAAGTTGTTCATCTGGTCAGTTCCATAATCGAGCATGGACTGGACATTGTCGAATTTGCGCTGCAGACCGAACCCGACAATGCTCTCATAGCTCTTCAGTGCTTCTTTCCACAGGTCGGCAACATCACGGTCATCATTCTTAAGCTGCTTCTCCAGCTCCACGCGCGCCTTTCTTGCTACCATAGTGACAGAGGTGATGGCAATTGGCGCTCAGGAAGCCGAGATAAAGCGCGGTGCGATCAGAAACTCATGAAGAAGAGGATGTCGTTGATAAAACCGTGTCTCAGCGAGTGTTATAAGTAAGAGGGGTTATCTGTCTGTCTTGCAAGGATTAATGCTCTCGTGCCTCATTTACAACTCAAATGTGAGCGATTATTGGTCCAACGCTGGACCAGCTGAATACACCGTCCCATGCAGTCAGCAATTAACAGGCCATTCTAGGGCTTAGCTCATTCGTGAGACAAGATTGAAAATTAGCGCTTTTTCAGGAAACCTCTCCGAGCATATAATAACAGCATTTCCAATAGGCTTCCGATGACTCCGACCTTTGTCTCATCTACTCCCATCTTACGACCACTCTTTAAACTCATATGTCTGCTCTCAAAAAGAACGAAGCAGTCCTTGGCAGAGTTGCATCCGCGTTCGTTACTTCGGCAATTGAAGCGGGTAATGAGGCCCTTAGCTGCATTGAAGTGTTCTTTGTTTCAGCCTTGAGTCGACGTTGCGTCATCGTCAGCTTACTCATAGCAGTGCAGCTAAGTATAGGTAGGCATGGTGTCTGGTGCCTAATCTCTCGATATGCGGGTTTTGGTCACCAGGTGTGAGGTTGCAACCAATCGCGAGCCTCACCTCGTATCAAAATCACCAAGTTCTCTGCTCATTTAAGCTCTCAGACTCAAGTATCAACTGCAAATCACAAGGTATAGAGAATGATCAGTGTAGGGAGTCTATCTGGATTATATTAAGATCTACCTAGAATGATCCAGATTGATAGAATAGAAGAATTGCGTGAACGCTATGCTTATTATCTGACAGGCTAAGGCGCTATTAATCTCAGCTTCATCGTTACTCGGCTCCTGTATCGTCCAGGCTATCAAGCGGTATCTCGAGGGATTTCGACGTCGCATGCAAAAAGCCCTCATCCAGCGATCCGAGGAGTCTTTATGGTTATCTGTCATCTATTTCGGAGATTGGAGATGAAGTTGGGCGATAAATGCCGTGATTCCCGTGTATCACTGGCTTTGGTAGCGGAAGAGGGCAAACAACTAAGAGCAAGCAACGAGCAAACAATTTCCCCTCGTACCAACATGAATGCAGCTTTAAGTCATGACCATTCTCTACCTGAGTCCCGTTCTCTAAGCTCTACCTACTTCTTCCAAGCATAAACTGCTTGATCGAGACGTCGATAACCACTTGAGCTCTCACCATGCCACATCGTCCTAATCCTAGCACTCATGACCTTACCACTGCTCTAGAGCCTCGAATGGACTATATCCTCCAGGTCAATGGCGCAACTAGTCTCTCGGTGTCCGTTCTGTCGGGCGGAAATGAAGCATACGCAAGACACCTTGGCTTCCGGGACCTTTGAGGCAAAGGAAGCCCCAGATGGCGATACCACTTACTTCATTGGCTCAGTTACCAAAGGAATGGTGGCTGCGTTAGTGGGCATGTTGGTTGAGGAAGGGAAACTTCGAAACTGTTAGGTAGTACTGATAGTATTGACTTTCTGCATCTTGCCACTATGGCTGCGAAGGTTCCTCTATCTCTGCCAGAGAAAATTGAAGACGAACTTGAAACGAGACGAGAAAGAGTCACTAGATATTTAGACCCCGAGGCATATACAGGTCGCTACTGGAATGCTTTTCGAAATTTTCGTATCGACGTCAGCGTCTGCAATGGGGTCTGGCGTAGGCCCTCGCACTGGAGGTTCTCTTGGGCAGAACCTGCAGCTGGCCGCCTTTCAAGGAAAAACCGCAATCGTTCGCGAACTGCTCGGGGAAGGGTTCAACATTGACCAGGCAGATGGAGTTTTGGGAACTCCTCTTCAGGCGGCAATTGCTGGTGGTCAGCGCGAACTTGTCAATATTCTCTTGAATGAATACAATGCTAACGCCGACGTGTCTGGCACATCCTTCGGTAATGCTCTCCAGATGGCTCTAGCAATGCAAGATCAAGACCTCGTGGCTTCTCTCCGCGCTCATGGTGCTGGACATAAAGAAACAACTCGTCGCGACATGATCTGGGACGGCGCTTGGCGCACGGCTCGAGCAATTGATTTTGATGTTGATAACAGTATACTACGAAGTACTTCCTTTATGAGCCCTGAGCTACCCGAAGGGATTGATCGTCGACTGAAAGTTTTGGCTATTTGTATTCATCATCACCGTGAAATTATTCGCCACCAAAAACTTGCAGATTACTCGCATCGTGTTTGGCGATCCAAACAGCCACTGAGAGTCGCCATCGACAAAGAGCGAGCCTGGATAACAGTCGTCGAAAGATTCCGTGATACTGAAGTGGCAACTCTCGGCTTCATTCCGACAACATGCACATGGCTCCTTCTGGCTTATTACCAGTTTGGTGTGAATATGAAACATTTTAGGCACGATAGTCAGGTAATAAAGTATGTAGATACCATCCACAAAATGCTTTCCCGACACGAAACGTTTATCCGCACCTTTCCAGAAAACATCCCGATCCTCGAACTGGAGAAAATCCTCTCGACCCTTTTCGGGCATATCATTTCCTGGATGCTTAAACCTTCTGCTGTGTTACAGAACATAAGGGTCAAGAGATTTGCCTTTGCCTTTGCAACCAAGTCCATCGAGTCACTCTCAGATGAAATGAGTAAAATTGAAGACCTCCACAAGGACGCAATGGCAGCGGAAGATAATGCATGGTCAATGGCGACGATCCACCAAGTTATTCTAGAATACAGCGACCGCACGAACTCTGAACTGAAGGAAATGAGGAGGGAGATTACAGAGCTGAAGGCCAACGTCGGTGAACTAACTCAAAAAATGGATTTGCTTCTGAGTCTTCTTAAGCCTGTGCAATCTCAGCTAGATTTTAGGTATACTCTTAATGTATGGCTATTATTAAAATAAAACATGAAAAGTAATGCTTAATATTTATTGCTTATACTAAGATAAACAGACATTATGCATTCACTACTCGATGCCTCAACCTCATTATACTCATTCGCTCACACAGCACTGTCGTTCTTGGCCTGGTGGACCGCCGGGGTCTTCGCGGCATAGACGGAAACCATCTCATCATGGACAGTCTTCTCAGTGACGATGGAAGCTCCAATCTCTGCATGATCTGCGCCACCAAACAGTGCATCCATATGCTCCAACGGCACTCCTTTAGTCTCTGGGATGCAGAACCAAACAAATGCAAAGAGTAGGATATTGATAGCACCAAACATGTACATAGCATAGCTGTGAAAGAGGTTACTACATTGATATTCCAGATAGACTTGGAGTAACTTACAATCCCTTGGCAGAAAGAAAGATGGGGAAGATTTGTTCTGCACTATGTGTTAGTTATAGACTTAGGGAAAACGGAAACGGAATACTTGCGGAGAATGATGCTTGCGATATTCTGGCACTGAGTGGTCATAGCGACCGCCTGCGCACGAATGTTCATAGAGAAGATCTCCGAACTCCAGATCCACACTGTCGCGCCCCAGGAAGGCTTGAAGAAGAATGCAAACAGGAACATCAAGAAGACAGTCGCGATGCCTACACTGGGAGACTTGGACCCATCATCCAGAGTCGGTGTCTCGGTCACGACGGCTGCGGCTGCGAACATGCAGACTGCCAGGCCCGCAACGCCAACGAGGAGGAGAGGCCTTCGGCCTACCAGGTCAGTCATCCAGGTGGCATTCAGTGTGAAGAGAATATTAAAGGTTCCAGCTAAAGCGTTGATTAGCTGAATTTGGCTGTTTGAGGTAAAGACCTTTTTGTAGATGATGGTGGAGTATGTTGCGAGGGAGTTGTTTCCGGTGAGTTGTTGTCCAATATTCATAGCAGCCGCAAGGACTAACAAAGTCAGGTAATGAGCATGGATAGGACTAACAAGACTTACGAATGCGCTTTCTCACAGACCTATCTGTCCATAGCAACTTGTATCGGGTCCAAGTGCTGCTTGTTTCTTTCTTCTCAAACGCAATGGCTTGTCGTATATCTTGCATCTCTTGGGCAATAAGGTCTGGGTCGTCGCGAATTTTCAAGAGGGTATTATATGCCTCTTCAAATCTGTCATTCTGGACATACCTGCAACTTGATTAGTATCACATTCAAAAATGCATCCTGTCTCAGTGGGGTTCCCAAAGGCATACCATCTTGGAGTCTCAGGGCAGAACAAAAGCCCCGAAATGATGATGACAGGAAAGAAGATTTGAAGGAACATGACGATCCTCCAATCCCATTCTCCGAGCCTCTCGGCATTTTTGGAGCATGCATAGTTGATCCAATACGCGACAAATGATCCTATAGCAAAGTTGAGCTGCCAGAAACTCATGATAGTGCCCCGGAGTTTGGCCGGTGCTATCTCGTTGATGAAGACGGGTCCAGCTGGCAACATTAGTCCCTGGCCGAAACCGGTGATGGCACGACCGGCGATGTAACCGCCGATAACGGGAGGCGTAAATGTCGAGATAAACGTTGAAATGATGACAAGTACTGAGCCCGCCCACATACTCCATTTGCGACCAAAACGGTCGGAGACCAGAGCAGATAGGAAAAAGCCTGCGTGGCAGAGAATGTAAGTATCAAGCTGATGACATAGAGTGATGGGCGATTACCTGTGATGATGCTGCTTACAGCCATGGCAGTATTGACCGAGCCGATAGTGGAGGGAGACTGGCCATTAAACAGTTTAGATAAACGATACATAAAAGGTGTTGGTAAGAGAGGAGCTCATACGGGGTTGTTAAAGTAGTTCATGAAATGAACTGATCCCTGCGCTGCGTTGAACGTGGAGGAATCATAACCGTTGACAGCCATGCAGGTGCAAGGAATGAGGCATGAGAACCAGAGGTTCGCCTTCTTCGAGTTGAAGAGCATAGTGGGCAGATGATTCCTGATGGACTGTGAAGAACAATGAGTTGATGGAGTTGAGAAGAGCAGGTCGTGAATGAGGTTTGGCATTTTATCTATAGATAATCCGGGGACGGGGGATCCACAATCAGGGCCAGGTCTAGCTAGACACCATCGGTACGTAGAGTCCGAGTTGGACAAGAAGGGTTTAGCAGCGGCCGCCCTATACCGTTGTTCTGACCATGCATTTCAGACCCTGCATCTGCACCGACAAGGTTAACAGACCCCTCTAGCTGCTATTTCCGACCTAGTTCTCCTGCATCTGAATTGTTAGTCAGCGGCTTAAGTAACTGGGCATGTCACAACTGCCTTTCCCCTCTTTTTTTTCCCGTGATCTCCTCTCATCGCAGGTCCAATCGAAGGCAGCACTATGAAACTCCCTACGGCGTGCACCAGGTGCAGAAGGCGGCGCAAAAAGTGCTTCCGAACGAAACCTGACGGCCCCTGTGATGCCTGTGCCAAGAAGCAGCATCATCAGTGCTCGCTCGTCGTCCAGCCACAAGGTATCTCTCCTCAGCCACAGCGTGTCTCGGTCGAGGATCTGAACCCGCAGGCTTGTCTCTCGCATGACCTCATTGAAGAACTTGTGGAGAATTATATTTACTATATACTTGACAGGCCTCATACGCTCTTCCATCTTCCCACGTTGCGGGCTGCTGTGAAGGAAGATACGTTGGGAGATGCCTTGCTGTCAGCTATACTGGCGTTTGGCTGTCGGTTTCATGACAAGCCTGAGATAGCTTCCCTTGGACCTGCTTTCATGGAAAAGTCTAAAACTTTACTGAAGCTGGATATGGAGAACATTTGTCTTGAGAATATCCAGACTTGTGTGCTGCTCGCAAACTTATCATCTTCGTCAAAGAACCCAGAGTCTGAGGCTCTGTTTGTTACTCTTGGCATTCGTATGGCCGAGATTCTTGGCTTGGATCGTCCGGATCCGGAGGACTCTGAGGTTCTACGTGAAACAAAATGCAGGGTATGGTGGACGTTGTTCATGGCTGACCGTTGGAGTTCAGTCGGTCGCAACCTGCGTCGCGCGATGCCGGACTTTAATCAGGAGACTCCCCTACCAATGGATGAAGACTATTTTCACCATCTGGAAGTTGACCAAGGTAGTGGTGAGACACCGCCTTCGCGCCCTCGTACCCTGGGGCTCTGGGCATACAACATCATGCTTGCGAAGCAGCTAGGGCCCATCCGGGACTTGAATAAGCAGTGGAATCAGGAGGGCATCTCCGAAGATTACGTGATGCAGCGCGTCGCGGATCTAGCAGAAGGCCTACAACTTTGGGAAGCGGGACTTCCCGAGGAGAAGAAGGCGACAGAGGAGAACCTGCGTGCACACAGTGCTAAGAGTCTTGGGGGACCGTTCCTCGCTATACACACAGGTTACCACCAGCATTTTGTGCTACTGTTGTTCAGGTTCCTGGACCTGAACCGGGCCCAGACACCCAAGACGATCGAGTACGCCGAGCTCTGCAAGTATCACGCCAGATCGATTAGTCAACTCGTCAAACTGTCCCGCCAAGTACCCAACTGTGCCATGGTCTTTGGAGGAGTGGGCTACATGACAGTTGCGTCTTCAGCGGTACTCCTGCACACGCTTATTTTCGGGCAGCAGGATGACACGGCTGATATCCGAGCCAAGCTGGAGTCCAACTATGAGACCATCTATGCGCTTCAAAAGTACTGGCCCTCGATTCAGAACTCGGTCAGTAGAGAAACTTGTTTTGGTGGTTAAATTCTGACGAATGTAGGTAAAACGTCTCGAGCTGTTCCAAAACACCTGTACGAGGCCCGCGGCAATGCAAACTTACAAGTTCGACAAGTGGATGGTGAGGTTTTTGGTGGAACATCATCTACCGCTGGATGAGCCCGAAGGGGATCTGTCGCCTGGTGCGGTATAGTATAACGTTTGCATCAAAGGGTACATATTTGCATAGCTATCGGCGTAAAAGTTGATGGGTTGTAGGATTTTTTTTTCATCATGAATTATCATCGCGTCGTTTCGGTCGGTCGGTCGTGCCGGTAGTTCAGGACGAGGAGTAATTTGACGTGCGAGACGGCGGGACGTCTGACCATGATATAAAGCAACGAAGGGGTCATATTTATCTTTTCGGGCCGTATCACAAAGTCCCACAGATAGTAAACAACAGAAACTACTGAATTCTCTAATCCATACGCTAAACCTACGCATCGTGAATTTGCGCACCCTAGAGCACTAGTCTCCAGTGTCAACATCCCCATAACTCCCAGCTAATTCCGGGTGCTAAATCTTGACTAGCCCGTAAGGGTTGCCCTGTGTGTGGGGTCGACGTCGGGATTTGGCTGTATAACCCGACGGCTGACCAAGTGTCGGGAATCGCACCAAGACCGCCGCAGCAAGCTCACCGTCGGGATTTACTGGCTTTGACCGACAACGAGAAAACGTCGGGATACAGGCCAAGACCGCGACAGAGCGGGGCGGCTGAAAAACAAAGATCGGCTGGTCTGGAGTCGTGACATGGCTCTATTGGTGGGTTTTGATGATGGGCGCAGGGGGGGCATGATGCCACTGCAGAATGGAGGCCAGAGAGTTTAACACGTGATGCACACTACTTTTCTGCCCTCCAGGCAAGGTCCCTGCTAAGCGGAGGGTTCAATCACGCAGCCAGGCGGCGTGAAAATGAATATCAGTTGAGGAATCGGCAAACCTGGCCGCTTGTTACGCCCGTTGCGAGCGGTTAACTTGCACTTGGCTGGCCCATTAGTATTGCGGCTGAAGGCGAGGAATGACACTGAATGGGGGGCATGTCAGACTCTCAATTGCTTCTCTACTGTGTATCACACCATCTCTTGATGAGTAAATAATCAGAGAGGACTCTCAAAGTTACACAAGGTGTCCTGACAACTCAGCAAGGAACCCCCCTTGTCATCCTCGCATCTAGACCTTTTCAAAAAAACGTAAGCGATCAGATAACGAAAAGAACGAGTACGGATAATCCCGTTGCATCCCGCACTAACACATGCAGTCGAAAACCCAACCCCTGCCCCGACATTGTCGTATAGCGAGTCACTAACCGAAACCGTCTGACTCGACAAAGTTCCCACTCTGACAGCCCTAAAATTTCCCCAAGACTTGGCAGCTTGTATAGTCAAAGCCACGGTTCTGATGAGATTAGCTGGGGGATTTCACTCCGTATTGTGTAACCTCTTGTCTTAAAATAAACATCTTGTACCTTTTTTGCATATGGGGACTTGTTACTTCGCCCCCAACTAGCGGTTAATTAGCTTGCAGCCTGAAACTCAAGGGTAAAATAGGAAGCTGTCTTACATAAAATGTTAAATAGCACTCTTCCCTTCTAGTTCATACCAAGACTCTTTGTCTCCCTTTCTGGTGTTTATTCTAGGATCTACATCTCGCACTATAACTTGAGGACAATCTTTTATCAATTACACTCACTGGATTTCACATCTGGAATCATACTCTTCATATCCACGCCACCATGAGTCCCTCATGCAGATCTATCAAACCTCGCTTCACATCACTTTCACCAAGCCCTGAACTTCCAGAAGGGTTAAAGAAGGCTGATAGAGCCTGTGAAAAGTGCACACGCACCAAGAAAAAATGCGATAAATCGCTGCCGGGCTGTTCGCGCTGTAAACGGTATGTAGAGTTCGGTCTAGTTGCAACAGCTGTTCTGAGTTCATTTATTACTGGGACTAACTGGCCAGACTCAGGAACAAATGTTGTTATGACTATGTATATACTCCTTCAGTCACTACAGTCATAAGACCGGGGAATATCACAAAGTCTCCACCTCACATACCGGGGACGCTCAAGCCATTCCTCGATATTTCCAGCTCTATGATTTTGAGTCTACTTTCCTCGCGAAACGCCATTCCAAGTCACTCTGTTCAGCACTACTTGGAGACTATAAATCCCTACCTTACCGTAGTCCATCCAGAACTCTTCGCTCTACGGACCAGCATGACCGGATCTGACTCTTTTTCGGACCAAGAGCTTCAGGACCCTGCGACTACCCTTCTGGTTGTATGCATGCAACTATTTTCTCAAAACGAAGATTCGGGTATTAAAGGAGACGAGAAGGCGATGTATCGGTCTGCCAAGCAGATCTTAAGCGTGCTGCGAGCCATTGATAGCCCAAGTATCGAGCTTATCCAGTGTTCTATCCTGCTCGCGTTCTACGAGTACACAAACGAGGATCTTGGGCGTGCCTACGTTAGTATTGGCGATGCTAATACTATGGCTTTAATTCTACATGTGGGCCCGGGAAAGTACCTCGAGGAAGAGCGGGAAGCTATAATACCCTACGAGGAAGAGGAACGGCGCTGCGTTTACTGGAGTCTCTTTGTGCTTGATCGGCTAGTCCAAACCGACTATTCTCTTCTTCATATGCCGCACCAGATACCACCAGCTGTAGTATCTCCTCCCGTGGCCGATGATCTTCTACCAACGAACCATTTACTTTGGTACGATGAGGGCCAGGCGCCTTACTACGTTACTCAGCGATATCCTGCGGATACTGCATTCTCGGTGCCCGTCGGAGCTTTTCAGAGGAATTGTCAATACGCAATGCTCTATACCGGAACACTATCCCCTCAATCCCCTTCAGATCCATCAGCCTATGAGTGGGCTAAGCAGACTGTCACGTCGATGTTGCCTATTAGTAGTTTGGATCTATAGGCGCGATCTGGTTTCAGAAATTTGTATTTTCATCGATCATTTTAATTCTATCATAGTTCGGCGATTGGAGTTATTCATCCTCTAGGGAACCTCTCTTAAAATACACTGGCGCAATGCCGTTTTGCAAAGCCCAAGAAACTTCGTTCGCCATCCCCGACTCTTCCTGACGATGAAAGCTGAGAATGAACTGATCCCACGTGAACCAATCGATGTATTTCCGGATTTCAAACTCTTCACGTGAAGAGGGCAGAAATCCCAGCTTGTCACCAGCAAAGTGAGTTAACCGATGGTGTTGCGAAGGCACATCATTGACAACCATGATCAGACTTTTGCCTGTGTCATGTCTGATATCCAGCGTCATCTTCAACCCCGTGTTGACATACTTGCCCACAAAGTCCTCAAGGTTAACATCAAACTGTTGTTCTTCGCTTCGCTCTTTATTTCGCAAGTACTCAAAGTCTACTACCAAACGGTTATATCTGTGATACTCTATGTTCGCCCTCTGCTTTGATACCTCAGCAAAGTCGATCGGCGGCTGAAGCTCAAACATGGTCTGTGCAATAGCTTGCGCAGACCAGTCTGGTCCGTCTCCCAAGCCATGAGAATTACCCAACGCCACTATCGCCGACTTCGTCTCTGGAAACAGGTAGAAAGCTGTTAGATAGCCCGACATACCGCCATTATGATACAGAACAAGCCTTGGTCTTAACGTTTGACCAATTACGCGTTGTCGTTGCGGACCGTTGAGAGACAGCATGCCTAGCTCTGTTGATGGAATCATGGCGCGAGTAAATCCAAGGCCATATGTATTCTCGCCAATAGAAGATGTCGTAATATCGGTTCTGTGTGATACCATTTCTGGTACCCCATTGGGTACCGAAGGTTCGTGGTGAATCGCGTCGAGCAGAGCTTTGGCCCATTTCATCATGTCTGATACATTGGACCAGACACCTCCAACCGGTCCCATGAGAGTGTTGTCAGCGGCTGTGTCGACCGGCTCTTGCATGTGTAGTGAGTAATCGTCAAGGATAATATGTAGTTTCGCGAAGTTGTCATCTGACACCTTTTCTCGGTTTGTGACAGTTCGATGCATTCCAATGGGTTCCAATATCCTCTCTTTAAGAAACTCATACCATAGCCGACCTGACTGCTTCTCAATAACTAAGCCAGCCAACGCATACATATAGTTATAGTAATGAAAGCCGCTTCGAAGGTCTTGCGCCGGAGGGAGATGGCTTGCAACCTGAAGTAAGCCTTCCTTATCAAGGATATAGTCGCATGCTACCCCCAGCCATGTGAGATCCATATGCGCTAACCCAGTATTATATGAGAGCGCATCTTGAATGGCTGCTCTTTCGCCGATAACGGGATCCGCAACACTGTGGAACGGGATATAACTCTGCAACGGCTTTGTCCACCTCAACTTTCCTTCATCGAGAAGGATACCGCAACAGGCAGTGGTGAAAGCTTTCGTGAGTGAACATAGGAGATAGTTCGTGTCAGAATTAGCGCGCTCTTGTGATTTCACGTCACGAAACCCACGACTTCAAGTGAAGATTACTTCTACGTGATGAAGGACGCCGATGCTGATGGAAGCTGATCGAGTATTGTCTTGAATTTGGTCGAGGATGGGACATAAAGCCTCGAGTCTAAGGCGGGGTTAGCAACATCATATGGTTTTGTCTGATGAGCCGCCATAGTTACACTACCTAGATCGCACAGCGTCTGGGTCCATGTTCGCGCCTATACTGTCGTGCGGTGACCTGCTGTTGACGTAACGAGGCAGCTGTTTGCATAAGAGACGTCAGAAAGTAGATTTGCAAACTGAGTTACTATTCTGAAATGTAGTTGGGTGCTTTCGGACAATGTCGGTCAGACTTGAGTTAGACTCTAGGACTCAGCGCCACGGAATTGAGTCGGCGTTGACCGCTCAAACATATCTCATTCCTCCTTGGATCAACTCTCTGTCTCCTTCCTCAGGCTTCATTTTCCCTCTGCATAGATCCACAATGCTTGAATAGCAAGGGGCATGGTGTCTCTTCGCACGATCGCTGTAGTACTGCCCCTCGATTTATGTCTACGTGACTGCAAAAGCTGGCTTAAGCACAATTGCATATATAACACTGCCCTCGAAGTCGAGAAAGACAGCTCAAGATATTTTGTATCTGTACATCTTCGAATATGGGTCATAGACATCCCTGTGTTGTGGCTCGCCAGCGTTCTGGTGATGCCCCGAGCGGGCAGTTGTCTCTTCAAGCACTCATTGCAATTAGGCTACCGCCATCAGCAACAATCAATTCATTCCCTAAAACAAAGACAACATCAAAAATGAAAACGAAAAGCCATTGATAATGTGAATGGCCCGATGAATCATATTGGTGCATGTCGGCATCGTAAAAACAGGCTATGTCGGTATTTACTGCTGCGTGTTGTGGTGGGGTTGAGCCACTTTTGCTGTCACCGGCCCAACATCTCACTGTCAGTCAGATAGAGCTAGCCGGAAACAGAACATGGTGGGAATGGTGGATGCCGAGAGACAGCAAAAACCCTCCGAGGACGGTTTCACAAAAGGATTAGCGGGTAAACAGTGCCTCACTAGTTAGTGTACGGACCAGTGACGCGCTCACTCTCGCACTCGGACTGATTGTTATGAGCCTCAGTCAACCTCCCCTCTCCCCTCTCAGAGCCCAATTTCTCACTCTCCTTGTCGACAGCCCGAATATCACATCCTTTCTTCATCCAATCCCCACTCCCCAAAGACCCCGACCGGGTTCTGTGTAACCCTGTATAACAATGGGCACCTCCACAATCCATCCTTCGCAGCGCCGGCTATCCTGCGACGTCTGCCGGCGGCACAAGACAAGATGTCTGCGCATCAGGCAGGACGACCCAAAATGTGCGCGATGTACTATGCTCGACGAAGAATGCAGTATTGGTGGGCCGAAGAAGGTTGGGAGACCGAGGAAGACAGACTCGGCGACTGGTCAGCGCGCAGGCAGAAAGTCGACTGAGGAGACACGAGCGAAGCCAGTTCGCTCGCAGAAGACACAGACGACCGCAAAGAAGCTGCAGAGAGACCCAAGCCCGACGAGCGTGTCACCAGACTCGGACATTTTCCTAGAGATGAACGACCAACACGAAATTGAGAACATCATGTTCCCAATAACACCTATACCAATAACTTCTATAGCGTCGCTGCCGGTAGTTGGAACCACTACAGATGTTGTCTTTGCCTTTGAGTCGTCGTGGCCCACTCCTCCGACAGCCGAGCTGCACACTTCGTCCACCCCTGAGCGACTACCATTGAAGATCTCAAGTTGCTTCAAGCATAGCTCCGCCTTTGCCGACTACGACTGGAACATTGACGAGGACGTCGTGTTAAAAACGAAGCCAACCCAGCTCGACCCCACTAGCATATGCTCAGACCCAGAACGCCTGGCGATCCCAGAGCTGGGCTCCCCCATGGGCAGTATCGATCTGTCCGACGCCTTGTCCAGGCTGTCCAAGCTCAACAACGACTTACACGTCCGCATGGCCGCCATAGAAATGCATCGGTCCGTCATGACCCTGAGCAGCATCCTCTTCCGCGAGGGCCCACTATTCATCGATGACCTCACGCTCGGGGAGTTCACATTGACGTCAGCACAGGGTCTTTTCCAGGTTCTTTCGCGGCTTCTCAATCGACAATGCCACGCGTCACTTGACGGTGCACAGATGCCCGATATCGTGAACCTGCCAGGGCTGGATATCCAATCTTCGTCGCCTCATCGCTACCTAGGTGGACGCAATGGCCACGGCCAAGGCCCAAACCTCAGCATTGCCTCCCCCTTCCCATCCGCCTCTCTACAGCCGTTGCCGGCACCTCTCGTCTTGACTATCACAGCCGTCTTCACCCAGCTCATATCCCTCTATGAAGTTTTCATCAAGCACATGATGCTCTGGCTCGATAACATCGCCACAGAACCCCTCGGGAGTATCTCCGGACTTCAAATCGGCGAGGCTTCACCACAGTATCTCTGCACGCAGGGAATCCGCTTTTCCGACGCCTCTCTCAACTTCCTGGAAAGAATCGAGCAGATTCTTGGTCTCACGGGGCTGCCCGAGTGGGGAGGACTAGGACTGATGTCCATGCAGCAGATCAACCTGCTCTGGAGCGTGCTAGACGGCAGCGAGGGCATCGCCCCGGGTCACGGCTTCATGCGGCCGGCATATGTGAAGAGGTCGCTCTGGAAGGCCCTGTCGGTCATGAGTCGAGTCGCGCCTCAGTAAGTGGCGCCGGTAGGGAAGATGAGGCAGACCCATTGAAATACATAATACGCACAATAGACAAAGGAATAATGATACCAAGACAAGAATGTGATAAAAAAAAAGGGGGAAATACCGCCTATGGTTGGACATCTTGTTAGCTCTCATCTCGCTTTCGGTGGGACCATTCCTGGCTAGAAGCAGATGTATCGATGGCAGTTTCGGCATCATCATCGTCATGTAGAGACTTTTTTCGTTCGTTTGAGTCCCTCCTCTTCTGTGCCATTAGTTACGGCGTCGTCTCAACCTACTCTGACTTTTCACCATCTGCCATCGCGCTCTCAACTTTCTCATCTTTGGGCTCTTCTGCCTTTGCAGAATTATCCTGCTCGCCTTTTCCCGTTCACTATGCTGATTCCCAATTCGGGTAATGGTATACTATACAAAGACTAATTCATCGTCATGAGGGGACTTGACTACCGGCAGGTTGATCAGTCTTGTGGTTGGCCATGAGATATTTTTGGGAATTACTCTTCTCGGGATAATTGTATCCTTGAAATTGTTGCATTCATGGCCTTGCTGCCGTTAAAAAGTCTCAAGAATGCGAGCGAAGAGACCAAAAATTCCTGATCTTAACTCAACCTGCCTATATCGCCAGGTGCACTGTTGTGGCGTTAGTTAGTTCGTCATAGTGAGCATAAATGAGCATGGCGCTTCTGCCTTCGGCACTTAGGCTCAGCGCGAGGGAATGGGACCACCCGAGTGCCCTATAAGGCTCAGTGGGGCGTCCCTGTTAGCTACATCCAACCAACGTCCATCGTGTTCTAGCAAGGTGTCTGTCTGAGCCTGAAGTCTCGTTGCACTGAGACCCATGAGCCGACTTCGGCATTTACTAAAACCGTCTGATCTTCTTAGCAGCGTGGGCTGCAGTGTTTGTGGTTCGAGATGCCGAGAGCCGATTCCGGAGATCCGGATAACACTGGTCTAGCGATGAACTATCGAACGTGGCACTGCTATCTGTGGCCCGCCTAGCCTGGTCATTACTGCTTGGTCCCCTCGAGGCGTTCAAATCTCACCGGTTTACTACACTATCTGAATACCGCCGAGACACTAACAATGACTAATAGTCTAGGCTATCGTTATCCCAAACAGATCAACTGCATCAAGAATCTTACGTGGCCTGCAGTCTGACGAGCGCCACTTTCCCATCTCCTCTCGACCGCAATCGCTGTCTCACTCACAGTCAGTCAATTGGCGCCTAAACATCTCTATTCAGCACCCGCGTCACCAAAGTCCCATTGCTGATCTTGTCATACAAATAAATTGCCTTGGCGTTCTCACATCAGATTTTAAAGGGGCTCTAGCGAGGCCCCAACTGTGCAACCAACCTCGTAATGCTAGCCCTGTAATTGGAGCACCTCTCAATTGCGGCTTACCATCGTTGAAACCATCTAACCTTTTTAGGGGTAGCAAGCAGAAACGTTGAATTAATTGTCTCAGTTCGTTATCTCCGTCTTGACTCTCTTAAAAATGCCCTGGGCCCGCTTTGACTGTGACAGCTGGGTCTGTTCATTTTTATGACATTTTGGGGTGAGAAATTGCAGACATGTCGTTACTTGACGCTCTGGACTCGTCGTCCATGAGGGTCTTGTTAGGATGTCTTTTATTAGCAGGCATTGCCTACACCCTCTACCGCTCAATGCTACCCCGTCCCTTATCCGACATCCCCTATAACGTCGCCGCGACCAATCGTATCCTGGGTGATCTCCCCAACGTCAAGGCTTTCGGGAGCTTGACCGACTGGTTAGCGACGCAGGCAATCAAACACCGATCACCTTTATTCCAAGCTTTTATCCGCCCGTTTGGGAAGCCGTGGGTTGTTGTCGCTGATCATTATGAGGCCGCTGAGATCTGCACGCATCGGGTCAAGGAGTTTGATAGAGGGACGTCGAGCACTGCTGTTTTCAACTGTGTTGTGCCGGGGGCGCATATCACGCTTACGAGCTCGGATCCGCAGTTTAGGAAGAATAAGGAGCTTGTGAGGAATTTGATGACGCCGTCGTTTTTATCAGAGGTGAGATGAGAGTATTGGGATATGTGATCAAGAAGCTGATTTGAGCCAAGGTGTCTGCGCCTGAGATTTATGACAAGTTCTCTCGACTGGTAGAGCTCTGGGGAATGAAGGCTGAGCACGCAAATGGTCAATTCTTCTCAGCCTCAAAGGATGTACACAACGCCGCCCTCGATATCATTGTATGCGCCGCTTTCGGCCTTGACACTCAACATACCCAACTCGTCAAGGAAATTCAGGAACTCACACCAGACAACAACACTTCATCAACCAAGATCGACGGCGAAATGGTGTTCAAGGAACTCCCCCTCAATGAAGAGCTCAACGCCTTGGCCACTGTCGCCGAGAGCGTCGCCAAGATTATCAAGACGCCTTCTCCGCCGCTGTTTCACTGGATGTATCGGACTTTTTCCGCCACCCTAAAGAACGCCTTTGCTCTTGCGAAGCGACTGCAGGAGCGAGAAATTGCCAATGGTATTAGGAGAAGAGCGAATGGAGAGGCTATGAAATGTGCGCTTGATGAGATCTCGGTTCGGGAAGAGGCGCTGGCGAAGAAAGAGGGGAGACAGCCTGATTACTATTCTCAGGTGATCACCAGTGAGGTGAGTACCTGTGTTGCTCGACCTAAAGCACAACACTGATACTTTATTAGATGATGACGTACCTCATTGGCGGCCATGAAACAACTTCGTCAGCTGTGCGATGGGGCTTGAGCTATCTCAGCGCTGAGCAAAGAGCCCAATTCGAACTGCGCAATGCGCTTCAAAAAGCGTATTCCCAAGCTAAATCTGAGCGACGTGCTCCTTCACTCACTGAAATCATCCAAATTCGTGTTCCCTACCTCGATGCCGTCGTCGAGGAGATTCTTCGCTTGTCGTATCCTTTTGGCATGACTCTAAGAGAAGTCCAAGTCGATACACAGATCCTCGGTGCACGTGTACCAAAAGGCACAACAGTAGTCTTCTTATCAAACGGCCCAAGCATATTATCACCTCCAATCGACTTCGACGAGTCACGAAGTAGTGAATGGGTCAAGTCTCGCAAGCCAAAGCCATTGGAGAAGGACTATGACTACTCGAGTTTCAAGCCTGAGAGGTGGCTCAAGACGGCTGCTGGTCCAGATGGGAAAGAGGACGTGAGCTTTGATTCGCAGGCCTTCCCGATTCAGGCCTTTGGGCTAGGTCCGAGAGGTTGCTTCGGGAGGAGGATGTCGTACCTTGAGATGAAGATCTTCTTCACGCTTGTCATCTGGACTTTTGAGCTGTTGCCGCTGCCAACTGATCTTGCCAAGCCTAAACCGGTTTCGTCTTTGACTAGGAACCCTGACAGAGTGTTTATCAAGCCACGAAAGGTAGTGTTGTAGATGTAACATTAGAGTGATATAAAGTGGATGGTTTGCTATGTATGCTGTGCTATATGCTTCCCAGAACTTCCCATGAAAACCCGCTCAACTGTATCGGTGCCGAATCAAATAATGGAACGCAATGTGATCATCCGAACGCCGTCATCTCGATGTCCCCGTCTCACTCACACTCCCAGGCTTACTATCAACATTTGCCAGACTAGGTTCACTCAACAACCCCCCTGTATCATGCAACACCAAGTCATCTGGCTCCACTAAGGTCGTCCCGTCACTCCGCGACATCTTGATAGTCGCCAGAGATCTTTGAACAAAGATTCCCTCTGTGCTGCTGCTTGAGCCTTTGGGTAGAATTTTCCATGACCTTGCTCGTGCTCCGATAGTGCGGAAGATTGGTTGCATGTGAGGCATGCAGGCTACCAAGATACCTACTCCACTTTCAATGTTGGACCATACCACAAATCCTTGTGCATCGGCTGTAATTTGGCTGTTAGAAAATAGTCTGGTGGGATTAGGAGATACTTACATGATGCGTTCAAGGTTTTTGTGAAGTCGAGCAGGTAAGGGATACGGATACAGCTAGCTGCAATAAGGCTCGACGGGTGTTAGAAAAGGTTTCAATGGGCGATCAGTACGCTTACAATATTCCAACGCCGAATATCACCATAACGCCAGCCTTCTTCTTCGGCTGAAGTCCCAACGAATATAATTGCGTCAATGGTAGCGCAAACATCCAGATATCAAGAGCAATGTTAACACCAGCGTGAAAGAAGATGATTGCTGGGGTATTAAGTGTGATACCACGAGGCGGATACTCTTTCCATCCATCCCAGAGCAAGTGAATCGGCTGTCGCTGCAGTGCGCCGCATATGGTGACGATAATTGTCGTGACAATGTTGAAGGCGATAGTACACTTGATGATCAATCTGAAGGTCGGGTCGGGGAATGTTCGCAGGAAGAAATAAAGTATTGAGAGCTTGATGAGGCAGAGACTTAGAACGTAGGCGTATTGAACAACGAGAAGATACTGTTTTTGTTAGCCGACGTTGAGGGGTACGTGCATGGACTTACTATGTGAAACGTGGTGATGGTACTGTCGTCAAGCGTCCAGATATTCCGACCCAAACCTGCAAATGTCACTGTACAGAATCAATAATGAGCGCCTTGTACAATTATATGACTCGGAACTCACTCAGGCCCATGATGATGCACTGCACTCCTGTAAAAACCTAGCCAGGTCAGTAAATCAGCCTAAAACATGAAAGCATGTCCTTACCGACGCCGCGATGATGAGGTAATCGTCAGCACCCCATTGTGAAAAATGATAAGATTTCGTGACAGTTCGAAGAACGATGGAAAACACCGCTATCCCGAGGATCGTGTAGTTTATCCCCCTAATGTTATGATCGTTGTCGAGCTCTGGTCTGCCGCAGTTTGTCTGCTCGAGCTTGAGAAAGTCTGCCCACCAAGGGTGATTGTGAGTAGCTTGATCCTTACAAAGCCAATCTAGGGAGGTTCCTACCGAAAAGGTCTCGTATCGGGCATGATGTGTGGATACAGCTGGCTACCGTATTGCTGAGTTTGTGGTCGTAGCATATTCGTTCTTTGTTCGTGGTCGAGAATGTCGGCTTACCAACGAATTGCGACAAACATTTGATCTGTAACAATTGATTAATCCCATAGCGCGAAATAGATGGGGTACACGCACGGCACATTGTGACGCGTCCTCTAGTCTCTGAGCAGTGGTCGGTGAGCTAGCGCCGACTCGGAATATACATGGTAAAATGAGAATAAACAAGCGTAATATCGCGAATAGCTTCATGGTGGTCTACCGCGCAGGCGAGACATGGAGGAGAAAAGGCACCCAAAGAACTTTAAAACCGAGGTATTACGGGGTAGACCTGTCTCATTAAGAATTCAGGGGCACGGACTAAGGTGGTTTTGCTTTGTCGACGCTAATCCAGCCATACCATGTCCATTGGTTTGGATTAAACGAGATCTTCGTACTCTAAACCAATGGGTCGTCTTTGTCCGCCAATAAGGATGCTCATCACATCGAAAAGGAGCTAGGGGGGATCTTCACTGCTTATGCATTCCAGGGTTACAGATTAGGCTTATTTTTGCTATGCTTTTGACGGGGAGATTGGCGGGGAGGCCTTGGCAGGGCCTTATTTGGCGTTTGGCTTGTCTGTTGGTGGTGAGGATGAGTCTTGGCTGCGGCAATGTTGCCGGCAGGGTAAGATGGAGAAGTACATGGTGAGCACTAGTAATAGGTATGATTTCTGGGATATCTGAAGTATTTGGATATATCCCCAACGACTTGTGCAGCTTGAATGAAGACAAGGTTTACAGAGTGAAGGTCAGCATGTTGAGGACCACGCGACGTGACTTAGTAGAGTCGGAGCAAAGTCCAGGGAAGTTTATTGACGCAGACGCCTCAGTAGGCTAACTGACACGCTGGATATTAGCTGGAGGCTGTAGGGTTGAGATATTCGGATGCCGGCTAAGCTTTATTGTTCACGGAATGAAGGCTTTGCGGATCATTCATGTCCGATGATCCGCATTATTTCCGGGCATCGGTTCCACAACAGGGCGCTTTCAGGATCCGGCATCTGTCTAGGTGCAGAATGGCATGGTGCTCGGTTTGAAAGCATTCATGTTCTGTAGAGGTATAGATGGCAAGTATAGGCTTCATGATATCTGAGATTTGAAGTACAAACTCTAATAATAGTTGGTAGGTGATCTGATGTTAGAAAGATACTTAGGGGCACAATTAGCCTCCAACAATAATCTGAAACGCCGACAACAACTTTGACTTCGCGAAATTTTATTGAATGAATCGTGCGCTAGTGTATGGTAAATAATAAAGGATTTAAATTGATGACCTATGATCAATAACGGAATGGTCCTGATTTATATCGCAAACTGGAGTTAATGCCGTAAACCCCATTGACAAAATTCCCAGGTCTAGGGTGAGCAGTAAAGATCAGAGGGATTATTTAAGCGGGAAATTCTAAGTGGAGACATTTGACGATCCAATCAAATTGAGCAAAAGCTGCCAAGTCTTGACAAACTGGAACTGCTAACATGAAATTTGTCCAAGCAACCGATAATTATGGAAACGGTTCCGAATATGTGGAGTTTTAGATCTATCTAAGTCTTGTCTTTCCGGACCTCGGCATTCTATTGAGTCCGAAATTTGACTAGTATTTATTAGAAGCGTCTCCCTTTTTCAGCACCACAGGCTGTGTTGGTCAACCTGGTACAAAACACCAATCATGTCTCGAATACCTCCTCTTCTCTGCCACCGGTTAATCCTCGCAGCCAAAGTCGCTGCCGGGGTCTCAATCACCGGCGCAGCAAGTTTTCACCTCGTCACAAGGAAATGTTACTTTGAGCCCTTTGGACCCGAAAATGGCAGATCATTGTATGAGCATCCGTTGCTGAAGCAGATCAATCCGTGGAATAAACCGGGCTCTGCCGACTCGTGCGTGAGAGAGGTGCCGTTTGATAAGCTGGATAAGGTACTTTTGGAGGATGCCAGGAATGGAGGAACCCAGTTGGTTGAGAGATTCATTGCGGGAATGTGGGGAGGGTTTGGTATGGTTTATGAAACCGGGCGTTCCAGCCGCGAAGCTGATGATAAACAGGATATGGGGTCCAGAGAAGAATTATGACATTCTTCAAGAATGAGGCGAACAAAAACGACCTATGGGAGAAGAAGGATCTTCTAAAATCTACCTATGAACCAGGTATGCTATTCCTGTTTATGAAGTGTTCTCTTCTAACACGCAACAGGCACATATTTTACGAATCATTTCGTCGTTCTATCAAAAACACCAACGTGTATCACAATGAGAGGTTGTTTTGATCCTCACCACTCGCCTCCTTCACCGATGGATGTTGACAATCTCGTTGAGATTCGCGCGGAGCTTGATCAAGCTAAGCAGGTGGCCGTTCTCAAACTTCAGGTCATTACGTTTGATGGAAGAAAAGAAGCGAGTGACAAGGAGGATCCTTTTGGTGGAGTCGGATGATGGCTTCACAGACGGTATTCTACCTTGCTCGTGGAATCGGGAGCTAGGAACTGCTTGCAATGAGCATGTTAAAGGACATATGATATCTAAGAAAAACCTCAAGATGGCACATTGTGGACTGTCGGTTGAGTCAGACCAGGGTGCTTTATTATATTGGCTCTAGCCAGACTATCATAGTTATGTACAATATTCAGTGATGCCGCTCATAAATACAACTCTGCATCAGTTTTTGCCTCAAATCCTGTCTAGGCAGCCCACCAACGACCGTCTCATCTACTATCGGCATTCATCGATAGCATCGTCCTACACTACAGTACCTCGAAGTCTTTTACAACATTCCATCTTACAAGACTTCATTGTGCAACAGCCGAAGTTGCTGCCGATGGGGCACTTGCGTGGAACCTTGGTGGGGTAGACTTTAGTAGCGAGTTAGAGAGCATTGCTATATGAGAGGCTGTAGCCATTCTTGATGAAGGTGGTAAGGTCTTGGAGGCCCTCTACAGTGCTGGTGACGGGGCTTGTGGCAGCAAAGGGGGTAAAGAGGAGGTGAGCGACAGTAGACTTGATAGAGATTTAGGACTTTAACTAACTATTTGTGTGAATCTTCTCACAAGATGCACCTCGGCCTTTACCGTCTTTTCCGACAGACATGAGCTGAAAACTAGTCCGAAATGTATAGAGCTGAGCGACGATCACTTTAATAGGCGGGTACAGGCTGCTGGGTTTGAAACATATCGCGTAGTATAAATTACTACGTGCCGGTACATCAAATTGGAGGGCCTTATAGCAGAGTAGCAAGTACAGTACGTTAAGAGATACTTATCTCAAGACCCCCGGCAATATTTGAGGATGTCCCAAAAGGTGGGAATAACCTCTTTTTGACCTCTAAGAAAGTCCGTCCGTAACAGCCTTTGAAGAGTACGGGACCACTTTAGTACGTTTCTAGCCCCTGCAGCCTGTAAGAGCTACTCCCGTGATAGACCCACCCCCGTTGCGATGTTATTGATACAACTACGTAAGTACTCCGTATACTCAACATGTAGAAACTTTATTCAGAGTGCTCCATTAGGCTTGTTCTCGGCGTTCGCCGTCCTCCGGACCCATGTCTTTCTGTAGTGACAGTGACTGTACTACTATATCACGGAGTAAGTTTAGGTACTCAGCAGGTACGGTCTGTACGGATATGAGCTCCCGCGGGTATGATGTTGCTGAGCAAATTAGTAATGATCTTACCCGAACCATCGCACGATCAACTTGGCATCAGGAGGGTGGAGGAATAGCACTAGGTGGCAATCTTTACGCCAACATCGGCAGATCGCCCACAGTAGACCGAAATCCTGCCACAGAGTGCTTCATATCGAGACGAATTCTTGTCTTCCATCCATAGATCTTAGCTCTTAGCTCGCTTGACGTACGAGACCTGGATGCTTCTTCATCAGCCAACTCATCTGAATAGATACGCGGTGTCGTTGGGACATATATAGCCGGGCTGGTTAAAGCAATGAGCAGCCATCTCGGCCTGTCAGCCAACCTGGGACTACCCACAAAGATGGAGACAGCATACTGCTCTCTTTGATTCGACTTGTCAACTGCACGCTTTCCATTCACTAGCCATGCAGTGAAGGAATCTCTACCTTATGCGGGGAATATATCTCCACCCCCATCATGATCGTCGTTATTAGCACCAGCACCAGCTCGCTTACCCCATAAGGCTGTTCAGATGGAAACACGTATAATACGCCTTAGTGGATACGCGTCAACCCTCCTGACGCACAACCTCAGCGGTCAACCGAATTTCGCTTGTTCCAAGAACAAGAACACTAGGTGTGATATGAATAGAAGAAAAAATTATTCTATGTAATAGAAAGAGTAGTGGTCGTGCTCAATTCGTAAATCTGGGAACGATGGCGCTTAGAGGCTCTGAGAAGAGTAGGATAGGGTGTGTTACCTATAAGCGAGCTGAGCTGTCAACCGTTTTTAGAAACCGAGGATAAGTGGGATGAGCCAAAGCTTATTTGTGCGGCACGTTACCGCAGAGATCGGTCTTCGCGTATATCAGGCTACCCGAGCCGGATACGGACCCCACACAACCAGATGAATGCCCAGCCTATCAAGATCACTCGGCACTCCCCACGCTGATGACCGCATCTCCGTGGGGAGACTGATACAGTCCGCAGGGGTTACAGATGTCCTATTCCACGAGTTAATAGGTGCTTTTGCTACAACGGGACTAAAAACAAACTAACAAGGGATAATTATTTCAGTATATAGATGGAGATAATAAGTAGACTTGTATAGATTAGCCACTAAGAGTGACTAATCTAAGTACGCTGTAAGGACATTTGTTACCCCTGAGGGCTGTACCTGAGCTACAATGCACGCGGGGAAAGCCTGTGAAAATTGATTGAACTTTAAAAAGTTCCCGGTACCCGCTGTAATCAAGACCACGGATCGCGGCTGAGGAAAAGCTGCCGGCCGGGCCGACATGATGGCCGCATCAAGCAATATGGTATAGGCTGCTCAGCTTCACATGGTACAGCTCCGTCACCTTGTGCTTATCCTGAGCTAGTCCGGGGGAAGAGGCGCGATGGGCCAACGCAGCCGTCGTGAACATACAGGATGGCTTGCCAAGATGCTGCACCTGGTTGCTTATTGGAATACCTGCGAAGGCCTGTCCCCGAAAGACCTCTGAGATGATCGCTTACGCCCAGTCTCCCATGAAAAGCTTCGGACGGCCTTTGTTACCAGTAAACGGAACTACTACCGTAGGCGAATCAGGAGTAAAAGGGGAACGGCAAGCAGAGATTGTTACATCCAACCATGCATTCCTATCGAGATTTTGTCATGGGCTACTGCAATCAATTCTGCCGCACTTACTATACGGCTGGCTAGCTTCTACAAAACTTGCATACACCTGGAGGGTGAGTCATGGTGGGTTACCGATCCTTTGCCTAGTCAGTCAAGGTGTGGCAGCGAATGCTACCTTGACTCGACACATCTGTGCCCGAGACGGCAAGGCCATTCGATATTATACCGCTACACCAATCCCCACAAAAGAAGTTGTACGACGATCAAGATGACTGGGTGGTCCGAAATAGAGCTGAGGTACCCATTACAAGCATGGAGAACTCTTGGCATGCTGAAATCCATGATCCTTGACGTCTGCGGTGTCTCGGAAGAAGGGACTTTCAGCACCCCTCGAGAGAAACATTGACGAACTCGCACTATATAAAGAACCGTCACAGCCGTCAACCAAGTATAGGAATCTCAGAAGGACAACCTCGATCCAGCAACACTCTCAAAGCCAAAATCACTTAGACTCTTTATTCAGCTTCCACAATTGGTAGTCATGAAGTTCACTGCTGCTATCATCTCCGCTCTCGCAGCTACAGCTGCAGCAAACCCAATGCCAGATGAGCAGGGCAAGCTTGAGGCCCGGCAGGGCGGAAACGTACGCGTTGTCCCTCAACTGATATGACAACATCGACTGACCTCGGATAATAGATTATTTGCGCAGCGTTCACGACTATCATTCCTTCGTTTTGCCCTACCCTGGGTGGCACGTACACATTTTGCACAGCGTATTTCCAGATGGGGGTACAGACTGTCCCTCCCTTGTTAAATGTGAACAGTTGCTGACCATGACCGTAATTCAGCAATGCCTTTGCAATAACAATGATGCTGCGAATAGGCGAGAGGCCTTTGAGGGCTGCACTCAACAAGTACGTATATGTCTCAATTTTCCATCTGTCGCTAAATACGTGCTAATGTCGGAGCAGTTTTTGAACACTATACCTGCCTCATCCTGAGTGATGCTGGCCCCTTAGATGTCACCATAGGCGAGAAATACCGGCAAGTGCCACTCGCCTTTTTCGCAACAGGATTTATGCTGGATACTGTTTTTGCTGGTGGAGTGAGCTTCCGGTCGTTGTATGGAGTTCTCCCTTGGGAGTTTAAGCTCGGCCGACGGAAGCGGGCCTCCTGTCACTATCGTTTGCGAGTTTCACTTCAATATTATTTATTTCCAACAGTTATGGTTGGAAGCGCAAAGCTTCTGTCGGGCGTGATATCACGACGTGTAACGAGGGTTATCCTGGCATAATATTGGTGCTTGTCCAAAGTCTTCTAGCTATGGATAACATACGACTGAATTGGCGTCCAGACCACCACGCCTGAGGTCTGTCCCAGCCACTGGTTGAGGCCAACTGTACTCGCTCCGCTGCCAAAGGTGGCAGGTGAAGCAACAGACCTAGAATTAAATGCTAGAAGCTTCCCGCCAGGATTGTAACCCCTTGTAACCAATTTCAAGTCCAAATGGCGTCTTACTCGAATAACATTCGCTTGTATGACAGCTCACTTCTACAATACCTTGGAGTAATCGGGAGCAACTCCCGAATCTTTAGGTCAAAGTAAGATTAATTCTAGGAAGCGGGACCTCCCTCATGACTTATGCGTCACCTTGCGCCAGTTGGCTAGCCCCTCCTTTGCTCAACCCCAAGTGCCACTGGGCTTGTGATCTAGCGTCCAACGACGTCGTGCCATAGAACATTTGCAAACTATTCGAAGCGACAGTTGATGAGAGCGCCTGATGGTTATGAAGAGCAAGTTAGGTCCGTAGCCATGCGGGGTTTGTACGGAATCATGGGTTTCAAACACACCTTGACAGAACCCCAGCAGACACGGCACCACGTCTGCAGAGTGAATATAAGGAACAACTCTTGGATCTAGCTGGAGCCACGCTTCATTGGATCCCCAAGAAAAGAACAACAGCGAATGAGCTGATGCTTCTCCGCGAATCACAGATTCAATCTCGAAGAGAATTGAGCCGTATTTGTTTAAGGCAAAGGGACTATGGACGACGTAGCCTCTGGCAAAGGTAGTGATAATGCTGTATCCTAGCTACATGCTGAGCTCATTGGCTCGTTGAGGCTTTGGCTTCGCCCCCTCAATTATGTCCTTGTTCTTTGTTTTATAGCCGACGATTACTCAGCGAAACCAACCTCCTCCCTATAGCGTTGTCACAGAAACATTCAGTGTTCTCCTTCGACACTGACAGGGCAAAAGCTACTCATATAACTCCCCCAATGGCCTCCCTCAACTCGACTATTGTTTTTGAGGCTGGAGGCAAGCGATTTGTCACAACAGAGGCCGTTCCTGTACGTTCGTCCAACTAGTACAAAGCGAACTTCACTTCTGACCCATTGACCTAGTTCCAGTCTCACGCTAATACTCCCTTGGAAACTCTACTTGTAACCGTTGTTGCGAATCATGACGGTGTACCCCTTAGCAAAGCATGGCTCAAGACATTCTTAAACAAGCTGGATGGCTGTGATGTTTTTGATCGTAACCTGTTCCTTTCAGGTGTCATCATCACTACCCTGCACCGTGGCCAGGTTGTCCCTCATGATTCTTGGGAATACCTGAAGGAACTGGGAATGAAATGGCTAGATGTTATGGTTGAAGGCGGCAAAATGCCTCCCCTACAGGCCCTTACTTATACACCGATAATAAGCTTCATCCCGTTTGTCGTTTGTATGATGATGAGAAGGGAGCATTTTTCTCGGGGTTGAAACCTAAGCTGGATCTGTAAGTGTCTTGTTCGTTGAAGCCTCTGCCTCCCACTAATATGGAAAAGGTCGTCATTGACAGTGTTTGAGCAACTCGGAGTTGCAAGCACCTCCAACAGCTGCCTCGCAATTGCCGTTCCATCTCAAGCACCAGCGCTCGTTGCCGACACCCCGCCAAATTTACGTGTTGCAGTAAAAGACTGTTTCCTTGTCCGCGGCATGAAAATATCGCTCTGCAACAGGGCTTACTACAAACTAAGTGAGCCTGTAGCGTTCACGGCTGACGCGATCCAAGCACTGATTGATAGTGGTGCACAAATACTGCGTTTGACGAAGCTCAGCTCAATGATAGCCCGAGAGGAACCCATGGATGCCGTTGAATATCCAACAGCCTTTAATCCCAGAGGAGATGGGTATCAGTCTCCTGCTGGAAGTAGTAGTGGGAGCGCTGCTGCTGTGGCGGCTTATGACTGGCTTGATTGTGCGATTGGTACTGATACGAGTGGAAGTGGGCGTCGGCCAGCATTAGCGAATGGCGTTTGGCAATTTAGGCCTTCTCATGATTCTATATCGTTGAAAGGGCTAGTCAAGACTTACGCCGTGTTTGATACCCCTTGTGCTTTTGCGAGAAGTCTCGACGTCATACGACGCGTAGCCAAGACTTGGATTACGGCTCCACTGACTGTCACGAAGAAGCCATATCGTCTCATATACCCATTCGATTATCTTCCAACGGAGAACTCAGAAAAGCAGAGGGCTATCAGCTCTTTTATACGAGATGCTGAGACTCATCTTCCAGCTGTTATAGTCAAACTCTCTATCAAAAGCTCTTGGCAGCAGTCACATCCAGTGGGGGCTCCTGATGATGTGGAAGAGTATCTCAAAGATGTCATCCGGGGAACCTTCTATCATCAATTTTACCACTCATATGGAAGCTTCAGACAACTAAACGCCGACAGAAATGACGGCCAACTGCCGTATGTGATTCCTTTCGTTCAACGGAGATGGGCCCAAGGAGCCTCTGTTTCCGACGCTGAGCATGAAGAAGCTACGCATCGGTTACTTGTGTACAGAAACTGGCTTCAGGATCAATTCTTTAGAGATGAGAGCTTTGAGACGCTTATCATTCTTCCAGTCGCTGAAGTGAAACCTGTCTATCGCGATGAGAAGACAGAATCACCTGAGAATCAGTCTGCATATGATCAATTATTTTTACCACCAATTCTTGGGAGCCCCGATGTCGTTGTACCAATTGGAGAGACGCCGTATCATTCAAAAATCACTAACAAGATTGAGTATCTCCCAGTGGTAGCCAATCTCATCGCTGCACCGGGCCGTGACCATGAGCTTTTGGAGGCGGTGGGAGCAATTATTGAGAGTTCTCACCGGCCTAACGGAATTTCTACAGGGTCTAGGATATTTGTTCCATGATATGATCGGATTTTGACGACATCTTAAATCTGCCGTTGAACGGGGTACGAACAGACTAGACACGCCTTAGAGTACGTTCACTTTAAAATCACGTGAATACTAATGTCGAATTAGGATATTGTTTCCTAGATTCAGAAGCTGAACCCAGACTACGTGTTTCCAGAAGGTAGCACCACCGAATCCGAGATGGGAAAGCGCAGCCAAGTAAAACTTACACTATCCCTCTCATCACGACATCTACTAACACATGAACTAGGGACATATCAGTTGCAAAGTTGGAGGATTTGGCGCTATGGATGTACGAGCCGCCCATAGGGAGAGGAAGTACCTTCGCTCCCTCGGCAATAACGTGTGTCATGTGGGAGCAGGGCCTAAGCACATGCACTAACATCGCCTGCGCTACTGGCAATGCTATCATCCTTTGCAACGACAATGGGCACGCTATCTCACCCAGGTGCTCTTATCTGACCGATTACATCGACCATATCATCAGAGTTTGCTCGTGGACCGTTAACAGTCCCCCTTGCACCGTCAGACCTTGCGGCCCTTCTTGGTCTGTTGGCATGGTCCGAGAACAGCAGTTTGATTCTGATAACTACAACGTCATTGTTGCTAAAGGCATTTGCTAATTTGTTCATCGTCTATATTAATGATATATATATATATATATCATGATGAGGGCAGCATAGACCTGGTGAGAAGACGAGAGGTATATAGTTAGAATGAGATGAAATGAGTGCTTGGGTTGCCAGACTGTTGCACTGCTCTGTTAAAGTCTTATTTTTCAATCAGCAACCCAATATTTCTTAGCCAATACTCCCTGACCCTTGGGTAAATATGGACAGAGAGGCAATAGCTCTTAAGCCTCAGGCCAATGCCATTCGGATGAAGGAAATGGGGGTAGTAAAGAAAGCAACTAAAAGCATGTAGGGCAGTACTCCATGGGGCAAAGATGACTGCCAAGGACAGGACGTAAGCAAGGTCGGAGCCGCCATAGCCCTGATCCTTGTAGGACTATTGCTGATCATTTGATGGGCCAGGACTTCGATGGGGCTATGATATGCGTGTTCGCGAACGGGTCAGATCAAGATTCCTGATATGGAATGATACCGGTCAAGAATTGATCAATAGAATTCTCTGTCACTGAGGCAGTTGCATCGGCAACTAAAGGCCCCGAGACATTTCATTTCAGCTATGACGAAGGTTCGGTGAGCCTGTAAGCCAATTCAGCAGCCACATTTCAGCTGGATTATCTTACTTCCAACTGCCTGGAAGCCTTTGAAGTGGCCACACGGAATCATGCTGACTTGGCAACAGAGGACCACCTTGACTAACAGAAGTTTTGAGGCCAGCTGGAAAAAGACGTCGTGTCATCCATGCGTAGATGCGGGCATCATATCAAAAGACGCAACGCAGTAATCTTGGCCAACTATCATCAGTACCTTGTCTCTGGATTGTGTTGTCCAAAGCCTCAGACATTCTGGTGACTGTTTATTGGGATGCTTTGCCCCATCATTTCCTGATTAAAAAGCGGGAAGTCGATAGTGGAGAGCTGAAAGGCGGAATATGCAGCCATCTCTGCACCGTCCCCTAAGCGATCGAGTTACTGCAGATCACCGGCTCTCTCCGCCAAAGTGCATAAACAGAGACCATATGAAGAGTTTGTTGGAGGTTCCCATGTTCGTGAGATCAGTTTGAGGCCCCTTTCGTGGGTCTAATAGGGCGCCTGTGTTTCCTGGTTTGCGCTCTCGCTGTTAGGCCGCGCGAAACCCATTCTTAGTGACGCTGCAGCATATAAAGTCGAGATATTCTGCCCAAAAAATCAACAACAGACAAATACAACATCATCTCTTCCCCAAATCTGCTCATAATACCACAATATCTTATTACTCTTTCACACATTCCTTCAAAATGGTCAAGATTGACGACGTGTTTCTCAACAAGGCTGTTAAGAAGGGTCTCGACACAATCCAGAAAGGCGGGCACCTGGAACTTGAAGACCCGAATGAAATTGGTAAATTTATCTTCGGGATTCTCGCGTCGGGTCTCGAGCTCATTCCCGGTTATGGTGACGCCCTAGCCGCAGTTCTCAACCTCTTCTCTTCGCTCATCTTCCAGCCCAAATCGGCCGCGGACATTTGGGAGAAGCTGTTCAAACGAATCGAACAGATGATTGATTCCAAGATCGAGGAGTATCACTTGGAAACTCTCAAAGACAAATTGGCAGGCCTTGATGCCGCCATCAATGACTTCTCTGCTCTTGTCAAGAAGCATGACGAGGGCAAAGACGTGACAACTTTGCTTCTCGGTTACTTCACATCGCTGCATCAAACGATGATAGTTTCAATGAGCGAGTTTACGTCTCCAAAATACGGTGTGGCCTCGCTACCATGGTTTGCACTCGCAGCGACGATGCACCTTAAGCTACTGGGCGACGGCATCCGGCATGGTCGGAAATGGGGCTTCTCTGCTGACGAAGTTGAGTTTCTCCAAGAAACTTTTGACAAGCTCACGACAGAGACTGCGACCGTTTCACAGGCGGAAATCGCCTCGCGTCATAAACTATTTCTGGAGAATCTGATGCTAGACGACACCCGAATGAGTGAGGTGCCTGCAGAGACGCTTGAGAAATGGAAATTTGTGCACGCATACCTTGCTACGATGGACGATCATGCTGTTCCTGCCATCGAAACTTCGAGCTACGTCACATACGCCAAGGCGACCTACGAGTCAGGACGTCACAATGTTAAACCCGAATGGGAGGGCTTGTCAGGCGATGACACAGGAGCTGAAACAGGTGCCAAGTTCAGGGCCAAGATGCAGTACGACGCGGATATGACTATCCACGTCCTCAACTACGCAGACTTTTGGCCTTACCTGGCAGGAAAGGATCTCACAGAGGAGGCTCTGACAAATCTAGACCGCGAGATCTTTGCGTCTCGCGGCCGCTACGATATCCGTGTAAACGGAAACCCTTGGGTAGACAAACCCTTCCCCCCTGTTAAACGCGGAGAAAACGATCAGATCACAGCTGTTTACGGAGGAGGGGTTACCAATGTTGAGCTCCTGCAGATAAAGTACGGCAATACCTGGGGAACGGCCTATGGATCTGACGCCATAGACAAAGCCAGTACCACAAACTTGGACATCAAGGCGGGAGATTATCTGTCTTGGCTTGATGTTTGGTTCGGACAGAAGTTGGGCTGCGCCCAGTTTTGGCTGAACAATGGAAACATGCTTCGAGAGGTGGGAGGGAGTAAAAAGACGAGGGGAAAGTTATGGTTCGTGGATCACCAAGTGACTAGTGTTTACGGGATCAACTACGAAAGCTATCCCCCATCGGGCTTGGAGGGTATTATTGTTGGATTTAGGCCGCTCTATTTGAAGTCGGATCAAGGGGAATAGGGAAGTTTTTTGAGCTGGATATCGTTATCAAGACATTCTTTGAGAGCTTTTTCTGTAAAATGAGGTTGCAAAGAACTTGGCTGCTCCGCAAATGGACCTGGTAGGGTACATGAAACATTCATCATCTGTGCTCGCAGCCTAAAGCATAACCTTAAAGGCGGCAGTTATCCCCATAGAACTGGAGAGGAATATCTACCGAGGCCTGTTCTCATGACAAATATGGCTCTTGCATATAGCTTAAAGAAGTAGCTGCATTGGAATAGAACCGCTGACAAGATGAAGCAACTCGGAAAACACACTTCTGGTTGAAATACAAGGGTCCTGTCTGGAACCTGGAGATGTCCTGTCTAGTCAGTGCGGCTGAGGGGTCTAGATCAACGCCTCACAAAACTATTGATTCGAGTATCGAATGATAATGCTCGACTGCCGAGCCGACGGGCATTTTGTCGCCCCTCAATTTATCTATAAGAATCACGCACATTCCCTTGTTGGCAATTCTCTAGACTTGCAATTCTAGTTGCTTGCATTCTTCTGCGCTTCTCAGAGACATCGACATCCTGCTTCAAGATCACAACCATGGTCAAATTAGCGCTTCTTAGCTGGCTAGCGGTGGTTGCCCCTGTACTGTCCGCACCAGCCGATGCTGTTAGCGGCCTCGACGCACGAGCCTGCACCACGCCTGCTAATACCCTCAAAAACCCGAGCTTTGAGTCGAGCGCATTCAGTGAGTTTACCCCAAAACGACTTGATATACCATCTCCAGCATGGCTAACACACTCAGCACCATGGGTCTTCAAACCCACGTACGTCAAACTCGGCAGCGCAACAGTCGTGAAGTCTGGCTATAAAAGCGACCACGCGATTCAAGCCGCGGGAACGTCCGGCTACAACGACCCAACCAGCTACAACAAACTCTCTCAGACCTTCAAGATCTGCAAAGCATCGCGCTTCCAGCTCTCGTGGTCCATGCTTCTCCCTAAAAACAGCGTTGCGTACACGGCGCCTAGCAAACCAGGCTTGTTCGTCCAAGCGAAAGCTCCCGACGGTCTGTCGTACTCAATGGGTTCTTTCAGCTTTGATACCAAGACTTTCAGCAGCAACATATTTACGCCGAGCTTTAAGGGTACGCACAAGGTTGACCAGTGGGCCAATTTTGTTGCGGATCTTCCGAACTCGCAGACTGGTACTTGGACGATTTCTATGGAGTGGTATGTTCCGGGACCTGGCGCGAAGGGGACCAAGACTTCGACTCTGAAGTTCAAGATGGATAACTTTGTTGTGAAGCCTAAATAAAGGCCGAGAAATGGACTAGTCAGTGATGAGAGATGTTTGCATCCCAGCTTCGTCAATCCCGAGTTTATCACATTGTTAATCACTCCGTGCTGCGGGGTGATCATTCCAAGCTGTCCTTGCCAACTCTATCGTGACATGGTTACTCTCCATCAGTTCCAATCTCTCCTGCTCTGAACGACAGCGTAATCTCGATGATTATACTGTAGACGCTATCATCATCGTGGCCATGACCACCAGATCTGCCTATCTCCAGCTCCATGGCATCCAGTACCACTTGGTTTTCAATAGTCTATACTGTGAGAGCAGCTGCAGGGCTTTATACTCTTGTTTCAAGCCAGACTCCTGAAGCATGCTCGCCATGATAGGAGTGAGCCTGCTACGACCGATACTCTACATTCGACAGATGTCCAAAGAATGATGCTTTCACCTTGGTCTTGATTAAGACTGTTTGGTTGTCGAGCCGGACGTGGGGAACAGGATGCGATGTGTAGATGGACTTCTCAGGCTTCAGACAAGCACTTGAAAAAGAATTCTAGTGCCCTATTTCGCGTGAAGAGAAAACATCAAAAGCGGTAAACCCTACAGTTGGCCCTTGTATATAGGAAAGCGAGCCATGGCGGAAGAGTCGAAGTTCTCGTAGAAAGTGAAAAATAAAGGCATGCGTTCTTCATATCGGACATAAAATACTTTTGATACACATAACAAGCTAACATCAAGATTTCTTTTGATGTCTGCAAGCAATGTGGACAGGTTTGCCACAATTCCTGAGTGCTTTTGTTGAATTCCAGCTTATACAAGGAGCTCCTTGATGAAGCGCCACTAAAAGTATTTTTAAGCTCTGGTGATCAGCCAGCTATGGCAATTACCGCTTTCGTCTGTGCCTGACTAACACTGGCCTATGTGTGACAAAATGACGTATTTGATCTACATGTAGATCTCTTGCCACACGATATCTTTCAAGCCAAAGGTGATTCCTGGGGAATGATATTCCATCAGGTATTTATAGAGGACTGGATACCCTGTTCTTTGCATTCGCGAGACGCGCCTTACAAAGGTCATGCGATAAGCCACTTCGTGAAGAGACTAAGTTCTCTATGCTCTTTCAAGCTCTAAGCCACAAGTCTCGGCTGCAAATAACACATCTGGCTTCTGAGACACTAAGCTCTTACATCAGAATCACCTCACCTCGAACCAAGCGAAGCCATTTAAGTACACTGCTTCGAATCTTCTACCATGTTGGATCTCAGCATGTTAGACCGGCTCGTCAAGAGACTCCTCGGCGGCGACGAATTCTATGGTCTCCATGACCCTGAAGCCATTATTGCGAAGGGACGAGAACTTGATCGCAAGTGCAGCTACATGTACGGCAACTCGTACGAGAAAGAAGCCCGCAAGAAGGCGGCCGCATTAAGAGCAGAAATCGGGAATAATGACGGGGCCGGAGGTGCAGGATGGAGCAGCTATGCGCGCTGAAAGGAAGAACCTATCACCGGGTCAGAATACGGTTGGAGGGACGCACAGTATTTTATTTTCTTGTATTTAAAGGTTAAAGACACATTCTATACTAGGACAATTTGTGAAGCTTGTAGCCCTTCTAACAGCTCCTTTACACGATAAGCGTAGGATTTGGATGTCTTTTCCATAGTCTCCGTGTCTGGCCCTTGCGAATTATCCCTCTTGAGGCGACTAAGGAACTTGGTGTAGTTGCTTGTCAATAAAGCATCATGGCTAATGCCGACATTGCCTACTCTCTCATAGCCGTCACTTCCCGGTTTCTTGATAACATGGATACCACAGAAAGTAAAACTGTCTTTGACATCCACACCAAGTGGTATAACGCACCCTCCAATGGCAGGGGGCCATGCTGCAGGTGCTGATTCATTTGACGGGCTATCGGGCTTATAGTCATTAACGCAAAGCTCTTCGACGCGAACGTCTTCGACTGGCGTGACTGTGTGGCTAATGCTGCCATTCCATACACTCATTGGTGTGACCTGCGTTGCCAGTAAAGACCTTACATCTATGATGGGGGCCTGTAAGGTGATTGAAGACATTGAGCAGTTTCCCATGTGGCTTGGACCAACAGAGGTATAACGCACATCCCGGACGACAACAGACTGAAGTGGGGTCCAGTTCCCATCCCACATAACCTGTGAAGAGACTGACGCCCAGGACCACGAAGGGTATCTAGCAAGCCTCGGTTTCATAACCTTGGGCGTAGGCCAGACCATCCAGAGAAGATCCAGCGGGAGGTATTTCTCCCAGATACCAGCTATATATCTATCGTCTGGTCTTGTGCGCTGCATTCGTTGAGCGACTCCAGCCAGCGCAATCGTCTTATCCGATTCATAGGTCAGATTCAGTCTGGAGTACTCCTGAACCGACCGGCGCCATGTGAATTGGGCCTTATCCCGAACAGTGTTATCAACACAACTGAAAAGTGTAGGCTTAAAGCTCTTGCTGTCGTTATAATCTCGGTCGTTGCAACCACTTTCGCTCCGTTGCGAAGATCGGCATACCCAGATGACCTCCTCGTTGCAGAAGTGCAAAACCCGTGGCGACAGCATCATCTCTTGATAAATCCATGCGCGATCCAGTAAAGGATAGTTATTGTCTTTCTCTAGTTGTGTCCAGTGATCTGGGAACAGTGGTACCTGTTGACGGACATAAATGTCCTTGTAGCCAGGAACCAACTTGGCCACGTATTGATGGCTAGTCTCCGAAAAGCAGCCTCGGGACCCATCATGGGATTTTGTGGCTGCTATAGTCAGGAAGGAATGCTGATAAACGTCTGCCATCTGAGCTGCTTGTTCTTTCCAGTCTTCTGGGCTGTCTTGGATGATGCAGAGAGAGTCAATCCAGAGATAGATAATTCCAAGACTGCGACATATGTCAACAGCATCGCGGAACGTCTTCGACAATTGTTCCAAAGGCACTTCTTTCTTGAAACTGGCAATGGTTTGTGTCGTCGTCTTAACAATCTTGATCTTGCCCCAGCAATGGCTGAGGCATACGTAGCGCAGTTTCTGCCCGAGATCCTCTCGAAGAACCAAAGTCCCATTACTCAGGTCGAGCAGCCTCTTGGGGCAAATGAAAGAGGCAGATTGGCCGTGTATCTGTGACTCACATCCTTCATGTGTATCTACACAATCCTTTATCCAAGACTGGATCGTGGTGGTTGTAGTCTGAAATTCTGTAGTGCTGGGGAAATGGCCTAGACGTAGAGGCGTAACGCCTAGCTCAGAGCCTTCATCACCTGTAAGAGAATCATCAGTGAATGATCCTCCATATGGCTTCAATTATAATGCGGTATTAGAAGGAGGAACTTCCTCGTGGCCGCTTGTCATCGAGAATCTTGGATGATAGAGACTTGCCATGCTGGTTGAACACTTCCAACAAACACTCGCCACCGGACCAGCTAATCTTAACGTAAAGATGGGATAGAACTGCCACTTTCGTGATGTCCCAGACATTAATATGCGCTGCCCCTTTGCTGATGCACTTTAAAACGAAAGTACAACGAGGACAACCGGCTTCCGCTGTGTGCACTAACGTATCGTATGTGCAGCCTTGGTCATCATTATCGGGGGATCCCGGGAGCTTGCAGACCATGCAGGTCATTTTCCTGTTGCCAATAAGTGGCCAGAGTACCCTGGGCGGGACTATGGTGAGTCGGATAATGCAACAAGAGGGCGCTGCAATTGGAGGGTTTTGCTAGAACAAAACGAGATAATGCAAAACATCATATAATCTATACAGACGAATCAAAGTCACCTGACAACTCACCAGCTCGCAATCCAGTTGCGGGGTAAGCGGTTTCGAGTCGTCCTCCTGGTGGTCAGCTTGGAAAGGATTCCGTCAGCCCACGGAGATCGGCTCTAGTGGGTAAGGCTTGAACAATGGTGCAGTATGTTGGGCGAGTTTCTTGATCGCGTTCCTGCTTTCGACCTCGAGCTGTCGACAAGGCTCACAACTACTAGCTTCATGACGGGATATAATGTCGTTATGTTTGACTGGGTGACTTCCCATGGTTTGATCGCTCGATTCGGGTTAAGGTGACTATTTATCTGCGGCTGAGAACACGGGAGAATAATTTGCCGCATGTGCGCTGGCGTCAACGTGGTTGGGCAGCAATACATGCACCCAAGTACTTGAGTAAACCAGACCAGTGACAAAACAATCTGATAAGATCTCTTCCATTCGATAGTATTGTCTCTCAATCTCCTATGTCAAATTCCCAGACGCGTGATGGACATGGCGGAGGGCTACTTGTGCGATATGTGTGTTGCAGCGTTGAGAGGCGGCAACAAGATCAAGGATTCGAAAGATTACTTTAACTATGGTAGACGCAGTTTCAGAAACTACCATCACCAAAAATACCACAACCTGACCATTAGTAAAGATGAGTATTGCTTCATCTGTACTTGGTTATGGAATAAGCTGCCAGTTCAGCCAGACAGAGACAGTTTATTGAGCGATGGCTTCCGGATATACTGTAGTGTTCAAAGACCCGATGTCGCGTTTCATGTCGTATGCCCTTGGGCAGTCGATTTTGACCTGAAAGGTAGGACTGGACTCCCCCGGACACGCAGATCGATTGCTTACTCATGCCATTAGTGTCTATGTTTAGCAGGAGAACACCCTCATTACGGTCAATCTTGAATTTACTTGATAGTAGACCCTGGGCGCATCTTGATGAACACATAGGGTCTAGTCAATCCCTCCAAAAGCTCAAAGTCTGGCTCTCAGCATGTCAAGAAGATCATGAACATTGTATTTCTTCTGGTTTTAGTCGTGGGATATACTTTCCTAGCAGAATCCTTGATGTCCATGACGCTGAGGAGGGCATAGTATATCTTCGAGAGAGAGCCGAGGTAAAGTCTTCCTATTCAGCAAGCAAACGTGAAGCTGGAGATTATCCTGTGTATTGGACACTTTCACATCGATGGGGCGACCCTAAGTTGATCCAGCAACTCTCACAAAGCACAGAGAATCAGCTTCGGTCTGGCATGGCACTCAGCAACCTGTCGCCCACATTTCGCGATGCTGCCCTACTAGTGCGTCGTATGGGCTTCAGATACATATGGATCGACTCGTTATGTATCTTTCAAGACTCACTAAGTGAGTGGCAGCAAGAAGCTAAGGCAATGGTCGATATATATCGTCATTCATTCTGCAATATTTCCGCTATCGCCGCATCTTCAGAACCCGGTAGCACTGGCCTATTTTCCAAGAGGAGTCTTCCTTCGAGGCATTTGTTTCCCTTTGTAATACGCGAACAGAATCTAGAAGATAAGACCGGCTACGACGTTGGACCATGGGTATTGTACAACGATTCTTCTTGGAAAGACGAGGTCGAAAATACACCCTTGAACGCGCGTGGGTGGGTTGTACAGGAGCGGTTTCTAGCTCCCCGTATTCTTCATTTCACAAAGAACCAAATGTACTGGGAGTGTCTGGAGACTACTTTATGTGAAGCAGATCCAAGTTGGGAACTCCAGATTCTTGCCAAAGAGCATTCCTTGCGACAGCCCATCCAGACAGTTTATAAAGCAGCAGGAAAGGAACTCATGAGAAGACTATCGAACAAACAGAGTAGTCAGTTAAACGGGGGGATGGACTTGGAAAAGACGTATCATACCCTATGGGGCAGCCTTGTGTCAATCTACGCAAACTGCGCTCTGACCAAAGAGTCAGACAGACTCATCGCCATGTCTGGCATCGCCAAGCGCTTCCAAGAGGCCAGCAAAGATACATACCTAGCCGGGCTCTGGAAGGGGGTGATACACTCCGACCTGACTTGGAAGACAAATGCAAATCAAGGGGCCGAAGTGTTTCGCAATGAGTCATATGCTCCAACATGGAGCTGGGCTTCCATCGTTGGAGGACATACGACACTCAACGCTTTGCATCAAAGATATGGTGGCCTTCCTACGCCGCTTGTGAGACTTGTCGGAAACCGGATTATAGCGGAGCCGCCAGGAGGTGACCGTACAGGACTTTTACGCTCAGCTGAGCTTGATATCGAGTGTATGCTGTTTTACTATCGCTGGACAGCCGAGTCGAGCACGCTGGCAGTATACAGAGACAGCACTAGAAGTGATTGCTACTTTGAATCCAAGTTTAGCCCGCAGGATCTACACCTCGACATCACTGACATGGTTCGAAAGTTCAAGGAGATGGAGAAAGTGGAAGGGGTATGTGTGCCGCTATGCACGGGTTACCATGGATATGGAGGGGGTAGAAACGTCTTCGTTATGCTGGAACTTGTCTCGGGGACTACTTTCCGCCGCATCGGTACTTTCGAGCACGGGGAAATAGGTACATGGATTAGCGAGTGGTCTGGATCTTGCGCACGCATTACGCTTGTATAGCCTGCACTCATTTGATCTTTTTCTCCAGCAAGGCACTGCTTATATGTTGCAGTGTTAGGAAGTTCGGGACCGTGAGGTCGCTTTACCAAAACTTAGAGTGAAATTCCTAGCAAAGATCGAGTTCATGGAATCTCGGTAGGTCAATTTCTTTTACCCAAGCATATTCTTCGGTCTGTGGAATCTGGGTTTCTCAATCAATATTTCTCTTATGTGGTGGTCTATTCATTTACAGATAATCCTATAACTTAAATTCAAGAGTCTGGTTTCCTATCTGGCCAAATTCTCACCAAGTGCTATGGGTAATAAATTAATTCGAAATTGTAGATAAGACCTGCAGTACAGGGTAACTACCTTACTTGACGTGAATTATAGGCTCGCTAAAGAAGTGGACACACATGTCTGCCAATTTCCACAACCTTGAACGCCCCCTGTCAATTATTGACACTAATCTCTATAGTCCCTCAAGCTAAAGCAATAATTCAATCCTCTAGACTGGTTCGGGGTCATCTTAGGAGGTTTTTTCAAGCTGGATATTGACCCATCGCTGTTTTTTTATTTTGTTAATGCGCCTCCCATCCTCTTCTTCTTCCATTGATCAGTCTTTGTTATTACCCTTACAGTCGTTACCTAAAACACCATGCGAGTTCTAGCTCTTCAGATGCTGGCAGTATGCCAGCTTGCATGTGCATCGCCGTGCAAGCCTTCTTCATCCAGCTCGGCCGCATTATCTACCACTTCCGCTGAATTTACGTCTATTCCCGCTATTTCGTCATCAACTATCGCCGATGAAACCGAGACATCTACCAATTTGTTGACTGAATCGACTGCTGTGTCCGTGACTGAGACAGCCACTAGCGAGACAGAGACGGAGACCGTTTCGGGCTCTACTATTGAGGCTGCCTCTGAATCGGCTACTTCCACTGTCCTGATCACCATTTCAAGTGTTGAACCAACTTCACTCGCTACATCCACCGCAGAACCTACAACCACTACTACAGCCGCTGCAGAACCTACGAATATCCTCACAAACCCTGGCTTCGATTCAGGCACCACCGACCCCTGGGAGGCGCTTGAAGACCGTGGCCTGCTGTCCCTTACCGATACAGGCACCCACTCAGGGTTATTTTCTGGCTACTTCGATGTGGATCTTCCCGACGGTTCTGACCTCGTAGGCGTCGTGCATCCCATTGACAAATCCTTGCTCCAAGCCGACACTGAGTATCACTATTCTATCTGGATTAAGACTACCACGGCCTTTAACTGCCAGACACGATTGATTGCATGCGGAGCTGGGGCCGGTTACATATTGAGCAGCGATTGGGCTGGGCCTTATAATGAGTGGACGCATTTCACTATGACCTGTGTCTGGGATGAGTATTTTTTGAATCTTGGGCCGAATGTTCAGATTCGGGCGGAGTGCGAGACTCTGGAGTTTTACGTTGATGATGCTGTTCTCATTGAGGCGAACTGAAGAACGACATAATCGGCATCCGTGGACGAAGAGATAGAGCTTTCAGACGTTTTGAGTCACAAGCCTCATTGACCTAGTCTCTGTTGGATACTTTATCCTGCCATCGAATCTGTACATAAATGTTGGTATTATAGAAACGCGGTTGGCCTTTTTATTTCTTGTCTATAGAATTTATCATATAATCGCTTTTCATTTCTTCATCTGAGCCAAGTATGACTCGACATCAGACTCCCTCAATCGAGTAGCCTTACCGTTCACCTGCTCACCAATATCAACCTGGTAAGCCCTCATCTTCTCAAGATACTCTGGTACGAAAGCGCCCAAGATTCGGATAGCGAGAAGAGCAGCGTTGGTGGAGTTGTTGATGCCAACGGTGGCTGTAGGAACGCCTCGCTGTATCGAGTTAGTCTGTGCATATTGTTAAATGGGGATGTTACTTACAGGCATTTGGACAATGCTCAGGAGAGAGTCCATTCCGTCCAAATGAGTCGCCTTTACGGGAACACCAATGACAGGAAGAGGGGTGTATGCTGAGACCATGCCGGGAAGATGGGCAGCTCCTCCTGCAGCGGCAATGATGACCTTGATACCACGATCAGCAGCAGCAGTCGCAACATCACCCATCTTGACAGGTGTTCGGTGAGCAGATGTAATGTCGACCTCCCAAGGAACACCAAACTGAGTCAGAATGTCAAGACCAGCCTTGAGAACAGGGAGATCAGAATCAGAGCCCATGGTAACCAGAACCAAAGGATCTTTTGTAGTCTTGGCAACAGCTTGTTCAGGTCGAAGGCTCTTGCTCTTTGCTTGAATGCGCTCTTGTCGCATATCAGCTGCCAGTTTGACGAGAGGCTGAGCATACTCCTCGAGCTCCTTGATGCTGGCGGTCAATCCGGTGAGAGTGATGTGACCGATCTTGCGGCCGGGCTTGGACTGCTTGCCGTAGAGGTGGGGGTACACGCCGATGTTACTGGCGAACATGGATTTGGCCTTTTGCACAAGAGGGATATGAGATTCTGGTTCAGCGCCGCCGAGGATGTTGATCATGATGCTGGATGCGACGTGGGGCTCGAGCTTTTCGGGGAGGGGCTCGTCGAGGATAGATGTGAGTTGGGCCTTGTACTGAGACCTGTAGATTATTAGCATGAGGTCAGCGGGGCAGTATCGAACACTTACATGTAGGGAACGGCTTCGATGGTGAGATGGCCAGAGTTGTGAGGTCGTGGCGCAATCTCATTGACGAGGATGTCATTCTTCTCTGTGACAAACATCTCGACCGCAAAAACACCCCGTCCCCAGAGTTTCTCAACAACACTGACAGCAACCTCTTGCGCACGCTTAGATACCTCATCGGGGGTATCGCGAGGAGGCATGTAGACCCGCGAGCAAACGTTGTCCTCATGAACTGTCTCGACGCAAGGGTATGGCACAAGACGCTTTGTTCGACCCTCAGTGTCCTCTGTGCGAATAACAATGACCGAGAGTTCGCGCTGGAAAGGAACGTACTTTTCAGCGTAGCACTGCAGCTTTCCGAATTCGCTCACAGCAGTCTCGATATCCTCATCATTAGCAATCTTGATATTTCCACGCCCATCATACGAATCCTTTCGCGACTTGAGCATATAAGGAAATCCAAACTTGCTCGCAACATCCTTCAGCGCCTTACGCATCTCATCCGCACCCTGAGCCTGAATAGCGACCTGCTCAGCGATAGGAATACCCTGCTTGCCCAGATAATCCTTCTGCTCAAACTTATCCTGAATCAAGCGCAGCGTTTTCCACGAAGGATACACCACGACTTTTCCCTCAGTGGCCAACTCCTCCAGAACAGCAGTCTCGATATGCTCCGTCTCAACGCTGAGGACGCTACAGCTGTTGGCGAGCTCTCTGATCTTCTGGGCGTCTTTGAAGGAGCCGTCGACGTGGTACTTGCTGCGGCTGACTTGCTTGGCGGGTGCGTCTTGGGCGTCGAGGATGGCGATTTCGACTTCGAGAGGGGATGCAGCTTCGCAGAGCATGCGGCCGAGTTGGCCGCCGCCGAGAAGGCCAAGGGCAGGCTTTCCACTCATCTTTGCGTGTAGGGATGTGAGATATGGGTGTTGGAGTGAGTGAGTGAATGAGTGGGTTTGTGCGATGAGGTCAACGGAAAAATTTAGATCGGAGCTGGAGATGTGGGGCTCCGAGTCTAATATGGATGAGTCATCAGCCGTGTCTGTCAAATTCTACCATAGAAATTTTGCAGATCAGATAAGATAATGGGAAGAGGACGCCTGAAAATGGCCAATTTTTATTCGAAATGACATCTTTCTATTACTTATAGTAGATGACTCCCGCTGCTCAATGTTCTCAACCCCGGCATTTGGATCCCGGATGCCGTCTTGGTTCGGAAACGGAACGGGGCACGGCTCCGACCTTATCGGGTCGAGCTCCGATATCGTCAACCTCGCTTATCGTAGTCTCATGGCGGGGTATCTTAATGGTGTTGCTGCATATAGGTACGGTGTGTAAGACAGGCCAAGTGGAAAGTTAATAATGCTTGATATAAATGTTAATTTGTTTCGACAGTCTGTCCTTCTTCCTTCCTTCTATCTTTTATTTCCATTACTCCCTGTTGTTTCTGGCTCTCAGTTACGCACTGACTTTCAATCTTTTAATAACCATTTAACAAAAATGTTCCTGTGTTGTATTTCGCGCCTTTCGCAAGATACTATCACTAGCACAGCAGCAATCTCTTGGAGGACCGATCGCGTGGAGTGCCTGCTTGATTCGGGCACTGACGCGAACGCCTACGAAGGACCCAAAAAGACACCAAAGCAATCGCTTTCTGCCAAATCTTGACACCAGAGCGAGGCTTTTGCCAAGTGGACTAAGGGGTCAATAGATGACCAGCCGATGTGCCTTGCCAAGTATACTGACAACAGTTAAGCGCCGTAGGTTGAAAATACAATGAATATGCGATTTGACTGGTAGGACTGAAATAGATGCTGCAAGCCACATTGATCCACCCTATCAAGACGCACAGTTCCAGAAGCTGAAAAAGAATTGACTGCAGAGATCCGTGTAATTTCACTCACCGTCAAGAGAGGTGTGTCACCCCGCGTGCGTAAGTATAATAGTGGCTAATCCAGCTTGTTGTGAGAATGTGAGGTCGATCTAGCATGGCTCTCATTTTTGTTTCTTCTGTTGCCACATGACTGTATTACCGGAATCCAGAACAAGCACCCACAGCAACAATTATCTCATCTTTCAATTGGATTTCCAACATAAACGCGGTTTCAATACCCACTGCTTCATATCCACGCCAAATTTAGTACAAGACTGAAAGTTACTGTCCCTCTCAATGTCTGGCATCGAGGTAATCGGTCTCGTCTCCGCGATTCTTGCGATCCTTGAAACTATTGGCAAGCTTTCCGACGCGATCAAAAACGCCAAAGACCTACCACCAGAATTTCGTGAAGTGGCCGACAAGTTACCCATTGTTCGAGAGATCCTCCAAGCTGTCGAAAAGCACCTCAGAACCTCAGCAGATCAAGGTGCGGACGAGGCCATAAAGAGGGTTCTGAAACATTGCAGAGAAAAGGCTGAGAAGTTGGAGAAATTATTCAAGGCTGTTGATCCTTCCGAAGATACATCCGGCTTAAGGCGCTATGCTTTGTTAGTGCGGTCTCTGGGCAAGGGCCACCGTGTAGAGGTCTTGTCCAAAGGGATGATGGAGGATGTCAAACTCTTGGTACAAAACCATACAGCCCAAGCAGCCACTGAGGCACAAGTTGCGAAACTCACCGAAGCTATTGAGGCGATATCAAACATGGAGCCTTCCCTCACGGAGGAGGAAAGTATCAGCCAGACACATTATGGATCTGGAGACAATGTCGCTGGAAGTAAATACGCCGGCAATCATAACGAAAACAGCGGTTCCGGCACTGCTTACTTTGCTCCTGTCACGCAGCATGGTATGACTTAGCTACCATCAATATACTTCTTCTCATAGTACTGACCCATTATCATGTAGTCCATTCCCAACCACAAAAAGAGCTGAGTCTTTCACAGCTTCTACTAAGATCGCTTGTCTTTGAAGAAATGGACATTAGGCCGGCAGAGATTAGATCTGAAACTGCTGGGACATGCCGTTGGATATTCCATCACAAGATATACCAGAAATGGGAATCCCGTGATCGATCTCTACTGTGGCTCAAGGGGAAGCCTGGTTCCGGGAAGTCAACACTGCTACGATATATCCTCGACAATATTGTGACATCAACAAATAGTAAAGAAAGACCTCTGGTTCTTTCTTTCTTTTTTAGCGGTCGCGGTACAGAGCTCCAGAAGACGCCAGATGGCCTGTATCGATCCCTCCTTTGCCAGATGGAAAGCAAGATACCACAGGTACTAGAGGCCATGGAAATGAGATTCAGGCAAATTCATTCCCAGTCGGATACGTACGACGAGCGATGGATGTGGAACACCCCCGAGCTCCGACGCCACGCCCGGACTTCACTTTGGAAGGCCCTAGAAACTCACCCGATCGTATTACTTGTGGACGCCCTGGACGAATGCGGCCAAAAGAACGCAGAACAATTAGCTGAGGAATTCAACTCCCTACTCCACTGGCCTTCATCAGAACGTCTCAAATACCTTCGCATCTGCTTCACCTGCCGTCACTATCCTATTATAAATATTGAAAGTGCTCTTGAGATATCTATCGACAAAGAGAATGCGAGAGATATATCCCTGTTCGTGGAGTCTAAGCTGCGTCTATTTCAAGAACAGACGGGGTCCAAGATCTCCGAATTCATCTCACAGCATGCCGAGGGAGTATTTCTATGGGCAAGTCTAGTGGTCGCTAAAGTGTTAAGCCTCGATCGGGATCGCTTAGAAACAGCCATGATCGAGACTGAAGTCCGTCAGGTTCCACAGAGTTTGGAGAAGCTTTACAGCGAAATCATCGGGCAGATCGACGAGAAGTCCATAGAACTTATCGAGTGCATCTGCTTTGCTGCCCGGCCTTTAACTCTTGTTGAGTTGCATTGGGCTATAGCTCTGGCTCAGAACAAAGACTTGCATTCACTGCAAGAGTTTGAAGGACTAGAGTACCTTCGGTTTAATAGTGCCGCCATGAAATGGAATGTCGAAATGCTAGGGTATGGTCTTATCGAGTGTAAGACTAGCAATGGAACAGTTCAGTTTATTCACCAATCTGTAAAGGACTTTTTCGTGGAGAAGGTAGTGCCGTCTCTCCGCAAAAGCACTCATTCAGAAGAACCACCGCACTACTTACTGGCTGGCTAAGATCTGCTTGCGCTATCTGGACATGGTGGATCTCGAACCGGTCGCCGATGTTAAGGCAAAATCCGAAATTCCATTTCTATTCTACGCGGCATCTTACTGGGCGTTCCATATGACTCATGTTCCAGATAATCTGCAAGAGTCATTCCCTTGGCTCTCATTTATCTCCGTTACGCAAGATTATCTGGGTTATATGCTCCGTAGAATCTCGATGAATGGATGGGTAGGAGCTCTGAGAGGCATCCTAGCGATCGAAGATGGAGTCAGTATTGATGTCAACCTGGCAGACTCCGACGGTTGCACACCGCTCCATTTTGCGGCTTGGTATGGTCACGCGGCTGTCATGGAATTACTTCTCGCCAGCGGCGCCATGACGGACTCAACAGACTCGCATGGTAAAACGCCCCTTTCTTATGCTATAGAGCATGGAAATGTCACCGCGATAGAGTGTCTACTTGAAAGAGGCGCGCAAATCAATCATAATTACATGGTAACCAGCAAGCTGGCCGTCAAAGATAAATTTTGGCACGGGGCTTTGAGGGCGCTAATTCCGGGAGTAAGTATGACACTGACAAGCAAGGTGATGGGCCAATTGAAACTGACTCTGGTGCTATTAGCTTACCGTTTTTAATCAAGCACTTGGAGCCTCGTTGGTACAGCCTATAGTATGATCCTCTAGTCTATTGATGGGATGACGTAACGCTAACAGATCTATGCGCAGTCGTCTTTTGATGATGGATTCCATGGAGATTTTACTATTCCTACAAGCGCTTTTAATATGCCCACACCATCCTGGAGAACTCCGTTATCACACGCTGCTGAGTTGGGTGATGAGAAAGCTGTTCGTCTCCTGCTGAGATATAGCGCTCGGCCAAACGATAAAGATGGAGACGGCGAAACACCTTTATCTCGAGCCGAGGAGAACGATAGAAAAGTCGTCGTGGAGATCCTACGCCAAAGCATGGGCCAAGGGTAACGCTCGGAGTTTTTGTAAAAGGTCTGTTCATCGGGCCGTCGGCGCGAGCGGTTCCTGAAACTGTAACGTTAAAAAGGACATTATTCGATCCAAGCTTGGGCTGTTATAAATGTCATGCAAACTGCTACAAAACATATTTCGGACAGATTTAGACCCCGTTCAATCTTAATTACCCACCAATGCCTCATCCTTGTAGGATGGAACCTGTCAATCAGGTTGAAACAACAGCGGGGAATCGTTTGTATGTCAGTCGATTAGCTCTTGAAATATTCATGCGTTGTGCGATCCTTGCTTATTTCCGGTGTTTAAATAGCAGAAGATATACCTCAAGGCCAACAGTCTAACGCTGCTCTTCAATACATACAAGTTATCAAAATGCGCGCTTCTCTCGACTCCACTCTTCTCATTCTCGCCAATATTCTGGCAGTCAAGGCTCAGTCATGCCCTGACATTCACATTTTCGGCGCCCGCGAAACCTCAGTTGCTCCAGGTTTCGGCTCGGCTGGTCAACTGGTCGATATGATCATAGCTGATCATCCCGGCGCTACATCGGAGGCTATTGACTACCCTGCTTGTGGTGGCCAAGCATCCTGTGGTGGTGTTCAGTACGGTGACTCTGCAAAGCAGGGTACTCAAGCTGTCACCACTGCTGTGAACGGCCTCAACCAGCGTTGCCCTCAGACAAAGATCGTCCTGGTCGGTTACTCTTAGGTCAGAAATCGTCAGTCAGCCATCCAACATTACTGGTTACTAACGGGAATGATAGGGCGGTCAAATCATGGACAACAACATCTGCGGTGGCCCTGACTCTGGAGCTGGTATCTCTGATTCATCCGTCCCTCTGTCCGCCAGTGCAGTTGAACAAGTCAAGGCTGTTATCATGCTTGGTGACCCTCGCTTCGTGAGCGGTCTATCTTATGGAGTTGGCACCTGCACCGCCGGTGGGGTAAGTGATATCACCTGTCCCTGTGTGACAATGCTAACGACATTCAGTTTGATGCGAGACCTGCAGGCTTCACCTGCCCCAACGCAGACAAGGTCCAGATCTACTGTGACTCTCAGGATCCCTTCTGCTGTAACGGAAACGACTCCAACCATCACCAGCAATACGTTAGCATTTATGGAAAGGAGGCTTTGGCATTCGTCAACAGCAAGCTCTGAATGGATGGAGAGACTCTATAGCTAAGAATAAAGACAAATTCATTTTAAGATACAACCTCCATGACTTCCCTTACCCGTAGCGCGCAAGCTTATTCTTCGACAATGTTACAGTAGCACACTTTGCCCAACGACGCCACAACCAAATCTGAACAAGCTTTGCATTTCTGATAATTAGTGAAATCCGAATACTTTCACCTGTTCTTCAGTTGGGTGGATGAGTGCACTTCAATGTGGAGAAGCACCTTTGTTCCACAATCGTTTACTCACATTGACTAGCAATGAAGGGGAAGGGAGCTTCGCACAGAACACTGACGATAGCGGCCCTAAGAAGACTTTAGGCTTTGTAAATGGACGGCAATTCTATGGTTGGTAGAGCCGACTTCGCCCAATCATACGTCTATCTACCTACCAGTGTCTGCAGACAGCAAGTACAAGTCGCACAAAGCCAACATAACACTGCGCAATGAATCACGGTGAAAGCGCAGTTATTCCACCAACATGTGACCTTGTTCAACAACAACCAGTTTGTTCGCGTTCCATCTCTCTCCCTCTCATGTATGTTCTTCATCTTTCTGTGTTCAGACCCAAGCCTATTTAAACTCACAGCCTTAAAACTTCACAACTTCACAACTTCACGTCCTCACAACCTAGGCATCGCTCTCTTCATCACCCATCCATAACCCAGACAAAAACCTCATTCGCAAAAATGGTCAGGGAGTACTTTCTCGCCCCAAATTTCACAACCGGGCCACCCTCGGAGGGGCCCATCAAACTTGGTACCGTCCTCGGTAGCCTTGACGACTTCTATCCATTGAATCAGGGGAAAGTTCAACCGATTCCAGCCTCCCGGCTCCATCCTGTTGAGACTCAAGACTCAGTCTATATTGACATCTACGATCTTCACACAGATCATCATCCCTTGACGGAAAGAGTCTTGGGACTGATTGGCCGCGGTCCACATGCACCTGACCGACGCCCCGAGGGTGACCACATGGTAGTCTCATGCAAGCATCTGGATACACTCGGCTTCACCCCGACCAAGTCCTACGTCAAAGATACCATTGAAAGTCTGGGCGAGTCTCACAAGCCATCAAGCAGGTTCAAACGACCGGTGTACATGGTAACAGGTCTGAAAATTGCCCGCGATGCATCGTACTCATCGAGAGTCAGTACCCGCGAGGTCGTGGGGCGCGATTTTGTTCGTCCTCGAAACCCCTTCACCTCGCTAGCCGTGAGGCTTGCCTATCGTATCGAGACCGTCGTGTCGTCAAGCTGGAGGGTTCCAGACGGCTTCATCGTTGCTTTCAAGGTGGTGCAGGTCTGGATAAACCACAAGGGAGAGGTCAAGTTCAAGGAGTACAACAAGAAGGCTGTGATGGAGTTCGAGGCGGCGTTTGAGGATGAGAATGCCCCCATCTTTCCAAACGATGGCAAGCCGATCGCAATCTGATGAGCGGGAAAGTGGAGGAGGTATTGGGGAGATCAATCTGATATCTGACATCTGACAGAGGCCGCAGGGAGCGGTGGTGGTGGGGATCAACATCGTGTCCGTATTCCATGTGTTAGCAGCCCAAAGCTCAACCTTTAGTCAGCCATCAACTACACAGCTCAGCCTTGCAGGCAACAATCGACTACCTAGTGGCACAGCTCAATTGACTCAACTTCATCTAATGATATTCTTTTGTTATGACCAAACTACTGAGGAAAACCTGTTGTAGTGTTTAAAGAGGGCACGTGAACTAGTCATGATTGCCCTCACTTGAATCATGGTATCAACGTAAGTATAGCTACCACGACCCTGTCCTGCGTAACCCTGACAGGGCCCTGCTTCATTACTTTTTGAATAATAGGTGATTTAGTTTCTGGCTTCCCGTTGCTCACTGAAGTGTGGATCCGAAAAGGACTGAATATTGGCTCCCTACTCAGAAGCATTGGCGGTAGCGAAAGACGATGCATGAAGCATTTCGCAGTCTAATCTGTGGTTGTAAAATGCATGCTCCTCCCTAGGGTACCATTCTTAACAAAGCCTTTGGAATTCAGAGAGAATATTGCCTTTGACGTCCGTGGAATGACATTTTTGCGGGAAAGGCGCACGATTTATTCGCCTCGTTATCGGGGACCGTAGCTAAGACGATGACACTTTGAGCTTCTGCAATTATGATGGCATCATCAATGTATACATCAAAAGAGGCTTTGGAGTTTGTCAAAAGAAAGCTCTGAGGTAAAACAACACACGAGGAAAGAAGTCCTGTAAGGTATCCTATCTCGTTAAATGCGGCCGAAGTAGTATATCCGGGATAAGAGTGACGATGTGTACCGAGAAATTTGTACATAAAGAGGATGAAGCCTAAAAAAAGCATGATAGAGTAAGTTCGACCTCCTTTGACATACGCCCTAAGAGAAGGAGGTCGTTAGAACCCAAGCAGCAGCCTTTTATATGTTGAGCGTTAACGCTTCACTATTATTTAATTTCAAGGAACACATGATACTACAGTGCTATCAAGGACGTAAAGGATTATGCGACTTGCTTTACAAGATATCATGCCTCTGAATGAAGGTCCAACTATTATGCTCCAGTACCCCTCAGCGCCTCAAGACGGACCAGAATCCACTCCCAACATGGATGACCAAAGTCAAGAGCAGCTAAACCTCGCTCCATTCTTTCCAGGTAACTCTTCTTAGCCTCCTTAGATCGCCCCTGATTCTGAAAACAATTTACGAGGTTTCCAAGAGTAATGATAGTGTTTTGGTGATGTTCTCCCAGCTCGTCTGTGTGCGCTTGAAGGGACTCAGTGTAGATGCTTCTCGCTTGACTGAACTCCCCCAGTCGCATAAGTGCGTTGGCAAGCTTATTTCTGCTTGAGAGAGTATCCAGACGGCTTTGTCCCTCCGATATTCGGACCTCTAGAATATTCCGATAGATACTCACAGCCTCCGTGTACTCCCCTCTCTTTTCCAACATGCTTGCATAGTTACTTCTACTCGCAAGTGTGTGTGGATGCGCTTCCCCGTGGATCCTAGCACTTAATGCCCAAGTTTCGCCATATAGTACCTCGGCTTCGGGATTCCTGCCCTGCTTTGCGATCGCATTTGCCAGGTTCCCATCAATTAAAATGGTACTAGCCTTGTCGATTTCCCTGGGCTCGGAGTGCAGCTCTAATATATTGTAGTATCTAGCTTCGGCTTCTTGATACAGGAGCTGGTGAAAGAGATTCTTTGCGTCATCAACCATGATCTTTATTGACTGAGCTTGCTCTTGGAGATAAAGGATGTCCAGGTGCATTGAACCCTCTTGTGTGGACATCATTTCGACTGGCTGAGCCTGATCCTCATTCGATTCCTGACAGTTTGTTTGCGTAGTGTCCTCAAGTATTGTGATAAATCCAGAGTAATCATAGTTAGCCAAGGAGCTGTTCATACTTGAAGGTTCTGAGAAGCTGCCGTCAGTATCCGCATTGTTGATAGTTTCTATCGCCATCTCATCTGACGGTGATTGCTGGGATGGGTCAGAGGCCTCAGAAGTGATATGAGTTTGCTGCCTGTCAGACCTTTGCTCTCTTGTCGTCAAAGAGCTTTGTTCGTTGGTCTCTTTCGCCGCCTCTCCTCGGGCTTGTCTATCTTTTGCATTCACAAGTGATTTGGCAGTCACATCTTGGATGTCTGTTGAGACTTCAGGATGCGGACCTCGTCGAATCGCTCTTCTAAGCTCGTCCAACTTGTCTAAAGCGGATTCGACCCCCTCAATCGCTTCAGAAGGCGTTCCTTCTAGTTGGTGGATCCATTCCCGCCTATCAGTTAACAAGTCCAACTCGCCAAGGAAGTCTTCGTCATGTAAAGCAGCTAGGATTCACTGTCAGCCTTTTAGATCTTGTCATTGTTGTCGATCCGGCGCGATTACGTACCGAATTCCAGGTTAGTCTGTATAACGACGAGCTGTTTTATGACCGATACCCGAATCCTTTGGCAACGAAGTGACGTATTGTCGCGCCTGAATAAGTCCCAGTCAATTGTGGAGAAACGCTGTTGCTGCTGCGCTGTGCGGTTGCGAGGAGCAGAGCACTCAGGGTCAGGACTGGCATATTTCCCGAAATGGTCCCGGCAAATCTCAATTACCTCGGTGAGGTATCTTTTCTCCAGCTGTTGCGGTGCCATAGCGAGTAGCCAGTGAATTGTGATGCAACTTAGAGGGGGAGCAGAGATAGATCGTCATGTGTTATTGGGAGCTGAAAGCTCGCATTCCCAACACAGAACTAAGAACAGCAGCAGGCCTTGGTTGATCTGACTTCAGTGCTTTTTTGTACTCACACCCCTGACCTTGCGGCTGGAACAGTGCGAGGAGGAGATGGGCTGCGCGCCGATCAAGTACCATGCCTACATCATGCATGGCTCATGCTGGGATGAAGTGGCTGGGTGGGGACGCCCGAGGAAAGCCTGCGCTCAGGCCAAGTAAGGCAGCTTGCCCGTGGGTCGCGCCCTTGATGAGATTTGCTGGTGACCTTGTTTCTGTCTCTTCATCGAACCATAAGCTATTCTTTACGTCTTGCGACAGAAGCATTTTTTGCAGCTATCATGAGCAGCGACGATGCCGAGGAGATCTCCCTTGCCACCGCAAAGAAGCTGATACCACTCATTATTAAAAGCATTGCAGATGCTCATGATACCAAGAGTCTGGCTTTGGTGAACTCCAGGTCTGAACTCGACTTTGAGCTGAGCATGGCTTTGCTAGATCTTGAAAACGACCAAGGCCCACCAGTGCATGGTAGGCTACCGCCGAGTAACGTCCATTGTCTTCTTGAAGTGCTCGAGGGTCTTACAAGAAAGAACAAAGACCAGCACCTGATGCTGTCTTCGGTGCAACTTCCTCAGACAGCAACTGGGCTCAGAGCTAAAGCACAGGCGGTTTCACGCTTAAGAACAAATGGCTATGCTGGAGCAAGTCATGAAATGGCGGCTGGTCCGGAACCTGATTGTCAGTATGAACAGGAAGCGGCTGGGATCATGGTGGAAAAGGCATCGCCCTCAAGAAGCGACGGCTACGTCAGCGAGGATAACATGCCAACCAGAGAGGTTTCCGAAGATATTAAGAAGAAGAGGAATGCGGCCAAGCAGTTCATGGAACAGGCTTATACACTCTACGACAAGAAGATCGAGCCACTGACGAAGATCAAGGCACTGAAGGACGAAAATAGAATCAGGGTTGCCGTCCTCGACACTGGAGTGGATAAGACAGAGAGACACTTCTTGGGTGTACGGGGGAAGGCAGGCACGTGTCTCAAAGAGATCGAATCGTTCATCGGATGCGACCCTCACGACATCCATGGGCATGGAACAAGAGTAGCCGCCCTGATTGCGGAAATGGCACCACATGCCGACCTTTTCATCGCTCAAATTAGCAATGTCAGAACAATACATGGTATTCACCAGTACGTCAAGGTACAGTTGCAGACGCACTTTTGAACAACGCTGGTCTGACCACATTAGGCCATCCAGTGGGCCATAGACCGGAAAGTTCATATCATCAATATCTCCTCCTCAATGGAGGATGATGACGACATCAGACAGATCATCGAAGCCGCGCAACATGAAGGTATCATCGTCATTGCTGCTGCCTCTGACAACACGGCGAATACGTCTAGGGCCTTTCCCGGAAGTGTTGAGAAGGTACTGGCTATTCATTCCACCGACGGATGGGGCAGAATTTGCGAGGGAAATCCTGAACGCAAGAAGCGCGATGCTAATTTTAGTACCTTGGGGGAGAGTATTCGCTCCCCACTGAAGGACCGTAAGTTTCTGACTGGGGTGTCCTACTCCACGGCTATTGCCTCTGGAATGGCGGCCAATATATTGACTCTTGCGGATGTATGTTTTGGTGAATCGAAAGACTATCGGGCACTACGACGCCGGGCATTTAGAAGTGAGGGAATGAAGAAGATATTTCTCTCGGTTTCCCGAGAGCGCGATGGCTATGACTACGTTTGTCCCATCTGGGTGGCTGAACACTGTGGGACAATTGAACACTACCGTCGCTGGCTAGAGCTTGCACTGAAATCAGACTATTATGTTACAAAATCTAGTCAAGTATCAGCTTACCCTTTACGAGAGTGGCCAGCATGGGGCTATCTTACAAGATGCCATTGGTCACACTAGAGAGGCTATTGACCTCAAGAGCAACAGCCCGGATATCACCTTGTCACTGAAAATTATGCTTGCACTTGCTCTTTACTATAACTACAACGAAACCGGTCATGCGGATGATATTGACGAGGCGGTCGAGCTCAGTATGCAAGTCGTTACTATCACCGGACCTCAGGATACAGCATGGGTCGAACGAATGAAAACCCTTGTAGTCTTTGTGAAGGCTAGATCCCAGATTCGCGGCAACATTGAAGACCTCAATATTCCCATTGACCTGCTTCAGCACGCAATGACTGATGAAAGTGTTCCCCTCGAAACCCGACGAAGTTCCGCGGTGATGGCGATGCCCTTGTTAGATGACAAATACGCGTCTACTAGGGCAGATAACGATTTTTCTCTTGCCCTACGTGCTTATGATATTGCAATGGATCTAGAGCCCAAAGAGGATACTGCCTCTGAATCGATAGTAAGGCAACGATCTCTAATAACAGAAATAGCATCTACGATATTCAGGAAGAGATTTGAAGTTTCAAAAGACCCTCAAGATATCGACAGGTCTATCAGTCTAGCTCGGGGTTTTGTCCGAGACGGCGACCCTTCACATGATATCAGATGTGCAGCTGCACTTGCTCTAGCATTATGGACCGACTTCCGAGTTCGTGGCGACATGGAGAAGCTTGAAGAGGCCTTTGAGTTGATGACGAGAGTCGCGCAATGCCAGCCACTAAGTGAAGAAGACTATCTCGACAGTCTGGCTAATCTGAGCGCCATATGCCAAACGAGGTATAACGCCACAGGAAATGAGGCGGATCTCAATACCTGCCTCCATTCTGCGCTCAAGGCTTTGGATGTCAAGGCACCCGATGGCAGCGTCATGCTTAGAGTTGGACTGTTGATCACCGCGAGTTCGGCATATCAATCCAAGGCTGACCGATATGGTGACCTAGAGAGCATACAAATCGCTGTCAGGTATGCATCAGAAGCAAGAGACTTGGCAGCCGACAAAACTTTAGACATGGATGTCTCAGCCTCACTCGATGTAACTTTGTCCCAGGCGCTTATTCGTCGATACCACCACCAACAGATTCTCGCAGATATTTCCGAAGCCGTGAAGACTCTCCAGCACGCTAAGATCATAGCCTCAGAGCATTTCCAGTACCCTATTGTCCTCAATAATCTGGGCGAGGCGCTTAGGGTACAATTTTCGAGGACAGGAGATGTAGCATGTCTAACTGATGCTATCGACGCTCTAGAAGACGCCCTTGCCTCTACATCAGCCAACGATCCAACAAAGGGATTGTATGGAAGCAACCTATCACTCTGCCTGTACGATCTCTTCGAGGTGACGAAAGAACACGAGATACTGGAGAGATCTATAGAAGCTAGTGAGAATGCCATTAGGAACACAAATGTTGGAAGTGCACATCTCCCAGACAGGCTAAACAACAACGGGGTCTTGTATGCCGCTAGATTTGAGCTCACCAATATGAGTTCTGACATGGACAGAGCAATCAGCCAAACGCAGGCTGCTATCGATGCATCAGCACCACACAATCTCCAAAGCGCCATGTACTACAATAATTTGGGTAGGCATCTAATGCGAGGCAGCCTAGCGCGGCAGAGTAAGAATAAGGAGCGCTGCAAACGATCAGAAGAAGATATGACAGCTTCGCTTCAAGCCTACAAACAAGTGCTTTATATGGTCGGCGCCAACCCACTATGGCGCGCTCGAGCAGGCTATAGTGCCGCCTCGATAGCATTCAACACAGGGGACTTGGAAGGCGCAGAGAAACTGGTGGAGAAGGCTGTAGATTTGCTTCCCAAGATAAGCCCCCTTGCTCTTGACCGTTCAGATCAGGAATACGCTTTGAGTGATATTTCAGGGCTCTCTTGCTACGCTACTTCTATTGCCCTGGAGGCCGGTTCAGGTGCCTCAAAAGCTCTCAGAATCCAAGAATCTGGGCGCGGGGTTATCGCGGGCCTCATCATCTCAGCTCGCAATGACATCAGCGATCTCGAAGCCAGCGCTCCTGAAATTGCGGCTGAGTATAAGGAATGCAGGGACTTGTTAACCACAGCAACTACACTGCCATTCCCAGCCAGTGGCATCGCAAATCACACGGTAGCACACGGTGTTGATAGGTATGAATTGAATAAGAGGCTCGATGCCTTGGAGGATAGGATTCGTCGAGAGGTTCCGGGGTTTGCCAATTTCCAACGACCTTTATCCACCGATGAGTTGAGGAAGTTGGCTGACAAAGGGCCTGTTATATCCTTCAACGTCAGCAATGTCAGAAGCGATGCATTGGTTATTACTAGCACGGACATCAACTGTGTTTCACTACCCAACTTGACGGAGGAAGATCTGAGAAACAACGCGAAGCTCTTTCTCGAGAAGCCCAAGATAACTCGGGGTGGTCTAAGCACCAAGTACTTTAGGAATACTTCTCTTCTGGGTATTCTGAAATGGCTATGGGATGTTGCAGTTCACCCCGTGCTATACGCCCTGGGCATTCATCAATCTCCACCTGGTGAGAAGTTACCACGGGTTTGGTGGACTGCAAGCGGTCTGATGGCGCTGATGCCCATCCACGCCGCAGGGGACCACACATCGGAGGGTGCTCCCAGCATGTTCAATTTTGTCATCCCGTCCTATACCACAACACTGAGAGCTCTCGCATATGCTCGCGAAACGGACTGGAAACCGCTGCGAGGTGCTGACACGGAATTGACCTTTATCGCCTCGCCAAATAACGCTAGATCAAATACTCTCTTGACGGTGGAAGAATCCGCCCGCGAGCTCAGTGATACTGTACGACAGTACTGTAAGACGAAGACAGTCCTCGGACCTACTAAGTCCGATACCCTTGGGATTCTTGAATCCTGTAGCGCAGTGTACTTTGGCTGCCACGGTCAATCAGTGTCAACGCAGCCCTGCAGAAGCTTTTTACAGCTTGGCACCGATGATGATTCACACCTGAGCATCCAGGAGATTCAAGGCTCGCGACTCAGGAAAGCACAACTTGCATACCTGTCAGCATGTTACACTGCAAATGTGTCGGCGAGGCATCTTGTGGATGAAATAGTTCATATAGCGGGGGCCTTTTCGCTGCTAGGATTTCGGCAGGTTGTTGGCACGTTTTGGGAGGCTAAGAACACCGCGGCGAGAGTGGTGGCGAAGCGGTTCTACGAGGAGCTGATGATTGGGGATGGTGAGGATGAGGATTGTGTTGTAAGGGCTTATTATACTGCGGTCATGGAGCTGAGGGCAAGTAACATTCGGGATCCTTTGGTTTGGGCTACTTTCGCCCACTTTGGGGCGTGATTGAATATTGAGGGGACAATTCAACTTTGGTTCTAAATACATGGATTAAATCGAACTAGTCTAAAGCATACCGTATCGCGCTTCTGAAAGTACCTCTGCGCCCATCTACTTGGTGTGAGCCTCAAGATTCAGAAGATCTTGCTTATCGCCAGTGTACTGAACCTTCTTCATCCACTCCTCGACACCCTTGACGCGATCAGGGACAATTCTGTCAAGAAACTCAAAGTCTCTCTGAATTAGCCCGGAATTATCGCTGGGACTCGCCTTGTAAAGGTTCCACCAGTTCTTGAAGTTTTCTCCATATGTCATGAGCAGTCCACTGTCATCCTTGACAGACTGGAAGCCAATCTTGGTATCCGAGCCGTTCGGCAGAGTCTTCCACGCGACGGAGTTCCAGATATCAATGGGGACGTTGACGAAACGGCTAGTTTTCCCGCTGACCCTCTCAGAGGCTTTGGCGATGTCTTCACCGGTTGCGAGAACGGTGGCGATACCAAAGTCTAAGTTCTTTGACTCTGCGGGGTGTTGAAATGCCCAATCCACATATTTGCCAAAGTCGTCTAGGTGAATGAATGGGATGGATCCATTGTCGAGAGGAAGCTGGAAAGTGAGCGAACCATCCTGCTCAATGGCAGGGGACATGACTGCTGAGAGGAGTTCCATATATGGGCCTGATCTAATGATAGTCCACTGCATTTTCACGTCTTTCTGTGCATGGATCCAATCTGTAACGTGTGAGTATTCTTATTGTGGTTTGATGTGCGTTGGGGAGGGGGCTTACCTTGAATTCTAGCTTTGCCTTGATAATGACCAACATAAAGGTCAGGATCATAGTTAGTCTTGGGCCCAACAGAGTCAAGACCACTGTAAATGAAGTGCTTGACCCCAGCCCTAGCAGACAACTCGAAGAGTCGGATTCCCCAATAGATCTCGGCTTGCTCCCCAAGTGCGAATCCATCAGTGTTCACCAGAACGTAATCAACATCTGTGGCAGCTTTGAGGAAGGCTTTGGTGTCGTAGCCAGTAGCTGCGTCACTGACAGCGATCTTGACGTTAGGTAGAGCCGCTAATTCGACAGCCTTGGGGGAAGTTGCGCTACGGGTGAAGGCTGTGATGTTGTAGTTTCCGGTGCTGGACAGGTGACGGAGAATCGCTCCGCCTTGAGCTCCAGTGGCACCGACGATGAGGATTGACTTCATGATGATAAGAAGACTTGAAGGTTTGTGAGTGTAGAGAAGTTTGCGATGAGATTCTTTTTGTTATAGTATCGATACAGTAGTGAATTGATAGTGCTTCTGTATAAATGAAAGAAATAGTATGTTTATATGCAATTTCTGTATGTACTACCTGTATCATATTGGTACTGTTTGTGGTGGAGCTTTATAAGCGTTGTGCTCACTAATAATCTGTTTAGTGATCAGCTCGCGATGCGACCTCACTCAAACACCGCAATAGCCGCAATCTTCACCGTAATCCTCGAGGCCACCAATTGAAAGCCTGAATCTCTCTTAGTCATCCGCCTCATTGCAGTGAAGTGCCGCCAGAGCACCGCAACATCCGCCGACGTGTGTGCTTACTCTGCATAGTCCGCACTTTACGCTGAGATAATTACTCCCGGCGTCCACGATGTCAACACCATCACAGCCAGCAGCCAGAGCTCGCGTCTCGTGTTTCCGTTGCCGCGACAGTAAGCGACGATGTGACAAATCATTACCTGCCTGTCAGCTCTGTCGTCGCAAGGACCTAGAATGCCGCTATCCCCAGCGCCGCGGTCAAAAGGCCGCTTCACCGATTGATGATAAGCCCAACCACGAAGACGTGTCAATAAGCAATCCTGAGACTATATACCATGACAAGTTTCAACCAGAAAGAGTGCAAGATCTGCTCAACGCCAGGGCCATTCGATTTCTAGCTCCAGGCCTCTTTCGCGATCTCCATCTTCAAATGCCACGTATGGAATGGGATATGCCTGAGGAGATTGAAACCCAACTTGGCAGCCGTCAACAGATGCAAGAAACTACCAAGGCATTTTTGCTGTTGACGAGATCATGGATGCCTGTAGTCAACGGGAAGCGCCACTTAGCTGCCGTATTGAATCCTCTAGTTCCACTTCGCCGTCCAGTAGCCCTCTTAGCACTATGCATGAAGCTGTGCTGCCTGTCTGTCGATGAGGTCGAAGAGAAGCGGGTATTATATGACCTTGTGAAGAAGTTCTATGCTGAGGTTGAGAGCCAAGAGGATTCCTGCGTTCAAGTCATGCAGTCGGCAGTGTTCATTGCTGTCTTTGAGATGGGCGATGCAATTTTTCCAGCAGCTTACTTGACTGTCGGGGCCTTGGCGAGGTATGGTATGGCTATGGAAATGGATAAGATCATCCAGGATGTGCTAGGCAAGGACTGTGCTGCAACCGTGGGTGCCTCGTGGACGGATATCGAAGAGATGAGGAGGGTTTGGTGGGGGGCATTGATCCTCGACCAGTATGTCAATTGCTGCAAACATCGCGCATCGTGCTAATTTATTGCATAAAGCTTGCTCAACGCCTCTCAACCTTCTCGTGGCTTAAGCACGATTGATCCCTCATTTGAGGTCTTTCTCCCTGTTGATGATGAGCTCTTTTACAACCAAGTATGAATTATCCACCCCCAAGCTAGAACTCTTAGAACCTTTACCACAGACATAGGATAGATGTTCTAGGTCTTCTTGCCCCTTCTTTCTTTCCTATCCCGACTAAGAACATATCTCATCAACAGTCGTCTTCTCCCAATCATGCCACTCGCATATCTGAGGGGTTCACCTTCAAGATGGGATCCTTCGCAAGGCTATGCCAAGCCATGTATCTCATCAGCAAGTCCCTCTCATTTTGTCGCGGTGCCCATGATAGCAGCGACCAAGTTCCACAAAGCGGGCCGCTTGAGGAAGTGGGACAGCTCTGCCGTACACTTGAGTCACTAGTCCGCGTCAACGAATTCGAAGCGACAAGCCGCCGACTGGCGTTTTGTAGTCAAAGCTGTGTTTCATACATGTGAATCCCTCTACCCATCAAAAGACCTGAATACTGACTTTGGCAAGTGGTATCTTAGTACTGCAACAGCACTATTGGCGACAACCTGGCCATGAGTCGGAACAAGACTCGACACCTAATATCTTCCCAGAAACAATTTCTGCACTCGAAACCATAGTTCGTATCTCGGCTACTCTGCGGGAAGGCGGTTACGATCTATGGCAACATCTTGAAGACGGGCGATGTTCTCTCTTTCTAGTTGAACTGGTCTACCAAGGCATGCTGGTTCTTTTACGAATGGGTAAAGTATGGCTTGCAGAGGACGTACAGAGCAAGAAGGAATCATTAGACTGGCTTCTGTCACACATGGGGAAGCGATGGCCACTCGTCGGTAAGATCATTGTAAAGATACTTGATACATCTACTGATATCGTCACAGCTGTGTATAAGCGTATCTTGGAGGCTAGAGAGAGTATACTGGCTGTTGAAGATGCTTTGATATAGGAAGGATAACTATACAAACAGCTTCTTCCAATCGGGGTATCTGCTGAGAACACTATACAATGAAACTATCTTCGCTGGCTTCCGCTCTGCTATATGAAAATCCCCAGAACCTACAACTTCGACGTAACTCCCTTGGAAACAGACTTATAAATCTGTTCAAACCGCTCTCTCGTATCCTTGGTAACATCATGCTCGTAAATCATCTTCTGCACCTCCGGACTGACCCATCTATCCGGCACAGGCGCATTCCCCGTCTTCGCAGCAGCAGCAAACTGACGATCCCGCTCCTCCTTAGCTTTTCCAGCACCCAAATGCAAAGCCTTGGCAGATTGAACCGCCAAATCTACCAAGGTCGACGTACGGGGTTTTCGCAGAAGCTCATATACCTTGAGTGCCTTTTCGATAGCCACGCGGTCTGATCCATCGCCTGGCATTAGGCTGAGTGCCTCAGCGAGTGTGACCGCGTCTTCAATTGCCATTGCAGCGCCTTGTGAAAGGTGAGGTAGTGTTGGATGGCATGCATCGCCAAGCATGGTCACTGCGCCGCATGTCCATGTGGTAAGAGGCCTATGACAGCGCAACTTCCACTCGACAACGTCCTCACCAGGAACGAGGTCAATAAGTTGTTGAACGATCGGGTTGAAGTCTTCAAAGACCTGCTTCATGGCCTTTTTGCTGCCCTTGTTTGTCCATGTAGCGTTTGTTGCTCCTGCAAAATTGACATCAGGCTGAACTGAAGCAATGTTGAAGATGGAGTGGTTGTGGATGGGATAGGCGATGATATGTCGCTTCTCGCCTATCCAGCGTCTGACGGAGTTGCTGTTTAGCATGTGCATTAGGTAAGGATACGGTTCCAGCAGTTCACGGGGCAGAAGAATTCTGTAGGCCGCTGTCCCCGTCTCAAGTATTTTTGCTGCCAAGTTCAGATGGGCGAGTATCGACTCTCTAACCTTGGACTTGATACCGTCAGCACCAATGAGCACATCCGTCTCAACAATCTGCGGCTTCCCATTCTCATCCTTGACAATAAACTTGACCTTCCCAGGTCCAAAGTCCTCAATATACTGCAACGTCTTCTTAAAATGAAACTTGACCGCCGGCTCCGCCTTGGCAGCATCATAGATTCCCTCAGCTAGCGAAGCACGATGACCTGCATAGTGGGAATACTCATACTTATCCCCTATATCAGTCATGGGCACGCGCACAAGAAGCTTATTTGAGGTGCCGTCGTGGATGACGACTTCTTCAACTTGTGTGGCTTCGTCTTTGATGGAGGACTTGGTCCAGACGCCGAGTTGGTTGAGGAGGCGGATCATGTTGGGGGGCATTTGGATACCGGCGCCGATGAAGCCGAGGGCGGGTGCGTCCTCGTAGACATGGATGTTTGTGAAGCCTTTCTTGGCAAATGCCAAGGCAGCGGCCAACCCTCCCATTCCTGGATGGAGAGTTAGTTATCATTGGATGTTATTTGTGTCATTAAACGGGATTATACCTGCTCCAATGATGGAGACTCGGAGGTCGGTTTTGTTGAGCATGGTGATATGCCAGTAGATGGAAATATGGGGTAAAGCTTATCGTCTATTGAATATCTGTTTCAAAATGCAATTAAATTAATTCCCTCTCGCCTTTTTATCCTCAAGGTTATCCTGGCCTCAATTCTTGATAGCCATAATTTTCGCATCGCAAAGAAACATGGGTATAAAACCTCGGTAGACTTATCGGCCGTCCCACATCAGAACCCCGCCGAGCGATCAAAGGTCGGCAATTGCCCTGTAATTAAGTGTGTATAGCAAATCACGGCTGAAACCCAGCCCAAGACCGAATCAAGAATGGCTTATTTCTGCTTTCAACGACATACAGGATGTCACATGCAGGGGTCCAGGGTAGTCTCCCCGCATTCTGTCAAACGCTCAAACTCTATCCCCACACGGGAAATCGAAGACCCCACAAGAACTAGCAAACCCCACAAACTTAAGGCATCGGCAGTTTAAGTGAGTCCAAGTCCCGACTATTCTGCTGATAAGGTATAATAGTAAAACAGGGCCAAGCTGCTGAATATCCACGATAGGGCAATACTACTCTGGTTCATCTGACCTTTTCTTCAAGACACAAACCTCGGTTAAGTGATAGTAATGGCTCAGCCGAATACTTTAACCCCCGCTAGAGTCGAGCTTGAGGATGATCCTCATCGTGCTGCACTGGAGGATAATCCCACTACACAGCCGAAAACGGGAGCCCGAGTATGGATCGCAATCTTTGTGAGAAGACCCCTGTGATCGTATAACCTCGGAATCGAAACTGACGATACCGAATAACAGTCAATGGCATTGTCCTTCGGACCAGCTGTTGGTCTCCCGTTCGTGTGCGTTGCTAGTATCGTTGTGCAGATCACGAATGAGCTTGGAGACGCGAGCCAACTGCCGTGGGTCGTAGGAGCATGGTCTCTCGCAACAGCCTGCTCCTTCTCTCTCGGTGGTCCCTTTAGCGATATTTTCGGACGTCGAAGTATCATCCTTGCAGGCCAAATCATTGTCCTAATCGGTAACATTGTGGGAGGAACTGCTCAAAACACTCAAAGCATTATTGTAGCCGAGACCTTGGTCGGTCTTGGAGCTGGTTTTGTGTTTGTGGCGTATGCAGGTGTGCCTGAGATGCTGCCTAACAAATGGCGGTCTCTCGGCCTGGGCATCCTGGAGGGAGGAATTGCTCTTCCTTGGTGCGTCTACTCAACTCGTAGCCATTGACTTGTACTGACACTGAGTTTTAGGGCCGTTGTGAGCGTTCTTCTGGCTAATGCCATGTACAAGTACGCGACGTGGCGATGGCTCTTCTACCTCGCCATCATCGTGCAGGCCATCTCCCTGGCCGGCACAGCCTTGTTCTACTGGCCAACCACTCATCCACAGGGAGATTTCGAGAAATCACGCTGGACTCAGTTCCGTGAGATTGACTGGATTGGTCTTGGGCTGTTCACAGTAGGACTCGCTGTATTCTTGATCGGCTTGACTTGGGGCGGCACCACTTCCCATCCCTGGAAGAGTGCCAGCACAGTTGTACCTATCGTGCTCGGACTGTTTACCGTCGTCGCTGCTTTCATCTACGACTTCTTCTTCGCCAAATCTCCTATGTTTCCTCTTAAGCTGTTCTCTACGATCCGTGGATTTCTTCTTGTCATTGTTGTCTTGTTCATTTCGGGAATGAACTACAATTCCCTTTCTGCTCTGCTGCCCCAAGGTTCTCTTTACATGTTCACTACTGATGGCATTGAGATTGGCGTTCTAGCCTTGCCCAACACTCTTATGCAAGGTGTTTGTGGTTTCCTTGTTCCGCTTTTCTCTCATAAGATTGGTCATATCAAATGGCAATTTGTCGCCGGGACGGCATTCCAGGCCATCTTCATCGGCGCCAGTGCTGCAACCGTTAACCCGAACCACAAACTCGCCTGGGCATTTGTACCAGCCTTTGGTGTTCCCATGTTTGTTCTTTGCACCATTTTGGGATACTCCATTGCCAGTCTGCATGTGCCTCATTCTCACCTGGGTCTTGCCATGGGTCTTCTTGGTACTTTCCGATCAGCTGGCGGTGCGGTCGGAAATGCCATCTTCAACACCATCTTCCAGGATAAGTTCAAGACTTACTCTGGCGAGGAGATCGCTCGCGCTGCCCTACAGAACGGCCTCAACGCCACTGACCTGGGACTCATCATCCCGGGTACGATCCAGCACAACCTCGGTGTCCCCGGTGCTCTCGACACCGTCCCCGGCATGACACCGGAAATCCAGAATGTCCTTCGCCACGCTGTCAGACAAGCATACGGTCGCGCATTCCAGTTCGTGTTTTACATCACTATTGCGTTTTCAACTGTTGCTGTTATTTGTGCCTTATTCGTGGAGGACCCAACCGCTTTTATGACAAACCATGTTCAGTCTGCGATGGTCGGTCGAGGTCACAGCGGTGTCGTTGATGGAGCTGCCCCTGCTACAAGTACCGATGACAAGCCCACTGAAAGTCACGATGAGAAGAGTGATGGTAATACTGCAGGAGGAGTAAAGATAGCCTGATATGTGAGCAGGAGAAACTGTATCATCGTCAGCTCTGCGAGTAGTGTTCCAAGACTTTCGTCTCAACCGTCGAACATGGATGTTCTGTTGTTATTTACTTGAGTGAGTAGCATTTTAATATAGATTCTGGCATCATACTGAGCCATACCCATCTAAGAAGGTGATAGGTCTTACGTCTGTTGGTAGACCTCTGGTGGTTTCAAAAGGCCCTTCTCTTTTGCGTTGGTTGCAGGGACAATCGCATCGACCCTGGGACCAATTGATGCTGTTGGTCGCTGGAGATGATAAGCCATATTGCGCAATCCTATTTATAATCTGACTGACCCACTCCGACCACTATTTTTATTATCTCGTATCTGCGTAGCATCTATCCGTCTTGGTAGCATTAATATGTCCCCATTCTCGCCTGAGCCGGGAATAAATCTCTAATATCCATTCCACCATATTTCGGGGCGATCGCACAGCTATACATAGCCGTCATTCTTAAGCATTGTGTCTGGCATAACATTGCGCTCGCACGCCTGCACCATGAGAAACAGCGACCAAATTAACCGGGCCTCAAGCCTTTTCAACACAATCTTTTCTATCTTGATCCTGTTACGGCTATGGCGACTTCGAAACGTGCCTATCAAGATCATCCCAGAGTACTTTGGCCTCTCATCGCTGGTGCGGCACCCCTTCAACTCGCACGACAATATGAATCTGACGCGATGTACTGTATAGATAATAGCAGGCCTACTTCTTTTCGAGAGTCTTTATTCATTGGCAATAAATTTCTCGCAAAAAGATCTGGACCTCGCTTCAGTATCAGTTTCTTCCTTCATCGCTGCTGCCATCCTCTGTCTTCTGCTATACATGGAATATATGCGCTCAACCAGGTCAGCCGACCTTGCCGTTCTCTTCTTGCTCCTATCGGTGGGATTTGACGTAGCTATTGCGATAACAGAGGGTTCCAATGAGTGGTTAATACCCACCACAAAGATTGCTCCAAAGCTTCTTCTGGTCGCCACAGAAAGCCGAAGCAAACAACGGATCCTCAAAAGTCCCTACTCTTCCCAAGCTCCTGAGGAGCTCGCAGGAATTCTTACTAGAGTATTCTTTTGGTGGATTAACCCTATCCTCACTTTGGGAAATAGGAAAATACTTTCTGGTGACGACCTTCCTCCAATTGACCAGCTCCTTCGATCCGAGAAGCTCCGTCGTGATGGCTTATGGGCGTGGGACCAGAGGGCCAGGCCATTGAGCAACATTACACTACCCGTCTGTCTCGCCAAGAGTATGCTACCTCAGTTTATGGCACCAATCATCCTTCGACTATGCCTGATATTCTTTCGTTACGCGCAGCCGGCTCTCATTAGCTCTGTTGTTCATATACTAAGCAGCGACTCCCATGGAGGCAGGCTGATGCTGATCATCAAAGCCGCTACGGTCTACTTCGGTCTAGCGATATTTGAAGCACTTTACCAACATCGATTGAACCGACTCAGCATCATGGTCAAAGGAACACTTGTTGGGCTTATTAACAACACAGCTCTGCGTCAACCAATTGCCAACTCCAGTGAGTCCTCGACTCCTCTTTCGAGACATGTCGATGCTCATAATCTTTAGCTAAACACTTTGACCTGGCGGACTGGTTAATTCTCCTAGAGAAGGGGAGAATGAAATACCAAAGGTCACCAAACGACATACATGAAGCAGAAGCGAATTTACGTCAGACGCATGTTAGCGCTGCAGTCGCTGGAACCACCGCCAATCTTGCCGAACCGAATAAGACAATCCAGAGCCAAGCTCTCGAAGTAACTGAGGCTGTGGCTGATTTGGGTAGATCAACAGGAGACTTCTCTTTATATGGTATATCTACAAGTTGGATGACCTAAAAATCGCTGACTGGTGTAGGTTATTACCTGCGAGCGGTGCATCCTCGGAACTTTTGTATGCTACTTACTTGCACAGCTTCATATCGGAGGCTACCTCATCCTTTCACTCCTAGCCTGGACAGCGACGAATGGGTCAATGTGGTATGCCATGTGCCCTCGAACCGTGCTCTCCTGTAGCTAATGTTTGGTCGCAGGTCTACTCATATGTTGATTGCGTCAACATCAGGGACTGAGCTTCATCGACGGTTACTCACAACTATCTTTGGGTCGGTACAAGATGGCCGTTATACAAAGGGCTTGGCTAACTAATCCTAGCGCTCCATTGGTGTTCTTCTCGAAGACAGAGACGGGTTCAATACTGAATCGGTGACTTGCACCATCTGCCTCTTACTGCTTGCCACTTAGCTGATGATTCTCAGGTTCAGTGAAGATATGCAACTCGTTGACAAGAGCCTACCTCCAGCGATCCTCTCTCTTTCCAACCGTTAGTATCACTGAAACTCCCGAAGATTCATAAGTGAAGATGATTTTCTAAATTATCGCAGAGGTCTTCAAGTTACTAGTTCAGGCCACGCTCCTTTTTAGCGCCCAAAAGCTGCTAGCTGCTACACTGCCAATCTGCATTCTAGTAGTCTACGTTGTGCAGCGTGTGTATTTGCGGACATCTCGGCAACTCCGGCTGCTCCAACTCGAATCACAGTCTGCTGTTTACTCAAGCTTCCTTGAGTCCGTGAGTACCAGTGGTTGCATCCTCTGAAACCGTACTGACTGTCCCTTCTCTTCACAGTCTGAGGGACTCGTCAACATTCGATCTTTTGGCTGGGTGAAACAGGCTGAGAACTATAATATGCAGTGCCTCGATAACTCCCAGCAATCAGCATACATCCTCCTGTGCTTACAACTCTGGCTCAACATCGTTCTTGACTTAGTTATTGCCGCCATGGCAGTTATTCTGGTCGCTTTAGCAGTCTTCTCGGAGGGCAGCACAACAGCTGGCCAGATTGGCATGTCCTTGAACATTGTCCTGGTCGCTAACTCGACGCTTTTAGCGCTAGTCACATCTTGGACGAATTTGGAGATATCTCTCGGTGCTATGTAAGTCCGAGCTCGGAATACTTGCACATCGACTAGACAGCTGTCCCTGGTTTGTTGAAGCTACGTCTTTGGTGATTATATAACGATTGCAGATCTCGTTTGAAGACGCTGGAAGCAGACACAGTAACAGAAGAACAGCCACCGTCAGGAGCGATAGTCCCTGACACTTGGCCTTCACTTGGGGCGGTTGAGATCCGTGATCTGACAGTCACTTATGATGAGTCGCACGTGCCTGCATTGAAGAACATCAACCTGTTCATTGAGCCGGGTCAGTACCTGGTCATCTGCGGTAGGACTGGCAGGTCAGTTCTCATTGACTTCATCTTATCACTCTTTCGCTGATAACCCGTTCTAGTAGGAAGAGCACTCTCCTTCTCGCCTTGCTCCGTCTTCTCACTACCCAATCGGGGTTTATCGAAGTTGACGGCATCGATTTGAGCATGGTTCCACTATCAATCATACGAGAGCGATGCTCCATCACTGTCACGCAAGATCCATTTCTGCTCGCACAGGCTAGTCTTCGTTTCAACTTGGACGTAAGTGAACAGTCGCGCCTGAAACCGGTGGCGAGAACTTGCATTGACGAATGGCTTCTCATCCTCGCTTTATAGCCTACGGAAACTCTTTCCGACAGTGTTATCATAAAGGCACTTGAACGAACTGGGCTCTGTGCACATTTCGACACTAATCCGAAAGCCAGGCTGGTAGACATACTGAACGACCCTCTCAGTTCGTTGCCTCACATGTCAACTGGCCAAACTCAGTTGTTTGCCCTGACCAGAGCTATTCTCCGAGTAGAGCATTCTTCAATTACAGGAACAAAACCCATTCTACTCCTGGACGAGGCGACATCATCAGTTGATGGTGTTACAGAATCTGTCATGCGGGGTATCATCAAAGAGGTCTTTACTGATAACGGACATACTGTGATCGAGATTACCCATCGCTTGTCTGGTTATGAGGATATCGCCAGCACTGGAGGGGAGAGTCGGCCAGTGAAAGTGGTTCTGCTTTCGCAGGGGGAGATTCAGAGCCAGGGAAGAATTGAGGATATGCTCGATTTTGGCAAGACGGTTTAGATAGACAGGGATAAAACACTGATTCTTGGTCTAGTCAATCGACTTCACATGCACTGCAAGACCTGAACAAGTTATTGAGATTTGATGGCTCAAGATAAAGACCGTCGTCTCCAAAGAGTTGCCCATTTTATACAATGCATCCCCCAATGACATCTGCATTCCAAAAGGGGAAACAAATGTGACCAAGAATGCCGCGATACCGCTTGCGGCACTGATTGTCGCAGGTGCCGCAGGGTCTAGAACCAGTAGCATCGTCATTCATTATCATGGGCTCGACCAGCCTATTCCAGCATAGCTCGATCGTTCAGCCAGCTTCTCGATCCCCGAGTCATGATTGGCTCGTGTCGTATCAGCGAGGTCGGAATGCTGCTACCGTCGGTTCGAGGCTTATCTTGAAGCGTTCTGCTAGTGTCGGCCAACCCCGCATTCGCCGTCTACTAGTCGAGATACGATGAATGGGTTGAATATTTAACATGTCGCTATGTCCCGTTAGTCTTGGCGGTTGAGAAACATACCTTCACTGACATTTTATCATGCCGCCTGAAGAGAGCACATTGACAGTTGATGTCTTGCCTCCGGGCACGCAGCGCATCAATGATTTGCAGGCCACTCATATCGTGCTGGCTCCTCGGCCAACTTCAGATCCCAATCAGCCTCTGGTACGAAAACCCATCAAGGAGGTGACAAGCGCTAATAGGTTCAGAACTGGAGCACAAGGCGAAAAACCCTGCACATGGTGCTTCTCTCCCTCTACTCAATGATGATGTTCTGCATGTACGTCTGCAACGCCACTCTGTTCTTCCAGCGCTAATCGACGGCATTCAAGTCCCTGCATGAGCGTCCCATTCTGGCAAAATTTCAACGAAGAGCTCGGCATAAGCTACGACATGCTGAACAATGGATATGCAGCAAACATGGCAGGTCTTGCAACCGGCTGCATCCTCTTCATCCCCATCGCCCTGCGAATCGGCCGCCGACCGGTTTATCTCGTTACGTCGTTGATCATGTTTGGTGCTGGGGCGTGGCAAGCTGCGACGCAAACTGTTGGGGATGTGATTGGGATGAATACGATCGCAGGCATCGCTGGATGTGTCAACGAGGCCTTATTCCAGGTCACAGTGAGTGGTCATCTATCTGAAACGAAGGTGAACTTATGCTTATCGATACGGCAGGTAACAGAACTCTTTTTCGTCCATCAACGTGGTACAATGAACGGCATCTACTTTGGGATGGTCCTAGTAGGAGTGAGCAATCCTATGACCCCTGAACCGACCCTTCACTTTCTAATCCATATAGAATTACCTTGGACCTGTCTATGGTGGCCAAGTTGCTGTAACAATGGGCTGGCGATGGGCATGCTGGTCCGCCACCGTCTTCACCGGCATTGTCACCGTCCTCATGTTCTTCTTCCTCGAGGAAACCAAATACATCCCCGCACCACTCAACGGCCACGACCCTCAAGTCACCTCCTCCTCTACCGATAACGAGCTTTCTAAAGTCAGCAGTACCGGAAAGGGACCCCTGCCCAACGATTCACCAGCCAGTATCGACTCCATGGAGCAGCAGAGTGATGCCGTTGAGATAGACCACAGCATCCCGATAAACTCTTACTGGAAGCGTCATGCATTTTTGACATTGGATAAGCACGAGTCCACTCAGAAGCGAACGTTTTGGAGAGATATTTACGAGCCGTTCCAGCTCCTCACCACATTCCCAGCCGTGATGTTCGCTGCGTTGCAGTATGGTTGGAGTATTGCCATGCTCGCCATTCTGGCAGTAACACAGAGTTCGCTGTACTCTATTCCCCCGTACAACTTCACAGCTGCAGGTGTCGGAAATATGAACTTACCACCATTCATCGGTTCCATCCTCGGAGCTTTGTTTGGAGGACCTCTTGTCGATTGGTCCATCGTGCAGATCGCGAAACGTCGTGGAGGTATTTATGAGCCGGAGACTAGGCTATGGTTATTCCTGGTTCCTGGATTATGTATGACGGTTGGATGCCTGATGTATGGGCTCACTATCGCCAAGGTAAGTTCTCTCGGACATGCAGCAACTTAAAAATGTTAACGGTTTGTAGGGAATGCCCTGGATCATCAACGCTGTAGGCTCAGGCTTCATCGGTTTCGCCATCGGAGGTGGCGGAGACATGTCCCTCACTTTTCTTCAAGATTCTCACGAGCATGTAAGTTCTTCCAACTCCGATCGCGCTGCCATCGACTAACCTTCTCGCAAAGATCATCGGCCCTGCTCTGACAGGCGTTGTTTTTGTTCGTAACGCCATTGCAACGGGCCTAGTCTTTGCCGTCACGCCGTGGATGGAGGGTATGGGCGTTTACAATATGTATGTGATTTTGGGCTGCATTTCTACTGCCGTTGCTTTGACTTGCATACCAATGATTATCTGGGGCCGCACGTTCCGGGTTCGGTTGGCGGGCAAATATGAGTACTTCACCAGTAAGCAGTATTAGAGGGGCGTATGTAAATCCTGACTAGATATTCTACTATTTCTTAACACACATGTTGAGTATTTCCATGACCTGATTGGCCTCGGTGATTGGGAAAGCATTTGTTTGGATCCAGATATCGTCCAGACTGTTCCGAGCAAGAACCTCAAGCTTATCCTCTCCAATGCCCACTTCTTCGAGTGATCGAGGCATACCTAAGGCAGAGATGAATACATGCAAGATATCCGCCAAACTCACAGCTGTCTTATCAAGCCCCTTCACCTGCACGAGTTCCCGAACTTTGTCTTGGTCCAATAACAAGTCCCGTACGACTTCCTGTCTCTCAATATTTGCCTTTTTGTCGAAATTGAATCTGCACACAGCAGGCAATAGGATACAGCTCGTTTCACCATGGCCAACTTCAAGGGGTCCAAGCTGATGTCCGATAGCATGGCTCGCACCAAGTGGAACACCACTTGACACGGCACACATAGACGAGACAACGCCCTGGTGGCATAGATGTCGCGCTTGTAGAGACTTCGGATCTTCCTTGCTTGCCAACAGACCACTCACAAGTTTAACTAGTCCCTTTTTCGACCATTCATCAGCTTTGACGTTTGAGACAAGTGAGCAGAGTGTTTCGACACAATGATCAACAGCTCGAATGCCCGTGCTGAGCCAGACCCATTCAGGAGTCGTAAGGCATAGCTCTGGATCTTGGATGACGAGTTCTGGGTCAATTCCTTCGCAGTGAAAGGTTCTCTTTGCATGGCCTTGGGACTCTGTTCCTCCCGCGATGGCTTGGAACTCTCCGCCGGACAGTGAGGTTGGGATGTGGATTAGAGGAATAGTCGGCTTGGATATGTCCTTTCGTAGTTTAGGATTGCTTTTCGGTGTTCCCCACAAAGTGTTCATCTCCTCTTCAGATGTGACCGAATTGGCCAGCGCGAGACGAATGAGCTTGGCGGCATCCGTGAGACTGCCAGCGCCTAGTGTCACGAGGCAGTCGATGTCGAGTTTTGAAGCATCATTGACGACTTCAAGAACTTGCGCAATTGGAGTATGAGAATTGATGCCGATTTTGACCCCGACAACCTTGCTACCGAGGGCTGATCGGAGTTGTTCAAGTGCCTTGGTGTTTTGAGCAAGAGATTTAGAACAAATTATAAATACACTGGAGCTGGAAAAAGTGTCACAACAATGACGTAAGCAAGCTTCTGGGAATTCGAGGCCGTATGAGACTTTGGGCGTCTCTCGGCCCTCGTAGGCTGGATAGCAAACCTCTTTTCCGAACGAGAAAGCCATGATGGCTTGCAAATATGGTGTCTGCCACTGTGGAAAGCTGTTCGGTCTATTGAAACTCAATCAAGGACCAGAATACAGGGTAGGATGAAGGACAACTGAACGAGGCTGCCCTCTCGCTGAAGTGAGCTTAGTGTAAGTATGGCAAACGCGTTCCACTTCCACCCCACATGGAACGCGTGAACTCTTCTCCACATGAGGTGCCCGCGTATACGGAATTACGGATATAGACTCAAGACATGATGTGGGACGCCAGAACATGGATAGTGCCAGAGTTGCCAAGCCGAGCATCACCAAGTCCATGGATCTGGGCAAGATCGGGAGAGAGCACAGAGTACCTTGATGCAATTGGATATACACAAAGAAACGAAAAAAAATAATGGCGAATTTTACAAGGCACTTGAAAACACTGTCGACAAAGTTACCAAATGATATAGTCATTTTGTCAGCTGTTCGCAGTCCCATTACACGAGCGTTCAAAGGTGGTTTCAAAGATGCATGGCCAGAAGACATTCTGGTGCCGGTGAGTTCATATGATCGTACTAAATTACAGACGCTGTGGCTGATATAACCTTGAGGTTATGGCCGAAGCGGCACTGCGGGCTAAGATCCAGATAGGAGATGTTCAAGATGTTCTGATAGGGAATGTCCTAGCGGAGCTAGGCTTTGCAAAAACAGGTAGAATGGCGCTCTTACACGCTGGATTTCCGACGTCAACAACATTTCACACAGTCAATCGTCAGTGTTCGAGCAGTCTTCAGGCCCTAACACACATGGCACATTCCATCCAAGCGGGTCAGATTGACGTCGCTCTCGCTGGAGGTGTCGAAAGCATGTCGAAGAACTATCAGTCTCGCGGAATACCTCAAGACGTGGGTCCAACGCTGCGAAACACCAAGGTCAAAGCAGCTGCCGACTGCCTCATGCCTATGGGTATCACGTCGGAGAATGTTGCGAGGAGATATGGAATCAATCGTACGATGCAGGATGAGTACGCGCTGCTGAGCCATACTCGTGCAAATGATGCTCTTGCCGCTGGTAGATTTGAGGCGGAGATAGTGCCGATTGAGTATACAGCGTATGATAACGCAACTGAAGAGACTTCTCAGGTTCGAGTTGCGGCAGATGACACTATCCGTCCAAACGTGACTTTAGACAGGTTGGCCAAACTTAAACCCGCATTTCTGGAGGATGGTGGTAGCACCGCTGGAAACTCGTGAGTACAGTGCAGCTTGCATATTTTTAGCTTTAATGACCACCCGCAGATCCCAAATATCCGACGGCGCGTCAGCAGCCATCCTCGCCCGTCGCTCATGGGCAAATGACCGCGGCCTGAAACCAGTAGCGCGATTCCTCGGAACCCAAGTCACAGGTTGTGAACCCGATGAAATGGGCATGGGACCAATCTACGCCATTCCACGACTGTATAAGTATGTCGGTCTCGAGCAGAAAGATGTTGATGTTATTGAGCTCAATGAAGCATTTGCAAGCCAAACTCTGGCGTGCATCAATAAACTTGGCTTGGATGTTGATAGGGTCAATCCGAATGGTGGTGCTATAGCTATTGGACATCCGACTGGAGCTACGGGGACAAGACAACTTGCGACGCTGATTTCTGAACTTGGGAGACGGGGGGAGGAGATTGGTATTATTAGTATGTGTGCTAGGTAAGTTCCCCGATGTTGCCTTGATTGACTCGATACTCACAGGCTGTATAGTACTGGAATTGGTGTTGCATCCGCTATAGTCATGGAATAGTTTGGTTAGACAACTCATTTCGTATAAAAACTATTTGAGTCGCACCTTGTAACAACGAGATTCGGCCCCATTCAGGTAGATTCTGGCAAGCATGACAGGCATAGGGTTGAGTAGAAGCTATCAATAATATTGCTATACCGGTACACACAATTCTAATTACCCACCGACGGCCTTCGTCTTTCTCAGTCGCTCAATCTCAGCTGTGTCCAAACCCAGTACATCCCTCAATATCTCATCAGTATGCTCACCTAGTAACGGTGGCGGTGTTCGGATCGAAGGTTGGGTTCTGGAGTATTTGACAGGGCTGTTGAGCACTTTCAACTGCCCACAGGTGGGATGCTGGATCTCTTTAATCATGTCCCTTGCCACAACTAGACCGTCATTGTAAGCATGATAAGAGTTAACTGATGAATATCGCTTACCATGTGAGTGCTCCAACGTGTCCTTGATATCGTTGATCTTCGCATACGCGAGTCCCGTACCCTCAAAGATATCGAGCCATTCTTTCGATGACTTGGAGCTCGTAATTTCTTCAACCATTGGTTCAAGTACATCCCGATTCGCCACTCGTGCTGAGTTTGTTGAGAAGCGCTCATCGCTTGCCCAATCGTCTTGACCAAGACATTTGCATAACACGCCGAAGAGTCTGTCGTTGGCACCGCCAATCAAGATATCGCCGTCTTTGGTACGGAATGCGCGGTATGGTACGACGGATGCTGAATGCCCTTGTCAGTATAAGTAGCAGTCATATTGTGCCAAGTAACTCACGATGTGATGTTCCATATCGTCCACCATCTCTCTTCCCCGTCACCAACACAGATTGCGCCATGTTCGCTAGAGTCGCGACCTGACAATCACTCAAGCACACATCCAACGCCTGACCCTGACCAGAATGAGTCCTCTCAATCATAGCTGCAAGAATACTGTTGACTGCATATAGTCCAGTTGTCAAGTCAGTCACTGCAACGCCGACTTTCACTGGCGGTCCATCTCGTGGGCCTGTGATGTGCATCAGACCCATCTCAGCTTCAACCATGACATCAAAACCCGCACGGCTGCTATATGGACCTGTCTGACCATATCCAGTTATACTCGCGTAGATAAGCCGAGGGTTGGTCTTGGCAAGGGTATTGTAATCGAGTCCGTATTTCTTCAGAGTTCCGGGCAGGTAGTTCTCGACAATGATATCGGCTTTGGCGGCGAGCGTTTGGATCAGTTTTGCTCCTTCTTTTTCCTTGAAAGAGACTGCAACGGATCTCTTGTTTCGGTTCACCTTTACTCGGCGTGATAAGCACGGAGTTCTCGTCCGACAGCGCGACACGTACCGATAAGTAATATGCACTTTCGCCCTCGCCGCCTCGTCCATCTTTATAAGGTGCAAAAGGAGGTCCCCAAGCTCTCGTATCATCGCCACGCGTCGGATGTTCGATCTTGATGACCTCGGCACTGATGACAAGTCAGGAATGGGATGGATACGAGATGCGAGTTGCCACGAACCCTAGATCGCCTAGAATCTGCGCGCAATATGGCTTTTAGATGTTAGCAATGGCTCAGATGCGCCTACACATGCGTCAGTACTTACACCAGCGAGTACCCGAGATATGTCTAGCACTCTGATCCCCGTTAGAGGTAATCTTGGGGTTGCCGCTGTCGCATTGCCTCTTCTGTCTAAAGCCGAGAGCCAAAGCGGGGCAGCAAGTTTTCTTCGCATGGTCAGCATGGTGGTCAAGTCATAACAGTTGTTTCAGTATTCACGGCGTATCGAATTGGCGAAATACTGAAGCTGAATGATTACGTATAAAAGTAGTCGTATAATCATTCACTCATGGACGTGTAAACATTCCGCCTCGGCACTTTTGGTGTCACAGTCCCACATACGGCATCAGCAACATTTGCATGTGGGGTTTACAGTGATGCTACGCTACCGTAACCTTGTCCATGATGAGATCATTCGTTTACAACAAGTCAATTGACTCAAGAGAGAACTGACGTGACAGAGCTTGTACAAGACTTCTCTTCACTGTAAGCTCAATCCTGCAGCACACAACTTGAACTCGGCATCCCGACACACTTCATACCGCTTCAACCGAGAACCATGATGAGCTCAGCTTTCCGTGCACATGCCCTAACTCGCCTGTGGACTGTCACTAAGCGCAGCTTCTCGACCTCCACGGTCTTACGAATGATCAACAAAATCTGTGCCTCAGAAAACGATGCCATCCAGAAAATGAAGAGTGGATCGACCGTTCTGGTCGGAGGCTTTGGCTTTTCTGGTGTTCCCGAATCGCTCATCGAAGCTGTTGCCGCGCGCAAGGATCTCAAAGATCTAACCGTTGTCTCCAACAATGCTGGCATGCCTGGTGTTGGACTTGGTACGTGCGCTAATATCGCTGCTGATCACCATGTTAATATCGTCAGGGCGACTGCTGGAAACTCGGCAGATTAGTAGAATGATAGCATCGTATATCGGAGAGAATAAGGTCTTTGAGAAGATGTATTTGAGTGGAGATTTGAGCCTCGAGTTGATACCGCAGGGAACAATGGCGGAGAGATGCGCTTCTGGGGCAGCTGGGGTACCCGCATTCTACACCCCAGCGGCGTATGGCACTGTTGGTGAGTAAGGTACCTGCAGTTGAGCGAGAAAAGACTGACATTGCATCTTTCAAGTGCACACGGGCGAATTGCCTGTTCGATACAACAGAGATGGCTCTGTAGCGCTCATGTCGCGACCAAAAGAGATACGCGAGTTCCACGGTAAGAAGTACATACTTGAAGAAGCAATATTCGCCGATGTCGCTCTGGTCAAGGTCCATAAAGCTGATAGACTGGGCAACTGTACCTTTCGGAAAGCACAAAACAACTTTAACGAGGCCATGGCTAAGAATGCCAAGTTGACAATTGTTGAGGCTGACGAAGTCGTTGATGTTGGACAGTTGAATCCCGAAAGTGTCCATATACAAGGGATTTATGTCGATATCATAATTCAGAGTACGAGGCCGAAGAAGATTGAGAAGTTGACGTTTGCTCAGGATGTCAAGAGTGAAGGCAAAGGTAAGCGAAACTCACTCTATTCTCTAGACTGATCTCGCTTATTGATGATTACAGCTACAAATGCCAACCAAAAACGGGAACGTATTATCAAAAGAGCTTCGAAGGAGCTAAAGGATGGCATGTACGTCAACCTCGGTATCGGAATGCCACTCGCAACACCGGGCATGCTTCCAGACGATCTGGAAGTTATCCTTCAGTCCGAGAATGGTATCCTGGGAATGGGACGATATCCGAATCCTGGGGAAGAGGATCCAGATCTCATCAATCCCGGGAAAGAGACTGTGACGTTGAATCCTGGCGCCTCGACTTTTGGAAGCCATGAGAGCTTTGGTATGATTAGAGCTGGAAAGATTGACTTGACTATGCTTGGTGCGTTGCAGGTCAGCCAGTATGGAGGTAGGTTCCAAGTCCTCGTTTGTATTGTCATTGGTACTGACGTATGAAGACTTGGCCAACTTTATGCTACCTGGAAAGGTAAAGGGCATAGGAGGCGCCATGGACCTAGTTGCCAGCCCAGAGAAGACCAAGGTCATCATCACCATGGTATGCTATCTCTTATCTTGGATCAGATCCGAGCGGCAGACTAACACTTTTAGGAACATGTCGACCGTAATGGAAACCCAAAAATCTTGGAAGGTAAGTCAGATACTTTGATCTTATCAAGACCGATTTTCTAACTCTCAGTGATAGAGTGCACATTCCCGCTCACCGGCCCTCGATGCGTATCTCGAATCATCACTGATCTAGCCGTCTTTGATTGTACGCCCAACGGCCTGGTATTAAGGGAATTAGTGGACGAGGTTGAGATGGACGAGCTCAAGAGCAAAACAGGTGCGGCGTTCAGGATCGCAGATGACATGATACCGTACCAGACTTAGCCACGAGGAGAATAATTGGAACGCAACGTCTTAATTTGCCTTCATTTCGCCGATTTAATATCCCAAGCGTGAACATGATGAATCATATGCCGGATGTTTATCAATATCTATCTCATGACTCCTTACTGAGCATTTTCTGCCAAGGTATCATCAACCATACGCTGCGCCGACCCCAAGTAATTGATAGGATCACAGAGCCTCTCCAGATCACTCAAAAGCAGATGCTTGGTCACTCTCTCATCCTTCTTCAACGTATCAAGCAACGTACTTCCATCCTTACTCTCAATAGTCACTTTACAAGCCTCATACACAATATCATGCGCATCCTGTCTCCCCACAAACTTCGCCAACGCCATCATCAATGCCTCACCAACAATAAGTCCCCTCGTGGAAGCGAGATTAGCCGCCATGCGCTCCTTGTCCACAACAAGACCAGAAAGCGCAAAATCAGCTTGGTGCAGGGCACCGACTGCTATGACGAAGCTCTCGGGTATGGCTGCCCATTCTAGATGCCAAGGTCCTGATGCACGTTCAAAGTCGGATACCATCCCGTCGAGAACGAGACTGGCGTTGGAGCGCAGGATCTTGGAGGCAGCGAGGATGACTTCGCTGGAGATGGGGTTGCGCTTTTGGGGCATTGTAGAAGAAGCTCCGCGGTGGGGAACGAAGGGTTCGGCTACTTCGCCCAATTCGTTGGAGGACATGATTATTAGGTCCAAAGCGATTTTGCCAAGGGACCCGCCGATCAGAGCTAGGAAGTTGGTCACTTCAGCGATACCATCGCGGGCGACGTGCCATGTAATAGATGGGTTCTCCAGGCCGAGCTCTGCAGCGAGCTGCTTCCGCACATTGACACCCTCAGGGCCATCACCGAGGGACGCCAACGTGCCAGCTGCACCTCCATACTGAACAACAAGGGCACGACTCTTCAGCTGCTGAAGCCGCTCCCTATGACGGTATAAGCTTGATAGCCACACAGCGCATTTGTAGCCAAATGTAACAGGGAGGGCATGCTGGAGATGTGTCCTCCCAGCCATGGGTGTATCCCGATACGTGACCGCAAGATTTTGCAACGCATTAATCACGCCGGTCAACTTGGTCTCAACAATGTCAAGACCAGATTTGATCTGCAACACGCTCGCTGTATCCATGATATCCTGTGTTGTAGCGCCCCAGTGCAGATACTTTCCAGCAGAGCCGCACATATCGTTCAGCTGACGCACAAGAGGCAGTATAGGATAGCCGACGACATCAGTCTCGTTGCGGAGCCGGTCCATGTCGAGGCTGGTGGCATTTGCTTTGGAGGTGATGTCGGCGGCAGCATCGGCGGGAATGACATTGCATTGGGCTTGGACTCGAGCCAGAGCAGCTTCAACGTCGACGCATCTGTTGATGTAGGCTTGGTCGCTGAAGACCTGTAAAGTCAATTAGTCAATTGCCGATGGCAGAGAGGGCTACTGTAGTGACTTACATTGCGTATCTCATCCGTACCAAACAAGTTCCGAAATATCACAGAGTCAATTGCGCTGACTGATCCAATTGAACGGCGCTGAACGATCGTTGACAGTCGTATACAGGCATTCCAGCGGTGTGGATGAGCTTGACCAGTGAGTTGGGTGAGAACCCTGCAACATTGGTGTGTGCGGAGCATGATTGGCAATAGCAAGGAACCCCAATGATAAGACTCTAGGAGCAGAAATTAGGCAAGTACCGTAATTTGATATCGATCAATAGACCCACACGTTGAAGATTAATTAAACATACGAGGAGTTCATAAGGTTGAGGGGTAACAATGATCCCTCTAGAGGTCTCAATATGTGGGAGCTCCACATCCCCACATGCGACGTAACATCACATCTCCCACTTACAGGCTCATTTGTACATCTGCCGCTCGGTAATGGGCATGGGACTTACAGTACCTCTCTGCTAATACACCCGAAGAATAAAAGGAAAATAAACCATTAGATTAGATCCACGACATTTTTGACTTGAATAATTACAAGAGTCATACCACATCCCTAAAGATCATTACGCATCAGACTCCAGCATGGTAGCCGCTATCAAGAGACGTGAACCTGCCACAGATCCCCAGAAAGTCTTCCACTACACAGACCTCCAGCGCACCAAGCCAACCCGCGAGAATGACCCCTACGAGTACCAAGCAGGCTGGGGCAACCGCCATCAATCAGAAGTCATCCCCGGCACTCTCCCCGCCGGCCAAAACAACCCCCAAGACAGAGGCTTTGGTCTGTACACTGAGGGTATCACCTACTCTGCTTTCGCAGCTCCTCGCGGCCTCAACATGAGCACGTACATGTATCGTGCTCGACCATCAGCTGCTCATCAGGGATACTCGAGTATTGAGACAAAGTCCCATATTGAGAATTGCTTCTTATCGCTGAACCCAAAGGTTGAGCCTTTGTATCAGCAGGCTGAGTGGTCGCCGTTTCCGCTGCCGGAGGATGATGAAACGATTGATTTTACGGATGGGTTGCATACACTTGCTGGAAGTGGTGATCCCAATCTTCGGCAGGGCATCGCTGTTTATGTATACATGATCAATGCTTCTATGGTCAACAAGGCATATTGCAACACAGACGGCGACTTTCTCATGACTCCTCAACTCGGAATCATAGATATCCAAACCGAGATGGGTCGACTATTCGTCCAGCCAGGCGAGCTATGTGTTATCCAGCGTGGCGTACGCTTCCGCATTAATCTTGCAGAGGGTGTTCCTGTTGCTCGTGGCCATATTGTTGAAGTCTGGGGATCTATGTGGGAGCTTCCTGACCTAGGACCCATCGGAGGACACGGTTTGGCCAACCCTCGAGATTTCCTTTATCCTGTGGCCCATATCGACGAGGATCTACATGTTCCTTTCAAGATTGTTGTAAAGAACAATGGAAAGCATGTTGTCATCAGTCAGGATCATAGTCCGTTTGACGTTGTTGCCTGGCATGGGAATGCAGTTCCCTACAAGGTAATTTTCTGACACAAGATACGAGCAAGACAGTTACTAACTACATCAGTACGATTTGACAAAGTTCGCATCTCAGAACAGTACCAGCATTGATCACACTGACCCAAGCATCAATACTGTCTTGACAGCCAAGTCATTCGATCCTCATGTTCCGCTTGCCGATTATCTGTGGTTTGGTCCACGATGGGATGTCGCTAGCAACTCTTTGCGCGCGCCTTACTACCATCGAAACAGCGCCACTGAGATGCTGACTTGTATTTATGGAGCGGGTCTCGGCCGGTCAGACGACTTTCTTCCCGGTGGCTGTAGTTATGAGGGCGGACACACTCCCCATGGTGGTTTTGGCGAGGAGTATATCACCGAATCTATATTGCAGCACAATGAACCACGCAGGATCCTAGAGAGTGAGTAATCATGACCATGGGAGCTAGGATACAGTTACTAACTTTGAGACAGATCAAATGACCATCATGGTTGAGTCATCACGCACGTTCCTCTTCACAGAATATGCCCGAGAGATCTGCGGTGTTCTCCACAAACAGGCCACCGACTATCGAGTCTGGGATAATCTGCCTGATCGTTTCTCAGCACATCCCCTGACCAAGCAGCTCCTTGAACGTGTTGCGAAGGATAAGGCAAACCAGAAGAAGGCTGTTGACTACTACCATTCGGTCCAGCTGCTGGACGCTAAGGGTCAGCCAACTCAAGTCCTGCCTCATGAGACGAATGGCCATGTGAAAGTTGGTGCAGTCGATGAAGCAGTTTGGAACTAGGAGACATTTGTGGATTTATCTTGAGCAAAGAAGTCTCTTGTATATGTATTTAATAGCGCTGCAGGTTTTCGCGTATGAATGGTATCTTGTCCAATGACGAACCTCTATATATGCTTGAGTTAATCGTACATGCAAAACTATCAGCGTTTCAGGTGCAGACTCGCTTTAATCATCGCCCAAACGATCGTCGACTTCGATCAAAGAGTCGCTCATTATCCGTAGAATATGACACAGTTCTTTGGCATTCCACTTCCCAACTTCCTCTAACAAGCTCGCAAATTCGAGAAGTATCATCTTGGCAGCATTATATCCTGCTTCACAGACAGTTCCAGAGAAGCTGATACTTCCTCCATTATGTATAAACGGGCTAGTAGCATTATCCCCACCATTCTCCACCACAGACAATGGGTCACATAGATTCGTCCAGTCAATATCATTAAGTAGCTCGAAAGACTCTGCGTCAGCGTCAATATGTCCTTCGTTCGGCTTCATCATAAAGACATAAAGTCCCAGTACGAGTGCAGCTGTGAATAACGACATGTCGGAATGCAGCATAACGCCGTCATTTGCTCTCCGACGACTCATGGCAACGTATATGCCAGCTGCGTGGAGACAGGCGCGTCGTGCATACTGGGTCTGGCTCCAGTTGGCGATATCTTGTAATGCCGCGTATGCGCTCTCAGCTCCGTTGCGTCCAGAGGCCATTTCGAAGATCTCAAGATTGGCCAGTACGTTGAGGTTCAGGAAGTGCCACTGTGCGATACAGTTGGGATTTCGGTAACGCAGAAATCTCGAGTAGTTCGTGTATATATCGCTCAGCACGCGTAATATGTTGTTGCCTGTTTGAGTGGAACCATCAACACTTGAGGCAGGCCCCTCTCCATTGCTGTCACTTGCTCCTCTCGTTTGATGCTGATATTGGAGAATACGCGCCCAGATAACAGACAGCAAGCCAGTCATTCCAATCGGCGATGTCTCTTGTAGTGGAGTCAAAGTGATAGATGGAGCGTGCATTCGTATTATGGCAGGGTCTGTAGTTGCACTTGTGCCAGCATTGCGACAGCTTCTCCATGACTTGGCTGATGAGGACCGGTACAAGTCGATTGATGTCGACATCTCCAATTGCACCACGGAAGTACATATGAGTGGTTCCGTGTTTAGTCTTGACGCCCACCATGCGTCAATCATGGTCAGCGTCGATATCAATCTTGAAACAGTCACCATGGTCAGTATTTGCAGATATCTGATACCAAGCGCTGCATACCTCTTGAAGCTTTCTGTTCGAGCCCATGCCTTCCACGCCCAATCGTCACTCTGCGCTGGGTCATGGATCATTCTAGCCGAGTTTGCCTGGATGAGCAGGTTTTCGATGCTGAAAGACGAAGGTCGCGGCATTAATAAGCCTGACATTTTCACGAGCTACAAGCATAACGTGTAATTAGTTTTGTGAAAAGAGGAACAGAATGCTTTAAACGTACGTTCATGGTTCGGTTGTAAAGCATCCTGGACAAGAACGCATCGCGAGCACCCTACGATCAACCTCAGCATTTGATCCCCAGGTCCGGGGTTCACAGGAGAGCTTACATGTGGTGAGCTTATTGACCAAGCCATCAGTAGCAAGGCCGCCGACGCCAGACGCTCAACAAGCTGCGCTGACCCCTCTGGGCCGAACGACGGTGTCGCTAATTGAGAACAGCACTTCTCGGTCGCCGCCTACAGATTATTAGCCCGGTACTTCTGGTTGTTGGAGCAGAAATTGACCTTACTGGCAAGTGGTGTGCTGTGAATGGCTTCACATATGATGAATCGAGAATGGCCAGTCCCAGGAGGCATAACGAGAAGACGACCGAGTTAGATGCTGACTTTGCTGAGAACGTGGGTTGGTGTATAAACGGGACGAGAGAATGAGGCTGTCGAAAGGCGATGGTGAGACCGAGATTTAGCAATCGCGCCGGGAGAAAGTCAACGCTGGAACTGGGGGAACCGAACTCGCGAATGAGATCTTGTCGTTTTTCTTCATCCATTCCCCATCTTGATTCATTCTCTAAGCCGATGGTAGAGCTCGGCGAGGATTGTGAGATAGAGACATCTGTAAAGATACCATCGCCACGATAATTGACGACATCCGCCCAGACTTTGGATGCGATCTGACTAGCTGAGTGGGTTCGGTTCCTAGGCCACAGCGCAGCTACTCTTGCGAAGCGCTCCAGTGGGATACTACTGACAGGGTCTATACTGTTGCTCGAAGCTTGAGAGCCACGGATACCAGGTGCGGTTTCGCCGAGACCAAAGTCGAGAAAGTCTAGATGGCTGAGGTTAGGTTGCAACAGCTCTAGAGCCCCAGCGTAATGCAGAAGATCTGTGTTGCTCATCGATGTGAGAGATGCTTCATTATTACTCCAAGGCGCAGACGTGGCATTAGTGTGAGAATGAAACACATTTGCCCTCGTGCTCAACGATACCCCAGGGCTGAGAAACTCGGCATTCGCGGTGAACAAGGTCGGGGTCGCTGTCTCCAGCGCCGTCTCTACCATATGATGCGAAAAGCCCATGGGTGATAGTTCATTATCATGATGGCCTGTAGCTGGAGGCCCATCCGTAGGTCGATGCTCCGAATCGAAATGGTCTGCTAGGTTTGATTTGGCTGATTCAGTCGGTTGTTCGTGAAGAGCTTGTAGCATTGAGACTGTCGCCAATGCATCCAGATCAGATGTTGAAAACTGCGCCATGGAAGTGTCGGCAGTCATCGAGTTGCCCTCTTGCTGTTGTGTCTGCGCACTATCGTGCATGTGATTATTCTCTTGCTCCTGTTGATGATCTGTCTCGTCTTCTGATCCTTCTTCCGGCTCCGGCGGTGGTATTGAACACACGTTTATGGAATCAGCCAATACACTCTGCCGGCGCTGTCGGCTCTTCTCATTCGCTGAGACATCGGACCTTCGGCGCTCTCTTTGGGAGGTTTCGCTGTTTGGGTGAAAGTATCGAACATGACGAAGGAGAACATCGCTACGGCCGTCAATACCAGCATCGACATAAAGTGGATATGGCCTCTTACCTCCGTGCATAGCCGCGACCGCATGTATCGCATCGATATGGCTTCTCCCCTGTGTCTACGTATGGGTCAATTTGGCGATACAGATGGATCCATGTGGGGATGATCTTACGAGAGCGCTCGTGGCGGAGAAGATGCTCTGTCTTGTGGAACGTTCGGTGACAGTACGAGCAGCCTTTCATCGTTTTCAAGACAGCCAGTTGGCATTGATAAGCAATATCAGATAAGGAACGCGGGACCTAAACTATTCCGCAAGGTAAGATGAATACTGTTAAACTGCAAAGGTCCATGGATCATGCTCTGAAGCTGCGGCTCAAGAGGTACAATGACGAAATCTGGGGTTGTCGCGGGGTAAGAAAACATCAATCTCTCCGTTCATCTGTTGTTTCTGTTTCACATGCAAGGCATCTAACCAACCCCTGAGAAAGGGACATGCGCTCTGGGCTTTGAACCTGGTACCGCTTCATCTGCCGAAGCAGATCGACAAGGTCAAGCGGAAGATCCGGGGTACATGGATTACAGGCGCTCAGCCTTTCCAAAGCAGCCAATCAGATGGTGTCAAGTCAAGTAGATGACCTTTACCCCGCAATCCGGATTATAGAGTTTAATAACAGCTTCAATAGCTCGGTCAGACGGGCGCTGTTCGGATTACTTACCCTGGATCTATGTGGGGCTTTCCATGAGCATGATGGTATGTGGGACAACATAAAAGATACATGCCTTGGGGAGCAAGAAATCATGAGATTTTGATACACGGCCTTAAAATAAACTAAGTAAAAGATATCTTGAATTCGTCCTAAACTTATCCTAAGCTTATCCTCCGATTATGTCAAGTTAGTACAGTGTTTCTCACTATGGATGAAGATCCCGAGTTTTCTCCTGCAGATACATTATAAGCAATAATATATCTACCTATGTATGAACAACCTTATGATCGATCAGACAGTTTTTGTAGCTAGTTATACTGAGATAAAAACGCTTCTGCACTCTCGAGCTCCCTCTTAATAGCTTCAACATGAGCTGCACTTCGCGGCTTAATATTCACCTTATACGGCAAGGGACACACCAAATTCGCTGACGTATATGCATCTGGGTCTAGCGGCTTAACCTTCCCTGTTACTGGATCAATTGGTTCAGAGAATGCAAACGCCCACAACAATTTGGCTGTGATCCGCCACATGCTCCGCTCGGCCAGATGAATCCCAGGGCAGATACGCCGTCCAGCACCGTATCCATAGTGATGTAGAGATGAAGGTTAGCTCGTTGCTCTCAGTGCTGTTGAGGAATGGACTTATCTCGTTTCTCATAATCTGGACCAACGGCGTATTCGTTTGCTAGCTTTGTGTGAGACAGGTACCGGTCGGGGTCGAAGGTGTCATGACTTCCGTAGTAATCCTTATCATGATGCATCGCCCATACGCCAACGAAGATGGTACTTCCCTTGGGAATCAACATTCCGTCATAATAGTCATCTATAACCAGGTTAGCTACCGCATGAACGATTCGATACAAGCAACGCAGGCGTACCTTTGGTGACGGTATGAGGCAGTCCGAGGTCGGAACTATCAATGTCCAGTAAGCACTCTGACGAAGAAGATTCTAACTCCAGGGTCAACTTACGTCGGTCTCCATCGCAAACCCTCCTTAACAATAGCATTGACATATGGCATCTTCTGAAAATCAGAAAATACAGGTGCTCGCTCCGTACCGCAAACAGCATCAATCTCTACTCTAGCTTTCTCCTGGAACTTCGGGTATTTCGCCAAAGCCAAGATCAGCGTGAGAATCTGATTCGCCGTGGTATCAGCACCTGCCTCCATCAACTCGCCGAAAAGATTGTTAAATGCGTGCTGCGACATGGGCCAGCCATTCTTTTCATACTCATCAAGTTTCATATCGATCATACACTCTCGACGATCACCTCGGGCGCGTCGGTCGTCGACCATTGCTCGCGCTTGGCTCCAGACTTTGTCCATGTGATCTCGCATCTTGTAGACGCGGGACTTCCATTTTCCGGGGATGTACCAGAGCCATGGGATGAGGTCGACGGGAGGTGTAGCACCGGGCTCGATCGCCTCGAGCCACTATAAGCAAAGTTAGATATGGAGAGATGAGAAGTGAAAGATGTATTAACCTTTTCGATCATGGCAGAGACATCCTTGTACCAGAATGAATCCAGAGTCGTCGCGCGGAAGCCCCAAGCTAGGATAGCAGCCACAGAAGATGCATACAGCCGCGAGTACGAGTAGAAGTTACTAGGATCATCCAAAAGGCGGTTCATCAGAATAACTGCTCTGAGAACCGCTAGGTTAGATCTCGTACGACTTGCCATGGTCTGAAACTACTTACTCAGTCTCTTGAACCCTAAAATGCTTCTCATCCAATGACTTTGGGTTCAGATTTCGCGTAACGACGGTTCTCTTTTCTCTCCAAGAAGGACTCTGACACTCCATAGTCATATGATCGCCTCTCGTGATGAATAGCGGGACAATGTTAGGAGGCCGATCTGAGTAGATACTTCCCTTCTTATCAAGAAGCTCGTGGACGGCTTTACGGTCGCAGATCACAATGATGTTGCCGGAGCCGATTTTGAGAGAGAAGATCTTACCGTACTGCAGAGACCATTCCATGAACCTGGGATTTGTTAATAACCGCTTGAACCGTACATTACCGTGTTCTTACTTTTTTCCTAGACCGGTGGTGGGAATCATGTGCATGTTGCCGAGAATAGGGACCGTAGGAGGTCCCGGAGGCATTCGAGGATCCCGTCGGCCAATCCGGAACAGCCAATACAATGTGAGAGCGACTGTGGCACCTGCAAGGCCGTAGGTAAAGGTGAAAGACGCCATGGCGACTTTTGTGCTAGGTTGATCGCGATGCGTTGATGCAACGGTACACAAATGTAGCAACAAAAGAAACTTGATTATTATGAACTGGTCAATCTGGGCTGGGGAAGCTTATACAGAATGCCCCCCTCACTTCTAGAGCTATAAGAGAGATCGAGACCCGAGTTAGTGGATCTTTTAGTGCAGTATGTAAAATATGTTTTTTTGTTTTGTTGTTTTGGGACCTCCGAAGTTGGTGCGAAGCTTCGGCTTGAGCTATTCAGTTAGACACTAACCAAGTTTGCCACTTGGTGTTTCCCCGCAGTTTCCAGTTATTACAGGCCTGTAAATATAGTATGGAAAGGTACAGAGCATTTAATAATGCAGCGCTTGAAGCAGAAACGAATTCGGGCTAGGTTCGGCCTGACTCGAGGCACTACTATGAAATGGAGATATAACTAATAACTACTCTTGAATATAAGAAAACAGAAGAATTTAGAATATTTATAGTTAAATTATATTTTTCTAGTATTAGGTATCTAGCTTATCATATAAATTTATATTTTAAGATTATATTTTTAATAGTTTCAATAGTTTAAATTTTTAACTTTAATATCTACCTATATTTTTACTTAGTTCCTTAGTCTATGATGTCTGTTCAAGATCGTATTGCTAATGTCACTGGTGTATCAGGAGGTCTACAATTGGGGTCGAAGAGCTGCTCTGATGACGGGTGATTTTATTTTTTAATTAAGCAAGATTGTGAAGTCGCTTCAATAGGGTCTTGCGGCAAACTAGAAGTCCAGCTATAAGACATGCCAGGGCGTTAAGTTGGACGGTGTTAGCGCCTTCAGATGGACCTCAAACTCTAAAATAGCTTTATCGGGGCCCAAAGGAACAAGCCCAGCACCTCTGAATCCACCTACGGTGTTTTCTTCAGTCATCGCCTTTTCAAGCGCTGGCCGGGATAGAGGAAAGAAGTTGTAAGCTATTGCGCACCTTGGTTGCATAGTTACCATCCCACTTATTGTAGACTGCTTCGCACTGCTGTTCACGGTCTGCTAGACAGCTCAAGGTAGGGCAGCGAGCTTTGTCTGGATGCAAAACAAAGCTCCATTGAGAATTGTCTCATGGGCTCATCGCCAATATCGGAGATGCCGTAGTACAGATTGGGGTATCCCGTCGGACCCTGGGTACTGTAGGAGCTACAGCAGGACGAAAAGGTAGCGATAAGATAATTCTATCCTAACAGAGAGAGGTGGATGGGATACCCTGTCGTCGAGGCACCGATCTTTAAATTTGTGAATTCTTGCCAATGCCAGACGCCTTTGGCTGTAGCAATTGCTTAGTCATTATGGTACAATGTCTAAGTTGATAGCTAGATGTGTTATTCTCAGTTGAGGCTCGTGGCTGAGAGCTTAAATCAGGAGACAGAACTTAGCGTAATCGGCAACCCAGGAGTGACATAAGATGAAGCGGTACCGGGTCAGAGAATTGTTTGGTATGAGGTGAAAGTGCGCTTCGAGTGACCACCAAATAGATGGTATAACGTTGAGGTGAACTGATAGTAACCCTCGGTCACTCCATTCAGGAGGAACAGCTCAGCTGGTCATTCATTAGACTACAGGTCTGGCGTGCTACTCCATTAAATCATGTGGCAACCAGGCACAGCTAGTCGATCCTTGTATTCAAGAAGTTGTGCTCTTCTTGTCGTTCACGTGTACACGCAGATTGCACTCAGTGAGGAAGCCTATTGTATTGTACTAACTATTCTGCTCCCTGATTCCTGTAAAAGAAGACCCCCGGCTCTCCAACACGACTACTGGCGCTTGCGCTGGCAGCTGGAGTCAGCACCGGTTGCGCCGACCTGGTTGCACCATACGCGGAACTGGCAGTTGGTCCAGTCGCCTTCATCTTGCTGCCCGTAGTTGGAGCACTGATCATACGGCGCGTAGCCGCTTGAGAAGGTGTTTGCCTTCTCGATGAAGTCGCCGTGCTGGCTGCACACCTTGTTCGTGGACGCGTTGTCCGCGCTGCCGTCGGCATTGGTGCAGTGGCAGACTTCTTAGAACGCACAGCCCATGACCAGCGGGGTGCCTACCAGCATGGCAGCCAAGACTGAAATTATCTGCATCTTGAGTATTGTAATGGGGTTGAGGTTGTTGTTTATTTACTGCACGAGACTGGCGTTAGAATATTTTGACTCATATGATCAGAAGGGCACAGGAGATGATTTACCGTGTGGTTTTGTTCTGACTTTGGCGAGAGGAGATTTGAGGGATGATGGGTGATGCTCTCAGCTTACGCCGGCAACCATGATGATATTTATACCCATCTGAACCTCGTATGTCTGTCTCGGACCCTGCGAGGACATGGCAGCATCCCTCGGTAAACTACAGCCGCGTTAGACTCGTGGCCGAGCACCTGTGCTCAATTGGTTGTTTGCAAAGGCCCTGTATGAGACATTTTCAAACAAAGAGAGTTGAGCACGGCGGCCTGAGTTCTGTGCCAAAGACATGTCATGGAAGCCTCCCATCAACGTCTATCTACTGTCCCTCGTCCATTGCAGTACTCGAGCGATTTGTAAGAGGCATATATCCCACATACGGGGAATCGACAACTAGCACGAAGTCAAAGCGGGGGATACTAACATGTGATCAGTCTAGACAGCAGAAGGAACGGATGAGGTTGCCGACATGGCTGAAGTCGGATGTATGTCCAGAAGTGATCCTCCGAAAAGGTAGAAAATCATGAGCGCTTTCTGAGAGCGATAAGGTGATCTAGACACCCAGGGCTCGCCAAATACTCACTCCTCCGCCAACAATGACGTATCGAGCTTATAGTCCACCCTCCCGGTCGATCCCTACCAATTCTATGGATACGTTATAGTTGATTACGGGCGCAAGGTAGGCTAAGTAAGTCGAGAACCTTACGCTCTGATCTTGAAAGAGCATGCTTTTCGACTTTCTAAGGACGCGGACCTTTCCTACCTTATCCTCTCCATAATACAGCCCAATGTCGCAATATAGGCATATGTAAGGCTTTTTATCTTGCCTCTGTGTACTGGACCTTTAGAAACGGGGGACTTCTTGAGGTTCCTCCAGCTTTAGAGGTATGAATATCCCCATACGAGAAGTGCCGGAACTGATTTCGGCGTGGTTTGTTGTTGACGCTTATTCGAGCTTGTCAAAACTAGGCTAGATTTGCCGAGACCCGTCAAAGCTAGGCTCCGTATCTACCGAGCAATGCTAAAGCCGATTGCGTACACCTGAACCTCTGCATTTTTGTCAGTGTGAACTATCCCTTGTTTTCTCCAGCTATGCTCTTATCGATTGGCTACTGGCTGTAAAGCTGCAGGAAGCGGGAAGCCACTTAAATAGCCCAATCTTTTGTTAGATTGGAAGAAGCAGAGCTTCTAATTAGCTGGAAATGATCCTCACCGGGTACCCCTACTAGGGGCTCTACTGACAAAAGTCCAGGAGTTTAGGTGTACTAAGTAGAGAGAGTCTCCCGGGGTTCTCGGACAAACATGAAGGACTAGGCCTAGCTTTTGGGGGGCTCGTATTTGTAACAGAAGTCGCCAGGCCATGTTTCCAGGATCTGGAATTTTCACAAACTCTAAATATATGTATCGGCAGCGAGTTCCCGTCTGCTAGCTTATTAGTCTATACGGCCAGCTTCAGACTTTACCCCAGAGGAAGCGTGAGTCTTACTAGCTGCCCGTAGTTGTCTAGGACTCATAGTACTCAACCCTTTTATCAGGGTCCTCGACCAGACTAACCTCCACAGCCGCTTAGACGGTTTTTATTCCTTTCCATATCTGACTGTCTGGACCCGTTTGTCCCGTAAGGACGCATAGCGGTGAAGAAATGCAGCAGCTGCCGCAATCGGTCTGAGAACTTTTGAAAAGGAACAGAGGCCGACGACGAACATGGTGGAAATGCGGCACAATTAGTGATTGGAGCGGCTTTCGCAATCCGGCGCGAATCACGTAAGCAGGTTGTTTCCAACACCCTCCAAAGCCAGCTCAATAATAAAAAGTACCAAATGAATATATGAGGCATATATTACAGTGAAGCTTTAGCACCTTATCACAATGTCTGACCACGTTGCGACCAGAATTGCTTTGCTGCTTTTTCGTTCTACCAGTTTCAGTTTGTAGACCTTTTCTTACCCTTGCAACTGAGCCATCTAGTCTCGGGAAGGTATTCAGCTCGATTCTGTAATGAAAGTTTGATGCTCGGAATCCCATACAGACCATCCAAAGCTTTGATCAGAGTGGATACATGCCTTCCCATCCCTCCGAACAAATAAACTTGCTCTTCTATTGTTAAACGCACTACTCTGTAACCGTTATAAAGCGATATGCCGGCGTCCGCTCAAAGGAGGTCTGTGCATTGCAGATGCGAGATCGTGGAGCGCATCCCACTAGCTTACTCCGTACCGACAACGATGATGCAGAAAGAATGACGTTCTTCTCTGTGCTATGAGCTAAGTCATAACCCATACAGGTAGCCGGATTCCAAAACTCATGGTGATTTTATTGAGAAGGAACATCGATTACATGATTAGCTTATTATTTTATATTACTGGTGTTTGCTGCTCATAATCTGCCCTCATATCTTAGGAGTTATTCTTTTTAATCACGACTTTATTTTAGAGTTATAATGTAACACCGAGGCGGATATGGCGAGCCAAGGACTTATAAGCTTTTTGAGAAATACCATGGTATGGATATAAACTCCTTAATTATAGAACCTTGTGCTAAACGCTAGAGCACGTGTGGGCTACTTTTACCATTACTATAGTATCAAAGCTCAAGCTCAATGTCGCTTGATTGAGTCATGGAAACTTGAAACTCCTGCCTTGGCATGTAGGTACAGTACCCTAGTCTCGTATTAGGAACGATAACAAAGTTTGGCTTTAGGGCATGGCGGGTGCCAAGGCGGGTGGCTGTATCCGTATAATGTCTCATGTGTGTTGTCGAAGCACGCAGTGGGTCCTAGCTACTTAAAGGGGTAAATAGCTATGTAATTGTAATCAAATATTATTATAAAGACTAAGATTCTAGCCTTTAATTCCCAAATGGCCGTTAAAGGCCCGAGACCGATGTGTTTCGTTGCGAATACAGTTCGTTTCTAAACTATCAACAAATTCTTGCATTACACTGGATCGCTCCAATGAATTCCACTCTTTCTCCGATCCCAGCCTTCAATAGATCGATGAGTCAGTCGAAATAACATGAAGAGTTGTCGACCGGCCAATAGACTCACCTTAGCCACAAGCTTGCCATGCTCGTATCTCGACATTCCTTAAGTACCAGCGCACTCTGGACCTGAGGGGATCCAAAAGACAATCTTTCAGCCAATTGTGCAAGTGAATTCAGTATCTCGTTTCTCAGTATCTCGCTCTTGGCCCAATAGTGCTTCACGACCACAAAACTTCGCACAGAATTCCTTTCGACGTCATCAACTCTCTTGAGAAAACCTGCGTACTCATCATAATGATGGAGGTCGTAGTCCGGACTATCGAGACCTTGGGCCGTTCGTAGAAGTTTATCCTGGTCAACGAGCGCCATCTCTCTTTTGAAGATATCTGATGAAACATGATCGATGAAGAATCCTATCGGGTGCGTGTATCCTTCTAGGCCCCAGAGCGTGTCGGGCTCACCATCGACATCTTGACCCCAGTAGTACGAGTCGCCGTACGGTTCTGTAGCCGACACCTTACATAACTCAACGAGCCGGTCTTTCCACTGACGAAAAGTGTCAGTTTATTTTTATGAAGATAAATGTTAAGCTTACAAGGTCAATAGCTCCATCTCGCCCGACGACACGTGCGATAACAAAGAACTTAGGAGTCATGATCACTTTCTGGATACAAGGAACTCAAATTGGACCTGAAAGACACCTGATGGGCTGCGTTAGATAAAGAAAGTACTGCTCTGGCTGTTCGTAATGGCAGATTGGCGGCGTATTGTCGGAGCGGAGCTATCAGCGGACGCACTAATTTCGGTAGATGCACCCATCGCATGATGTTGGTCTTTCCTCCGAAAAAGATGACTTTGGTTAAAGTAACCGCAGTTTTGCTCCTCATTCTTTCTGATATTCGGATGACTTTGTTTAATATTCATTATTGGGAGTTCCTACTCAAGCCTGATCGTCTTCACTCACCGAGATGCCGACTAACCAAGCTCTCCAATTGATTGTCATCCCGCATCGCCCGGCGGCCAATGTTGAAATTGAGCGAGATCTTGCGCCGGCTATTTCAATACTAAAGAAGTAAGACGGAGTCGCTGGCTTGTTGACTTGGCTAACATGCATGCTCAACAGGGCGCCTGGGCTAAAGTCCTTCTGGAGCGGCAGAAAATTCGAAGATCGGTATACAAAAGTATATCTAGCTCTATGGGATAACTTAGAGTCATCCCATTCTTTCTTCACAAGCTCTGAATATGAAAAGTTCCACAGCGTTATTCAACCAGCTCTGAACGGACGCAAGGTTGCATGGGCATCTCACGCGCTCATGGATCATTCGCCGCTCAGTGACCATCAACACCTCTCGGACACTCTGAAGTCACCTGCTATGGAGGTCGCGTTGACGAAAGTGGTTGAAGGCGGTGTGTCGGGTTATTACTCGCAGTTTAATAAAGTGGTTACCCGTGTCCTTGACGACGAACATGGGTGCAAGGGCTACTTCATCAGTCCTCTAATTGAGAATCCTGAGGATCAACTATTGCTGATCAACTGGGACTCCGTGGATGTGAGTAGACCTAGTTTTGATTATGGTTGACTCAAGGAACTTGACTGACCGAAGGATAGGCTCATCATGAAATCTTTGAGAAAAGACGGGGATTTAGGGAGTGTATAGATGCCCTGAAGGACTACTATAAGGAGTTTGTCGTACCATGGCATATTGTTGATATTCAAGAAGAGGATCTGTAGCGATAGGTGGCTTTGTGCTTCTTAAAGTTTAATATACCGATGTCGATCCATACATACCCTTATTTGCTTCAACAGATCCGTAGTATAATCATGGTACTGTCGATTGCCTATATATCTTCGGATATGATATCTCATTATGTACGTTGTCAGGCCGGAACCCGGTTTGATACTTAGACAAAACTGCACTAAGGTACTTACGATGGAATCTTATACATTATATTGTCCATAGATAAAGGTAGTATCCATTACGTTGCTGAGTTAAGCTGGTGACATCAACTAAGGAATATGACATGGATAGAATATTTTACGCATATCTTCATGGGCACTCCTATCGGTCTCTAATCATTTCTGGACTATCTATCTCTTCTACATTCTCTAGTTACCCATTATTCACTCATCAACAGGCAGCATACCCTCCATCCACAGTCCATTGTGCTGAGAACAAGTGTCAAATTGTGGCCACGTATTTAGAACAAGAAGAGGAGAAGACTTACCCCCGGTAACATATGACGCATCATCGCTCAACAAGAAACACAGCACCCTGGCCACCTCGTCAGGTAAACCCATGCGACCAAGGCATGTCAACTTGCTGATCTTTTCCGAGTCAAACAACCCTTTCACTTCACCCGCCTCGAACATCTCAGTTCGGATCGGTCCACTATGAATTCTGTCAGAATGAAGTACATATTACACTAGAAGGGGCACCGAGTACGGTAGGAGAGAGTTTATGCGGATGCCCTCGGTGCCAAACTCGCCAGCTACAGACGATGTAAGGCCGATGACTCCAAATTTGCTCGATGAGTAGGCTGCATTGTGAGGGAAGTCTCTGAGGCCCGAGGTGCTGGAGATGTTGACGATGGCTCCTCCTGGGCGGGGGAGATGCGGAATCTGAGCTCGCATGCACCACATGACGCCTTTTAGATTGACGTCCATCATGCGATCCCAGTCAGACTCTTGCTGTACGATGTTGATCAGCATCCAAGACTAGACTGGTAGATGGCTGTGATGTAACGTACAATTGTTGCACAAGTTGTATCGCCTTCTCCCCCTGCGATTCCAGCAATGTTTGCGGCTCCATCGAGACGCCCGAACTCGGTAACCGTACTGTCAATCCAGTTCTGAACCTGTTGCTGACTTCGGACGTCAACTGTGGAGGCAACTACTTTAGTACCTGCCTGAGAGCCTAGAGTACGCATCAGAGATGAAAGAAAATAGGAAAGAAGGGAAAGAACAGCGTCAATACTCACATAATTCCTTCGTTTTGTCGAGACCTCGTACGTTGACATCGCAAATAGCTAGACCTCCAGCCTCAAGTTCTGCTAGGCGCACTGTAGAGGCTCGCCCGATGCCCGACGCTGCACCAGTAATTGCATATACTCTTCCTTTGATGCCAGACATTATGGTGACATACGCAAAGTGTAATTAAATAGATACTACTAATTATGAGAGCGCGAATGCCGAGTATATGACTTATAGGTCCATTCCGCATCAGTGAGCGCTGAGTCTCTCGGCGTGAGCTGGGTGTTCCAGCGCCGTTAGCGCGCTCGGTTACACTGAAGCAGAGCGCCTGGAGTAGAAGCGAATTCGGGCTAGGTTCGGTCTGACTCGGGTTGGGTTACCGTCACGAAAGAAATGGGGATGCGACTGACAATTGCTCTTGGATGTAAGAAAGCAGGAAAAGCCTGGAGTATCTACTCAGCTTGTACCATTTTCAGGTGTTGGCCGTCTAGTTTGCCATATAAACCCGCACCCTCAAGATCATACTGGAACTGCCATTCTCCTGTCCCCCACAGCTCAATTCCTTGGGATCGCCATCTAATCAATTCTCTACTCAATCCATCATAATGTCTGTCAAAGGCCGTGTTGCCATCGTTACTGGTGCAGGGGGAGGTCTTGGGCGGGAATACGCCCTCTTACTCGGAAAACTAGGAGCCAAAGTTGTAGTGAACGACTACGGCGGTACACTCGAAGGCCAAGCTGGAACCATTACAAGAGCCCAGTCGGTGGTAGATGAAATTAAAGCGGCTGGCGGTAGTGCCATAGCCGACGGACACGACGTCTCTATCCAAACCCAAGCTCAAGCCATCGTCGCCAATTGCCTCGCTGAATATGGCCGTGTTGACATTCTCGTCAACAATGCCGGTATTTCTGGAAAGCCTAGTTCTCACGCAGCGCTCGATGCGCCGGCTTTCATGAGGGTTATTGAAATTGGCGTCCTTGGAACGCAGCTCATGACGAGCGCTGTATGGTCTACGATGGAGAAGCAAGGCCACGGTCGCATCGTCAACGTATCTTCTGATGCCATCATTGGGTTCGGTGCCGGTGGTGACTGCGCCTATTCAGCTTCCAAAGGCGCCGTCTATGCCATCACACAAGATCTCGGACGCTTCGCCCCATCGTGTGGGATCAAGCTCAACGCAATCTTACCTTCAGGCGCATCACGCATGGGAGATCTCTCAGAGGCTTCAAAAATGATCACGCAGACCTACTTTGAAACTAGCAAATGTGCGCCATTACTAGTTGCCTTATGTGCTGATGAGTGCCCTGTATCCGGGGTCTGTATTGCTACGGGGGCAGGGAGAGCGGCCCGTGTTGCGCTGGCGACATTTCCTGGACATACAAATGAAACTACAGCGGAAGGGTTCCTGGATAATTGGAGCAAGGTAATGGGTGATGAGAAGGATGTTTACATCCCCAAGGATACTTTGGATCATGTACGGTATGGAGTCCGCTTAGCATCAGGACTAGAGGTGCCTGAGCTGCCATCATTGGGAATTATACCAACTACTAGCAAGCAATGATCATAAACAACTAACATCAAGATCTACGAATATGATATAAATTTCCCCATCATAGATAAGTGCCATGCAACAGAATGTATATGTCAGTGCTCTACCTCAGTCCAAAGCAAATGATGTCCCGTCTCCACGGAACGGTCAGATGTTACAGAAATCTTCTAGTAAAGCGCGTGATGTAAGAATCAGCCGTTTGGTCTATCAACTCAAAATACCGCTCTCGCTGCTTCAATTCACCTACAAGTTCTAAATTTGGGAAAGTGAGAAATTCCAATTATCGGGCAATAGCATTCGACACCTTTGGTAACCTCGTAAGACCCAATCCTCGAGCCGAAGCTGGACCGTCCGAACTCCATCCGCTAACCCCTCCTTTCCCTTCCATCACTACCCCTTCAGCCACCATCCCCATGCTTCAGGCGGGGTAGTAGTATTCGAGCCTCTATTTATGCTTCTTCGCACCGATGCTGTCTAAGACTACTCAACCTACGAGTCGCACAGACTGATAATCCTGCAACCACTTTCGTTCACAGCTACCATCTCAGACAACAGCTAAATCATGGCTTCAAAAGACAGTACTCCCAGCTTAGAAGCAATTCTTCGACGCCTGCAACTCCTCGAAGACAAAGACGCACTAGCAACCCTACTCAACCGCTACTGCAACACGGCAGACGACCACAAATGGGACGAATTCGCCGACTGTTTCATCCCCAACGGTGTTCTCGGTTTCGAGAGCTGGGGCGATATTGTGGGCGTTGAAAAGATCGCTGCTGCTGCTCGCGGCGCAGAAGACAGATTTCAAGGTCTACAGCACTCCATGAGCAATCAGCAGTTCACGGTTGATGGAGACACGGCGGAGGGGAGGTGTTATCTCTGGTTTTCTGCAACGATGGATACGAGCAAGCCGCATGAGTACCATGCCTTTGGAGGACATTATCGCTTCAGTTTTAAGCGAACAGATAAGGGATGGAAGATAGCGAGAATGCAGCTCAAGAAGATTTGGGCACAAAATGAAGATACAGAGCGCGTATTCGGATAAAGCTACCTATCTAGGAGGGGACGGGCTTTAAGGACATAGCATACGATATTTGAGGATAAATTATGATGCTCATTTTGTTCCGCACCATTTCCGTTCAGCAGGTGATTCGATGCAGTTTAAACGACCAGTTTAACTACTACGTAGCATGCACGCTTAGGCTGTTAACCTTGCCCTTGAAGGCTTAAGAACATCATCTCATCATTGAGCTTCATGTTCATGACCCTGGACGGCAACAACACGTGGGCTAGGAAAATGTCTATTTATGCTTACAATTCATAAGCCTGATCTATGTCTTCTGTCTCTCATTCCATAACTATAACCGCACAACCCTTCAGCTTACCATCCCGTAACTGCTGGTAGGCCTTGGGAATCTCATCAAAGCTAAACCTATCAACCTCAATACGCAGCTTTCCTTCCCTCGCCAGCTGACACACCTCTCGCAAATCCTGCCGTGTACTTCCAAGGGACAATGAGAACTTAGCACTCGTCACCATCAAGTTCCACCCTAAGCGTACAGAGCCGCCTTGCATGCCAGGCACAGAGACGAACCCCTGGGGCCGAACAACACTCACTGCTAGCTGCAATGTTGTGTCGCTTCCGACAAAGTCGACCACTCCGTCGACGCCTCGATTTGAGGTAATACGGTCAATTTCGGCCTTTGAGCTTGCATCAGAGAGGATAGCTTCGTCTGCTCCCAGATCCTTCGCGAGAGTCAGCCTCTCATGTGAGTTATCGGCAGCAATAATGCGAGCAGAGGTGAGAAGTCGGAGGAATTGTACGGCATTTGACCCAAGCCCGCCAATACCAATTACCAAGATGCATTGGCCGGGGCGTGCATTTCTAATGATGTCTTTGCAGCTAGCATACGCCGTCACACCCGCGTCTGTGAGAGGAGCGTACGTAACCGGATCCTCATGACCGATAGATACAACCTCAGTACGGGGTACAACAAGGTACTCAGCTAAACCACCGTCAAAGCCACAGCCCCTCGTCATTCCAACAGCCCCTCGCTTAAAGTATTCGCAGTGCTGCTCTACCCCAGCCTCGCAGAAATTGCAGAACCCGCAGTGCCGCATGTGGTGCACAACGACACCCTCTCCTTTGGACAGGTCAGTGATGGAAGATCCGACATTTTCAACGACGCCAGATGTTTCGTGGCCGAGAATGTAATCTGCCTCTATGGCGGAAGCATATGGGTCGCTACCGGGTTGGCTGTCCATCATGTCAAGATCGGAGCGGCAAAGACCAACAGCTTTGACGCGAATGAAAACATCTGCAGGACCTGGAACTGGTTTTGGTGACTCGACATATTGGCCTTCCTGCCCCCAGGCGACTAGTTTGTAAGATTTCATAGTGTTTCGAAGGTTGGGCTCAAATTCTCAGGCCGTACGGTTCACGCTATGAGACGTACTGGAGGTTGCTTGGGACCTGTAATGAAAGGCATGGGTAATAGATAGTCAGATCGTCGAGCTGAGGTAGTTGTGTCTCTTGACTAGCGCCTTGCTTGGTGTAGGATGTGAATTCGGACGATCTACAGGTATGCTCGTGACCACTTCGGTACAACATATGCCCCACGGACAGACTCAGCGTCGGTCGAACTTGCAAGCGCTTGAATCTATTTACCGCTGTAATGTCGATCATTATAGTGTCCCGGTTGCCGTGAGATCTTGCGGGGTAGAAATGATAACATCCTGTATACCGGCTGTGGAGCATAACAGTGCCCCTTATAGCCTGATTACAATCTCCACTGATTCTGTTTACCATCGATTTGTAAAGACACCTTTTAACTAATTATCCTTTACCACTTGAGACTTCCCATCATGACAAAGCAAGAAGTATCGCAAGATGACATCTCACCAGGGCACAATGACCAGGACATTGCCCTCTCAAACGAAGATGACCTTCGATCCAAGATCCTAACCGCTGAGCGTTCCACTCTCCCAGACGGCTACTTCCTCAGCCGAGAGTTCGTCGGAACTTTTGGCGGTATCGCTTTCAGTCTTGCAGCGACATACTTTGCCTTCCAGGCTGGTGCCGGCGCTCTCATCAACATCAACCAGCACATCGGCCCAAGTGAGAACTACTACCTATTCTCAATTGTTTGGACTGTCTCTCAGCCCATCTCGATGCTTTTGTTTGGTCGTCTCTCTGACATGTTTGGTCGCCGTAACCTTGCTCTTGGTGCCAATATCCTTGGAATAATCGGTGGTATCGTTGCTGCCACTTCGCAGAGCATCAACCAACTCATTGCTGCCAACGTTCTTTTGGGTCTTGCCTCTGGCATTCCGGGTTCCTTTCCTCTTTTGACGGGCGAGCTCATGACGAACAAACTCAAGTTTCTTGGTACTATCGTTGTTGTAGTGCCCAACATCATCGCCACTGGGTTCGGTCCATATCTTGGCCTTAGACTTAGTATCCTTAGTTCGTGGAGATGGATATTTTACATCTACATCATCTTGATGGGTATGTCTGCAATCTTAACACAACCAAGGAATTATTGGAAGTATGCTTACATCTTTCAGTAATCGGTACTACCCTCTGGTACTTCTTCTACCACCCTCCCTCCTTTGTGCAACTTCACGGAACCAGCATCAGCCGCAAAGCTGAGCTTGCAAGTATCGACTGGCTTGGCACTTTTCTTCTTGTCTCGGGTCTCGTTCTCTTCCTTCTTGGAATCGCCTGGGGAGGGCAACCATACGAATGGACATCAGGCCGAGTCCTAGGTCTTCTTATTCCTGGTGCAGTATGCTCTATCGCATTCGTTCTTTATGAGATTTACGGCAACCCTACGAAGCCGATCGTCCCCATGAAATTCTTCAACGATGTCCGAGGCTACACATGCGTCGTCATCATTTCTGCCATCACCGGCTGCCTTCAAACTGCCCAGTTCATCCTGTGGCCTTCGCAGGTTGCGTACATCTTTGGAAGCACCACTAATGGATGGGAGGAGACTGCTTGGATGTCGAGTGTTGTGAACTTTGCAGCTTGGGCTGGTATCATCATCGTCGGGCCATTGTTTCACGTCATCAAGCATTTGCGTCTCCAGCTTGTTGTCGGATCTGCCTGGATGACAGCTTTCCTGGCAGCCATGTCTACCATTACCTACTCCAACAAGGGATCGGCTATTGCCTTTGCCTTTCTCAGCACTTTTCCCATTGGGTGGGGAGAGGTCATGACTATGTTGATGGTTCAATATATCGTTCCGGAACGAGATCTGGGAGTTGCCTTTGGTGAGTAGCTAGCCCTATCCAAAACCCTCCATTTCTCATGACTAACCGCGTTTTTCCCATCAGCTGTCGTCTCGTCAGTCCGTACCATCATGGGCTCCATCTTCGCCGCCGTCTTCGTTGCCATTTACACCAACAAACTCCCAGGCTACATGACCAGCATTGTTGTACCGGCGCCGCAAAAGACATCTCTCTATGCAGAAGCCATCAGTGAGGTACTGGCAACAGCGCCCACAGCGAGCCAGGCAGCACTCTCAGCCATCAAAGGCGTCACTCCTGAGATCTTGCGCGTCATCAACGCCAAAGTCGCCGATGCTTACGGTCACTCATACGCGTTTGTTTATTATACTGCTGCTGCTCTCGGGGCTGTATGCTTCGTTGCGGCAATGTGTCTACGCGACTTTGATGTTTATCTGACAGACCACGTCGCCCGAAAGGCCTATAAGAAGGAAGAGACCAAGGAGGATTCACTGGCGAAGCACATTGAGCACCGTGAGGGTGTTTGAATCACTTGTCTGAACGGCTCATCGAGAAATGCTAGAATTTGTGAGCGTTTCAATTCGCTATGATTGTGGGGAATCCGCGTCAAGGTTTTGGTGGGGTGTGAGGAATGGTTTTGGATTAATATTCGATTAAAAGGATTTAATTGTAATAGCATGGCTTGTCATTAATAAAGCCATTGTGTTAAACCCGAAGTGTATTTTCTAACCTACTATGTGGCTTGCCTCTGGAATCTAGGTGTATGATGTCGTGCAGGAAGTATTTACCTATATTCGTCTGCCAAACAGCGTCTTGCGCGTATTTATTATTGCCGTTCTGGATTTATAGTTCAATGAAGTCTGTCTTCTCCTTAAAATCCGGGAGGTTGAAGATCAAGTTGCAGAGAGCTACATGCTGGTCGCCAATCTCTTTTTCTGGGTTATAGATCGGGATCGTTGCAAGTCACGATTATATCAAACTTCTTAGCATGCCTCCCTCTAGCTTGCAGTTTAAGATAAACTTGGCAAAGTTATCCTAAACTTGGGATAAGTTACCCGAGTCTTTGTTTTATTTAGGATTGAGATCCTAAGTTTTGTTACCTCTCCTGGTGGAATTGAAATGAGTTCGGGCATGGGCGTGACTAGAATAATACATCAGGAGCATTCGAGCAAGATCATGTAATTCATTCCTTTGACTATCTTCCATTCTTCAACCATTCAAAGCCAATATCCGCTTAATTAATAAGGCTCTTAAGAGTATATCTCCTGAAAGGTCAGCGGCAAAAAAATCTTTCTATCAAAATGCCAAAAGTCTTATATCAAAAGTCTGAACCAGCTACCTTCTTGAATACATGTTTGGTTTTTAACCTGGAACTGAGGTATAAATAAGTGAGAAAAACAAGGGGGCTAGCTAATTAGTGGGAAATCTGGAATTTTACCTGAACATTATTGGTGGAACCTGAGGTAGGTGCCTCAGGCAACATGAAGAACATGCGGTATAAAACAGCTTACAGATCAATAAGTAATCAACAGCAGAGTTGTAGATCTGCCTACCAATCTAAATTATTACTACCTTCACCGACAAGATGAAGCTCCAATTCCTGGTGCTTGGTTTGGAGGCTCTCTCTGCCTTCAAATATGTATGGGCGGCAACTGATAGTAACGCGAAACCTTATTTACCCATTCCAACCAAGGCGCCCAAGACATGGGTTCATCCAGGAGTTTTCGTTTCCGGACCGCAGCTCGACTACATTGCTAGGAAGATCAAGGCTAAAGAGAATCCTTGGACTGAAGCATTGGATTCCATGCTTAACATGTCGTACATCTCACCTACGCGGACAGCCGAGCCATATGAGACGGTTGAGTGCGGACCGACATCGACGCCCAACATTGGGTGTTATCAGGAGCGCGAGGATTCAATGGCGGCGTACATGAACGCTTTGGCGTGGTGGATTACGAAGAAAAAGCACTATGCTGAGAAATCAATCCATTATATGGATGCCTGGTCTAGCACAATCCAAGGTCACAACAACAGCAACGCAGCACTGCAGACGGCCTGGTCGGCCGCTAATTGGGTACGCGCTGGTGAAATCATGCGCTCGAGCTACAAAAGCTGGTCCAAGAAGAGTGTCAAGACGTTCTCTGACATGCTGCGAAACGCCTACCTCCCCCTCATTCAGGACGGTGCCCCGCGAAAGAATGGAAACTGGGAACTAGGTAGGTCCACTTCTGTATTACTGTCATTAGCTGATCTGCTGACGCTCGTAGTTATGATTGAGTCTACCATAGGGGCTGCCGTCTTCCTTGAAGATGCAGCACTATACCAAAAGTCATTGGAGTTGTTCTCTGCCCGGGTTCCCGCGTACATCTACCTAACCTCTGATGGGGAGTATCCCGTGCAAGGCCGTGGTGGGATCAATACCACAGCGGAGATAATCAAGTTCTGGTACAATCAACAAACCTTCCCAATTAGTGGCATCACGCAAGAGACGTGCCGAGACTTAGCCCACACCAGCTTTGGCATCTCATCCATCTCTCACATCGCCGAGACATTGCGTATCCAAGGTATGGAGGTGTGGAGATCCACGGACGTTGGTGCGCGTGTCAAGGCGGCCCTCGAGCTACATACTGCGCTTGATTCAAAGGCGAAACCCGTTCCTAAGTGGCTGTGCAATGGCACTATTTCCGACACTATGAATCCAAGTTAGTGCCTATACGATCATGGAGAATATTAACGAGTCCGCTAACTTGAGCAGTGTTGGAGCCGGCTTACAATGCACTGGCCTTTAATTTGGGTCACAAAATGCCTTTTACTAAGAGCTTATTATTGAGTGAGCGTCCAGCGGGGATCAGTGAACCTCCACTATTTATTGGATTGGAGACACTGACAAATGCCCAAACGCCACTTAAGCTATAAGGATATTAGCCTTTAAGAGCTCGGTCAAAGGTTGATAAAAATCGGACGGTCGAGATGGCAATGGCGCAATCGGAAGCTAGCTTACGGACAGTATGCGAGCTGTTTGCCCAAACTGGCACAGGAATATACATCTGCATCAAGACGTTGCCAAAGACGCATTCGCTCGCAGCTGTCAAGGTGTCGACCAGTCGCAGATACGTGTAGCCGCTGAAGAAATTAACTCTCGCATACGAAGGGAGTGAAATGGATGGCTTCCTAAAGTCAGCGATCAATTGAAATGGCTTTCAGTAGCTTTGATGCTCGGCGCGTCCGTGTCATGTCGATCAGACCCGAAATGGGACATTTGAGTGGGTACGGAAATTCGAAAAGCAGCCTCGGCTGGTTTGGGACAGTCCAGAGAGTTGTGCCGAGGAACTTTCCTCAATAGGAAAACCCCGCCACTGAGGTTGTACACCATGAAATGCTGTTTATATATACAAGCGTATAATTCATCAAACATATCTTAACCTAGCTGCTGTAAAACTCTTGCTGTCTTCAGAACTACCTCCAAAATGCCTCCTGCCGTTCACCAAGTCCCCTTCGCAGACCCCCCATGGCTTAGAGGCGCCCCGTCGCCGTACTTCAACGCGTCGCATCGCAGATTCCAGGCTGCATGTCGCAAGTTCGTCGATGAGAACCTCAACAAGCATGCCCTGGACTGGGAAACAGCAGAGGAGGTGCCATCTGACTTATTCGACATCTTTGCAAAGGGTAACTTTATCCTGCCGTCTTTGCCAGCACCTTTACCTGTAGAATGGCTTCGGAAGCTAGGTATAACTCACATGCCCGGCCAGGTACCTGTGGAGGAATGGGACACCTTGCATACGATGATATATGCAGATGAGGTATGGCGCTACGCGGGTCCATTGGCAATCGCGATGCTGACTGTATTAAACACTAGATGAGCCGCTCCGGCCTTGCTGGACCACCTGGCTCCATCACCACTGGTGTTGCTTTTGGTATCCCCCCTCTGTTGCATTATGCAGAGCCTCAGCTACAACAAAGATTTCTCCCAGATCTCTTAGTCGGGCGAAAGAGAATTTGTATTGCTATTACGGAGCCAGAGTGGGTTCAAGATCTCACTCAATGAAACCTTTACTGATGTCATTTCTAGTGCTGGCTCTGACGTCGCCAACATCACCACGACAGCTACTCTAAGTGGCAACGAATATATCATTAACGGATCCAAAAAGTGGATTACCAATGGAATGATGGCAGACTATGCTAGCATGGCAGTCCGAACTGGTGGGGAGAACTCTGGAGGAAAAGGCATTTCTTTAATCTTGGTCCCGCTCAAGGACTATCCTGGCGTGACAAGGAGACGTCTTAAAGTTGCGGGGCAGATTGTGGCTGGAACTTCCTTTATTGAACTCGATGATGTGAGAGTCCCACGAGAAAACCTGATCGGACGTGAGAACGAGGGCATGAAGTACATCATGCACAACTTTAACCACGAGCGCATGTTCATCTCTGTTGGCGTCACCCGCCAAGCTCGAGTTGCTCTGAGCAGCGCCTTTGCATATTGTCTTCAGCGCAAGGCATTCAACAAGGTAAGTTTGGAAGATGAAGTGGATGTGATTCACAGCTGACTTTGTCAAGACTCTCATGGACCAACCCGTGGTACGTCACCGACTGGCTAAATGCGGTGCAATCCTGGAAGCGCAATGGTCCTGGGTGGAATCGTTCGCGTACCAGCTCTCCAAGATGCCCAAGGAAACAGCAGACCAGGAACTCGGTGGTTTGACCGCTCTATGCAAAGCCAACGCTGGTATTGTTCTTGACGAATGTGCGAGATGCGCTGTTCTGTTGTTTGGTGGCAACGGTTATACGCGTACGGGCAAGGGAGAGATCGCCGAGAGTAAGTTATCCAGAAGATGCTGTTATTCTGAGAAGGAAAGCTGACACGACGATTTAGAGATTTATCGAGAAGTTCCTGGGGCAAGGATTCCTGGTGGAAGCGAGGATGTTTTGTTGGACTTGGCGATTAGGCAACTAACTAAGCAGTTTCAAGCGCAGCTGGCCAAGGAGTCAACCCAAGCCAAGATCTAAGCCTGAGACGAAGCCAAGTATGCTTTGGAAGCATCTGTTAAGATCAAGACTGTCATATTTAATCTCATTTCTTATATGATGACTTTAAACTATTGCTACAGCTTTGTAGAGCGCTGTGGGCTTACAGCAAAGTCCTTTGCGTTATACCCGCTCGGCCATATCCCATTCTTACCCGGCGCCAAAATTCCCTTGGGATCCAATGCATTCTTGATTGTCATATTGAGATGCATCTGCGCGTTATTGTTAAAGTTATAAGTCTGCGCAATCTGATCCATCAATGCCAAATGCGTGCGATACTCGCCCCAGCCCTTCTTCGCCGCGTCGTCGATCAACTGACTAATGAGGGCGTGCGCTCGACGGCATGACTCTGGATCGAGACGGTCGAAAACAAGACACACTATATGATGCATCTCCCTCATCCCGACGACAAATGTTCCGATGAAGTCGAAGCCTGCTTCTTCGCATCGCTTGCGGGTTATGGCATACTGAGCGACTGCGTCGTCGCCTGTGACTTTGGCGATGGGGGAGAAGAAGAGGTGGGCTCCGTTGGGCAGCCAGTTGCTGTTGAATGCGGTTAATATGACAAAATTTGTGTCGGTTGAGATGCACAACTTACACCCATTCAAGCTCAGTCATGGTGGGAATTCCCTGCAGGGTAAGATTTCTAGTCTGCAAGACAACATTGTCTGGCATATCCTCCGGGAAGTAAAACTTGGCACCTGGGATGGCTGAGAAAGCACCCTTGACAACTTCCCACATGACCTTCCGGATGGGTTCAGGGCCATAAAGCGCTCCATAGAAATTCCATCGGCCTAGGTTGAGCTTCTCGGCAATCTCATCGAGTTCCTTGTCGTTGAGAGGTTTTTTCGAAGTCGTGTACTTATCTCGAGAACCCTGTAGTTATTGTTAGCTATGCTCAAGTGGTTTGTCTAGGCTCATACCATTACAGCTGCATCCAAAAGTACGTGCCTAACAGTTGGAACATTTTGGAGCACCATTGAAGTCCGAAGTGGTCGAATGATCTCAATGGCCTGATGAAGATCCTCATCTTTGGGAATAGTGATCAAGTATGACTGATAACCGCCAGGGTTCACCATGAGCCAGATACCCATCTTGACAACAATACCAAGAGAGGACTGAGTAAAGATGCCGTCGTTGTAGGGACCGAAGCCGTAATTGAACAGTTGCCATGCCGAGTTGGGCTCTTGTTCGTGTGGAGGGGCGTTTGGATCCGCATCTGGGTTTGGCAGAGCACCCATTCCCGTACGTACTAGTGTTCCGTCGGGAAGTACAACTTTAGAGAGTCAGTCATAAGCATCCCTCGCATTGAGTTAGCTGTATCAGAGCTCTTACCTTCCATACCGCAGTGCATCATAAAGTGATCACCTAAAGGCCGTCAATACTTTTTCGGTATAACGATGAAGATGACTTACCATAAGGAGTGTAGCCAACTCCTCTCTCTGTAGTGTTTCCAAGCACGGATCCGCCGCCAAGATCAGGAACATCAATCCACAGTTTGTCACGAAGGTTGTTGTCCACCAGGTACTGATGAAGATCTACATATGTAACTCCAGGTTCAACCAGAGCATATGCACCCTCAACATCAACCTTCAATATCTTGTTCATGTGTTTGCCAAGATCCAGGCCGATCGAGCCTGGAACACGGGGGGCCGCACCGCCATACCCAACATTTCGTCCAATGGAGAATGGCCAAAGGGGAATCTCAAACTTGTTGCACAGCTTGACGATGGCTTGTACCTCGCCTGCGTCGCGTGGAGTGATGACGGCTGAGGAGACAAAATGCTGCTTAGAGGTTATGTCAAACATGTCGTGCATCTTGCTGGGGTCGCGGTAGTCATTCTTGTCCAGCTGTTCATGTTTGGAAATGACGACAACATTTTCAGCAGTTGTGACTTCAGTGACATCTGATATGAATTGATGGAAAACAGATGGTGCGATGCCAGGAGGCAGAACAAGAGGATTGACATTTGTCATTCTGATGGTGATAGTATATCATGTGAGGAGTCGGCAAACCCAGAGTAAGTCAACCCAAATGCTACTCGGACAGACTTTAAATAGGAATCACCATACTAAGTAGCCGGATATTCGGTATTCATGAACCTTGGCGCTTGACTGAGCAATGGTGGTTATTTTCCCGTTCGGCCGACGTGAGGTTACACAACATCGAGGTGGAGGTGGGGAATTGTCCGATACGTGCATCTGGGCCCGTCCTGATACCGGATGTTTGAGTATTCTGTGACACGAATCGGCAAAGATCTGCTCAGGATGCGTCTTATCTTTAAAGAAAAAAAAATGCATGCAACGTGTTGGACGGTCTTTGGCTGATCCGGTGAGATTTCCCCTTTCTTGCTTGTCTCAATTTGGTATCATCAGATCATCAAAGAGCACAGGCAGCGGAGGTGATAAGGGCTACAATGGAAGAATTCAAAGAACTATTGAACTTAATGAGATTGACTGATATTTAATATCTATGATATCTTCTGAACCGCTTGTATAACAACCTCGTAGCTACAAAAGAACAGAGAATAAATCCTATGATGGAAATTGTATAACCAATTTTCCAGATGTCTTCGAGAACTGATTGACCAAATCGTCGAGCTGATCAAAGTTCACCGACTCCACGACAGGTTTTACCACGCCTCTTCGCACGAACTCAAGTGCTTCGAGTGTCTCAGTTCTTGTTCCCACTAACGTACCCAGAAGGTTGATACCACGGTCAATGAGAGTCAGCGGATGCAAACTCATTGCCTGGTCTGGTGGAGGAATACCAACGCACACCAGAGTGCCAAACACTGCTACAAGATCGAGGGCGTTCTGGTACGCTCGACCTGACCCTGCTGTAACAATAACGGCCTTGGCTCCAGCTTCATTAGGAGTGAGCTTCCTCAGTTCGGCCGGCGTATCAGGCGATGCTCCATCAAAGTATGCATCGGCTCCCATCTTGATACATGACTCTTTTGCAGGCCCAATATCAACAGCCGCAACGCGGAATCCCATGGCTTTTGCATACTGAATCCCCAAACCGCCGACACCACCGCCAGCTCCGACTATAGCAACCCATTCTCCCGGTGTCGCTCCACAGGCTTTGAGTGCTTTATATGCAGTGACGCCGCCGCACAATGTTGGTGCAACTAATTCATCTGGCAGCTCCTTTGACTCGGGAATTGTCAGCACATAACGACTTGGTACAATGCAGTGTTCTGCAAAGGTCCCATCCCACTTCCGCCCTGAGTTCTGCTGCTCCAGACAACGGACCTCACCACCGGGCTCACGACAGCAGTTGCATCGACCACAGACGTCTCTCACCCAAGCTATACCGACTCTCTCGCCAATCTTAACAGACTCGGGATCTACTCCAGAGCCAACTTGTACAACGCGGCCCACGCCCTCATGGCCAAGCACCTCACGGCATGGGCCAAGGTAGCCACCTGCAAGGGCCATATCAGTGCCGCAGACACCAGTAGCAGAGAGCTTGACGAGCACTTCCCATGGCTGGAGTTTCGGGATTGGAACTGAGTTGATCTTGAACTGGAAGCCTCCGTTTGAGCGCTTTGTTGGTGTTAGTCGTTGATAAGCCAAATACCCAACATCACGGTTTTACTTACTACCACGGTAGCTACCCGATGGCAGGCATCTTCAGCTGCTGCGTCTCCCATATTCCGCACTGCTGGAGAAGCTAATTGGCTGTTGTGACTCAAAGTAACACGTGAAGATCGATTATCACTAGTTTGATATGAAACTTTGCGAGAGTGAACGTTAATAATTTCAAGTGGAAGGAGTGCGATTAAGATAGGGGAGATATTCTTCTTACAAGTCCCGGATGCCGCGAACAAATGCCGAAATGTGTCTCAGCAGAAACCGAAAGGCTGTGCTTTTGCGGGGTTTCGATACCTGGATCTAGACTAGATCGTGGGGATGAGACGGGATGCCGATCTCTCTTGCGGGGGTGGCAGATTTCCCGCCTCCACGTGCTCATCTTGACGAGCTTTTAGCCGCATCACATCGAATTCTGCAGATTGTTCGAGCTCATCTCTGCCTTAGACTGTAGACTTTTTAACCCGTGACTTCTCTTTCATTGAATTTGCTAGATTGCATCGCTTCATTCGTCCAATTTGTACCGCCGCCTGAGTTTGACCTCGGTCAATACCATGTCTGATTATCAGCCACAACATTGCTGTCCTATCTGCTCCGCTGAGTTCACTAAGTCAGGTATGCCATTTCAAATCCAGGTATTTGACTAGTGGTAGTGCTCACTAACAGTTTTGCCTCAAGACCACCTCAATCGGCATCACCTGTCGCGTAAGCTTGCTGCAACCTCGTTGTTGGAGAGTGTCAATACTAAAGCAACGAGGGCTCAGACGCAGATGAAAGGTCTTACCAATGTCAATACTGCAGCCGCGGATTCAATCGTCGGTTAGTCTGTACTCAATTATCACTTTTGAGGTTCAATACTGAAGCATAGCCATCAGAGACGCACTCCTTCGACATTGGAGAACATGTGACAGACGCCTCAAATCAGGTTTATCGCCTCCATCTCTGGATCAGAAGAAGCGAGGGAGACCGCCGAATTCTTGTGAAAGATGCGCCAAGTTGAAAAGAAGATGCACAGGATCGCGACCTTGCAGAACTTGCGCCGAGCAAAACCACGATTGCAATTATGTTCAAACATCAAGAAAGGATAACTTTATATCTCCACTGAAGGTGGCACAAGACCAGCAAAAGCATGAGGTTATATCAGGTCAGGACCTGCAGGTTCAGGACGGGTCACTATTCCTATCACAACTGGACTGGATCTCGGACTCAACGCCGGTCAACTCATTCCATCCTGTCCTACTTGTGCAACCACAAGCGGGTCCTGAGACAGATGGCAACTCAAGTCTGATGCCACAATCTGACTCATATCTACCACTACCACAAGCTGAGTGGCCTGTCTCGTGTCATAACCCCTCGCTGTCGCTCCTGACACCAAGGCCTACTTTTCCTCGTATGCGTCTCCGCTTTCTTGCCGGACTTACTTCGTCCCATGGTCTAGCCAATTCATTCAACTGCGGCAATAGCCTCGCTAGGCCAAAGACACAGCCTAGCCTCGGAAAGTATGGTAACCAGCCCTCTCTCGGATCACTAGCCATTCCTGGTCCCCCATTCGCATCGCCTGGGGTAACTATAGGCCAACGAACGCAGCCCTTGAGACGACACCCCTTGTCAAACAAATGTGAACAAATTGTCAAGGGTGTCTTTGAAGCATCATCTCAAATTTCCGATTTAAAATGGTCCAATTCTCGAAAACTGTCTTGTTCAATATTCTTTTCTCCAAGAAATGTTGAGTTATTCTTGACTTTGTTCTTTCAAATCTGGCATCCAAACTGGCCCGTCTTCCATAGACCGACTTTTGACCCCAGTGTAAAGTCGCCCAAGTTGATAGCGGCTCTCTCACTGATCGGTGCCTCTTTGAGTCCCGAAAGAAAGCACCATGATCAAGCAATGGTGTGGCTTGAGACAGTCGAGAATTGGATCTTCCTGGACCCGGATTTCAGCGAAGACAGTATTGCTCAAACAGACGATGGCAGCCAAAATTCTCAAATTCGCCAGCGCCTTGACATATTGCAGGCTGCTTATGCTATCCTTCTGCTCATGAATTGGGAGGGTGATACAAAGATGAGACTCAGGGCACGAAGGACACGGTTTCCTGATATCGTCTTTGTTTCCCGCAGCCTTTATCCCTTCGCGATGCATGGAATAGGTGAGGAAGCATTTCTTGCTCCACGCAACCTCCATGACCAATGGACAGCGTTTGGATTACGAGAGGAGTTGATCCGAACCCTCTTATATACCTTCCTTCTTGACTCTGCATTCGTGATATTCTACGATATGAGTCCCCGGATGGTAATCAATGAATTGCAATTTGGCCTCGCGGTTGCGGATGAGCACTTTGATGCTCCGGATGCCGAGTCATGGTTCATGTGCACCCAAACCGCAGCACAGAGATCACTGGCGTGTAGCCGGGTCACGTTGTCTCAGTGTATTACCATGATTATGGATAAGGACTTTGGTACTAGTCGAAGGGAAGTCTTTGACACAATAAGCCCATTGAATTTGTTTGCTATTGCTAGTGGTAGGTTACATGACAATGACATAACAACGACCTCACTGACACATTCCAGCCTTCCACAATCTCATATACCATCACCAGAATGGACCAGACCCAAGGTCAAGATCCTTGCCTATCACACGAGGCCTAAGAAATTGGTTTCGAGTCTGGTCCAATCACAACTTATTCTGCACCTCCGACAACTATATCTCCGTCGAAGCAAACAGATCTCAAAGGCAGCTCGGGTTCTTTCTTCATGCAGATGAGTATTGGTGTCTCGCAAATCTGTTTTGTAGCCAATTCGAGCGCGGAATCAATCCGCACCAGCCATTTGGCGATTCTCATTCAAAGCGATCTCAAGGGATATCTGAGATGAGTAACATACATAGCTTGATCCTTCGCTTCCAGGATGTAGATCTTGGCGAGATAATGCGCTCATAAGAGCATCACTTAATCTTCTTTTCCAATCTCTTTCGTTCGTCCGTGTTATGAAGCCAGTCTAGCCACGGCATTCCTCCAAAGTGGACATCAAAACGCTCATGATGACGATCATGGCGATAAGCCGCACCTCCAAAGAAGTCGAAGCCGCTATGAACAGTCGCCGTCTCGATAAGCTGCCATGCGACAAACGCCCACATGGTCAAGATGTGGGTTCTGAGTAATATTGGTGGGAGGACAATAGGGATTGTGTTGGCTACAATATGCTCGATGGGATGGGCATACTGCGAGGCGAAGGCGACTGGTGCTGTGAACTTGTGATGGATTTTGTGGATGCGACGATAAAGGTATGGTATGTGGAACAATCGATGGGAATAGTAGAAGAGAATCTCTCGAGCAACTAAGCAGATGGCAAAGTCGCGTATGAAGCTTCTTGCAGATGGTAGTGATGCTGTGACCTGGAATGTTGAGGGCATATTCCGCTGTGTCGCCAGAAATGCTAGGGATAGCTGCAGTCCAATGACTATGACCTGATTGCGCAAGGAGATCAGAACAGAGTCCAATATCTCAGACGCTTTGGGCTGCTTTGGTGGAGGTTGTATCTTGTGTCTCGCCGCAAAGTCTGGGGCAACATGATCAAGGAGGACGAAAATAGCTGACGGAATCCACCAGAAAATGATTTGAACGAGGCCGCTGCCCACGAACTCGATCGTGAAGGGGTCATAGGTAGCGACTACGTTGGCCCAGAGTTGAGACATTTTGACTTAGTTGATTGATGATTGAGCTGATGAAGGATCGTGAGATCGAAAGAGGAAGATATACTTTACTCAACGACTAACTCAATCGAGGAGGAGCAAATCAGAGGCGTTTTGATACCCCGCAATCTCTCAAGTCTAGTACTCATAAGGAAGTCGTCTCAAGAGCCATCATCTTCACTTTGCCTTTTTAAGTCTAAGCTGTACAGTTTCATGCGGAGCCTCGGTTGGCGTCATGGCCCAGGTGGCGATCCACATGAATTATCCTGGCCTTGCCCGAGGCTCCGTCTCACAGATGTAAGACTATTGGTAATAACATGAGCATTCATTGGTAGAATCTGTGTAGTCTTGAATTGGCAGGTGGCTATATAAGGACAATGGCATATTGATCGGGGCCCGCGGGTCTTGTGTCTTGATAGATAACCACTCCGACGGAGTCACAAGTGCATGACTTTCGACCGTCTCGGCGACGTTGTGTTCCCGGATGCTGTCCGATCCCCTTTCCCGTCACTAGAGGACGTCTGTGATATCCAAATAACTCTCTGGCGCCAGGCAGACTCATGATACCCACTCAGCCTTCGACCGTCCTCTTCGTCCGGTCGGAACAGCCCAGCCAATACTCGACTTTTCAAACTTGAATGAAGGTGCCAGCACTTTAAAGTCCTCGTCAAGTCCGTATTCCTTGCCACTCATATCCCAGAAGTACTCAGGATGCTTAAATATATCTGGGCGAATCTTCTGCAACGACTGATGTGTCTTTCCAACGAGCGCACTCATATCATCGTAATGGCGAGGGCTGAACTGCGGGTCCCGGGCTCGGAGAGCCTTCTGCTGGTCTTCGGAGTACAGGCCGAGCCGATAATACCAGATGTTGTACTGCGTGAGGCTGATTTCGATGTCAAAGGTGACGTCTTCTTTGGTGCGGGCTAATAATGCTTGGATGGCAGCCGCGGCTCCGACTAATCCGGTCTGATAGTCCGAGTTGGCTGAGGCAATGTCAGAAATGAGATCTTGAGATTCTGTGCATGGCAAACTTACGGAACAGTGGAACAACAGCCTCGTCAAGACCAAGGAACTTGCCCTGTAAATATGATAGCCCAACCAAACAATCACTAATCTGCTGCCATCCCGAGCGATACGACAGCGGTCCCTTGAATCCATAGCAATTCTCCCTCATATAGATCAGACTTGGGCTCAACTCACGCAAAGACTTGGAGTCAAAGCCAAGCTTCGCCAAGGCACCAGGACGGTATCCATCAACAAGAACATCAGCATCCTTGATAAGCTCAGAAAGTGTTTGTCGTCCCTCAATTGTCTTAAGATCAATATCAACGTCTCTCTTGCCAGTCTGAAGATCTGGCATTGTTGCCGCATACTCCGGTAGTTTGCTGCAGGACACACGGATGACGTCGGCACCGAGAACACTGAGGATCTTGGATACTGCTGGAGCGGCGATGACACGAGATACGTCCAAGACTCTGATGCCGGCGAGTGGACTATAGTTTTGACCATCTTTGGCTTCGGGCCAAGTCTTTTTTGGTGCTGGCACGCGAGTCGATGTCCACAAGGGCTCTTCCGACATGATTTTACCATGCTCGCTTGCGAAGAACTCATCGGGCGTATAGCAAACTACACCAGCTTGCTTGTACTTCTCATTGGCGACTTTCTCAATATCCTTTGAATCCCACTGAGCAACCTTTTCTGTGTAGATCTCAAAGGCTTCTTCAGTGCTGACATCACTGTCCTCAACACCGAGCATCTCCATCGTGGGCAAGGCATTCATAGATCCATGCAGATGATACCATCTTCTATCCTTGGTGCGATAGACATTTGTCGCATATTGCCTAATTGGCTTGCTCATCAGATGAAGGTCCATCTTTGCAAGCTCTGCTAGCATTTTCTTGTTCTGCGTAAAGTGCTTGCCGCCAATGGTGGGTAGTAGCACTGATTCAAGGAAAAGCGTTGCAAGGTCCGTGTTGATTTCGACATTTTGGTAGCCGATGCCATAGCGCTCGGCTGCAACGACATTTGCAGCTGTTGCTACGAGGGCATTGAGGGCTGCGCTCGACTCTGTAATCTTGAGAGGTGTGAGGATGAAGGGTTGGTCGTCTTCTCCCATAAACTTGACTTTCTCGGCGGCTTTGGCGAAAGAGTCTGGAAGTTTTAATTTGGGATCTTGCAGGAGAACTTCGTTTAGAATTCGAGTAGCTTCTGTGAAGATGGAATAACTCGACATGATGTCGGTGAATAAGGGGTGATTGTTGGGGAGGGATGTTGTACAAGGAAGGTTTGGAACAAACTCAAGGTTACTGAAGGTCAAGGGAACAGGTGTTGGCGATGCTACTACGTCTCAAGTTACAGCCAGGGATTTAAGTAATCCTCTCGGCTAGCTGGAACCGAATACTGCTTCCGCTATCTTTCAAGTCAATGATTTCTTTGCAATGCTTGGTGGGCCTCTCCGGAGTTCTTGGCTTAATTCCTTTCCCGGAGTCTTGCACCGGAGTTCTGATGGCGGGCTTCGGGACACGGCTAGCTGTAACACAGGGACAATTACGTCACCAAACATTAACAGAACAAGTGACCTACATACTCAAGTACGGAGTACTGATCGTCGGTTGTCTCGGATATGATACTCGTGTCTTGTGAGTCGCAACATCCGAAATTGCGGGGTGATATAAAGCTATCTTATACTCAATGCCTCTCAACCCTCTCCTGAAGCCGGGCTTGGTGGCTATGCAACACAGCACACTACACCGTACTTCGTCGCGCAAGTAATCACAGCCAAAAAAATATCATGCCTTATGACAAAGAATGGCGCGCTGGAGAATTCGGCACCAGGCCTGTACGAGTCGCTAATTGCTCTGGCTACCATGGTACGACAAGTTACCAATAGCCGAGACATTACTGACTGTTAATTCCATAGGAGATCCCGCAATTGAGATGTACAAGCAGGCAACATTAGGTGATGTTGATTTTATCACTGGTGACTACCTCGCTGGTAAGTCTTAGGTTCTCGAAACTTGGATGGCATGTGTTACTTACAAGAATTAGAGGTGAACATGGCCAACAATGCAGAGGCATATGCGAAGGGACAACATCCAGGTTACGAGGCTACTGCATTGAAAGGCCTTGAACTTTCGATCGACACCATTGCAGAGAAGCGTATCAAAGTCGCCATCAATGGTGGAGCACTCAATCCCGAAGGTCTCGCTGTCAAAGTAGCAGCTTTGGTAAGCCCTTCTTGTGCCTTGCTTACTTCATGTCATGAACTTAACTGTCGCTAGGTTGCCGAGAAAGCTTTCGATCTCAAGGTAGCCTATGTTTCTGGTGACAACGTGCTTCCCAAGCTGGGCAAATACATGCCACAAAACAGAGAGAACGCATTGGCGCATCTTGATTCTTTGAATGATCATGTCACTCTTACTCCCGAGACTTACATATTTGCCAAAGTTGACGATGAACCTCGGGAAATAGTTTCTGCCAATGCCTATCTCGGTGCCCACGCCATATATGAGGCATTTCAACAGGGCGCCGACATCATCATATGCGGCCGAGCTTCCGATGCCAGCCCCGTCATCGCCTGCGCATGGTACTGGTGGTCGTGGAGCAACACCAACTACGATGAACTAGCTGGTGCGCTGGTCGCAGGACACTTGATTGAGTGCTCGGCCTATGTCACCGGCGGTAACTTTGCAGGCTTCGACGCTTTTGATCTTGACAACTTTGTTGACCCGGGTTTCCCAATTGCTGAGATTGCACAAGACGGCTCGTGTGTCATCACGAAGCATGAGGGTACTGGCGGTATGGTCACGGTCGATACATGCAAGTCTCAGCTTGTGTATGAGTTGCAGGGCGATGTGTACATCAACAGTGATGTGAAAGCCTACCTGGAGGATATCGAAATGGACCAAGTTGGCCGAGACAGGTATGCAAGGTCCTGAATCTTACCAGCGTCGTCGCTAACTTGATCAAAGAGTTCGTGTTCACGGCGTTCGCGGTGCGCCACCACCGGATACCACGAAGCTTGCACTCTTTTACAAAGGGGGCTATGAAATGCAGGCCTTGTTCAACGCAACAGGTCACAACTTTGAGCAAAAGTTTGCTCTTCTAGAAAAGCAAGTCCGTTTTCATCTTGGTGAAGAGAAGCTCAGTCATCTTGACTTTCTCGAATTTCAGAGGATCGGCGTTCCAGCTGTGAACCCCGCCAACCAAAACAGCGGTACCGTGTATCTCCGCATCTTCGCTCAGTCGACCAAGGTAGAAGCTCTACAGGCAATCATGATGGCTATTGGAAACATCTCATTGAAACATTACTCAGGTTGGTCTACCCTGCGAGTGGAAATAATGTTGTAGTCACTAACTTGTACATAGGGTTTCACAGCTCTTTGGACTTCCGCTCTGCTATGCCTCGTCCATACCTGGCGTATTATCCAGCTCTCTGGCAGCAAGCCAAACTTGAAGAAAAGTTCCATTTTGTAGACGGAACTGGCACAACAAAATCGTTCAAGACTACACCTCCTCCTCGATTTGAGACTATGGAAGAAAGGGCATCTTACGACACCAAATCACCAACGCCTCTTGGCGGTGGAGTTCTTGAAGTGCGATTGGGCAATATCGCCCTTGGCCGTTCTGGAGACAAGGGCGCCAATTTGAATTTTGGGCTGTTTGTTGACACGCAAGCCAAGTGGGACTGGCTGCGCTCATACATGTCTCGAGCCAAGGTTCGGGAGCTTTTGGGAGAAGACTGGCGTCCAGAGTTTTCCATCGAGCGTGTTGAATTTCCCAAGATCTTTGCTGTGCACTTTGTTGTATATGGTATCCTTGGCCGTGGAGTCAGTAGCTCAAAGCGATTAGATGGGTTCGGAAAGGGATTTATTGATTACTTTAGGGACAAAGTTGTTGAGGCGCCTGTCTCTATCTTGCAACGCAGTCACCTCTAGACCCTAGAGTAATGTATCTATCAATCTACACATTGTTTAAAATTCCAACTCTACAGGTGTTGCGCTGTGCCGGTTCCAGATTTCTTTTACCCCTGGACTCTTTCTAGTCGCACGAATAGATATTTCTCCATTTTCTTCGTCCACCCTGGGGTGTCTCACACATCAGATTTTCTGTAATGGGAATTCACATACGGAGTACAGACAGGTATTCCCTTGCCTCATTTGGTGGACCCGTCCGGAGTTTCGCCACGCTATGACACGAAAGTCTCGGAGTTTTGCGCACTAGTGCGCAGAAGCCTCGGCACAAAACAAGCCCTATTAGAATTAGTTTACAGTGGTCATGGGTCGTGAAATGGCTATTCCATCCCCTCATGACCCGGAATTTTCGTCTGTTGACTTCTGAACTCCGGAAAATGAACAACCGCGGCGACCGTCGACGTCGCCTTGCAAAGGTACCCATCACTCGCTGTGCTGTGGTAGAATACGGGTATTGACTAATTCCGTGATGCCAGGCATGCGATCATTGTCGGAAAGGCAAGGTCCGATGCGACGGAACTCGGCCAGTCTGTGGACGTTGTCAGGGTTGCGGAAATGAATGCCACTATGCAGATGTTGACAAGCCCGATCCACGTCAACGACGGTCTAAAGTGTCATCTCGAAATTCGACTGTTGATTCCATTGAGGCAGAGAGTTTTGAAGGAGCCAATGCTTCTTCAACCTTTGACTCTGTAATCGTCCAAACGGGCACTCATCCTCAGTTGCATGTCCAAGCCCATGATGAGTTTCACAGCTTCACAGAGTCAAGCCCCGGTCAGACCTTGACAGCAACGGATGCAAGCCCTAGGGACACGATTGTTGGCAGTAATGGAGATATGCGCTACTTTGGTAGGTTTGCATAATCGCTTCAGCATTCATAAGCTTATTCAATACGTCCACAGGTCCGCCATCGGGCATTTCCCTAGTGTCCACGACTACTCCACGCAAATCAGGACAGCATACACCAGAATCGTGGTCGAAATGGACACACCCGTCTATCGAGCCCTTGTTCACAAAGCAGGTCATGAAGCCTCTTCCATCTTGGACCGAGGCATTCTCCCTTGTGAGTGAATTCTTCGCTCATGAGCACCAAGTCTTCCCCTGCTTCAATGCACCAGCATTCATGTGTCTACTAGGCCAACAATACTCAGGCACATGCACTGAGAGTCCAGCGTGGTGGGTCTCGCTCAACTCAGTTCTCGCAATCGCACAGCGTCGTCGGGCGGAGGCAGCGCAATCGGCAGAAGCAGAGGATCTAGCCTGGTCCTATGCATCAAATGCACTTGCAGGGACCTGGGATGTTCTCATGCGTAGTACACAGTTGTCTTCTGTCCAAGCTCTGCTGGCCATTGCCTGGTTCTTTATCGGAACACCAAACCCGCAGCCCAGCTTCATGCTCGTTGGTTGCGCTGTGCGTCTTGCACACTCAATAGGTATACATGTCGAGAGCCAGGATCCGTCTGTAAGCCCAGCAGAAGCAAATATGAGAAGGAAGGTCTTTTGGATCGCGATTTGTATAGATCGGGAACTGTGTCTCCGAACTGGAAGGCCCCCTTGTCACGATCTCAGCGCTGCCTACGTTGACCCACCAATGGGTTCCGTGGATGACACGGAAATTATCAAGACTGTCGATGGCCATGAACTGAATCTCTTCAGAGGTCAGATACAACTAGCCATGATCCAGAGTGCGATTTACCAAGGTCTTCAATCAGGCAAAGCCTCTCCGAATGTCGTTGCAGATTCAGTGGCGGACTTATTGCAGAAGCTGGACGATTGGCGTGCTCAGTTCGCACCGTATCTTGGTGGAGATTCCGCTGGGAGGTGCGAGCATCATGGGTTGATGCGATTGTACTTTTCCTACTACAATGCCGTCATCGTTGTAAGCCGGGCACACAGTCTGACTTATTGGGTGTCGCCAAATCATCCGGAAATATCAGCCCTCCCTGCAAAAATGAGAGACTCGATAGAAAACTGCCTCAACGCGTCTCGATGCATCATTGAGTTAAGCAAGCTTATACCAGTCACATGGAAGAGCTTCCACTGGTAAGTTCCATCGGGTCACGGCTTTGATTGATGGCTAATTGGCTGAAGGGACGTTGTTCCAATACCTATGAGCGCTGTTGTCATTCTCTGCATCATGGCAATTCGGAATCCGATGAACGAGGTTGCAGTGAATGACATGCGTTTGGTTGGTGACGTCATGCAGATTTTCAAAACTCTAGACGAGGCATACAGCAATACTTACCTCGCTCAACTACACAAGGTCTGTCAGGAACTGTACAGAAAGGCTCATTACGCCGTTCAATCTTCGAATTCACAACTGGCTGGGTCTATTAATGTGGAATACCCTGTTCTTCAAGGTTCCTCGAATGCCAACCAGCAAGAATGTCACGAGACACAACAGACTGACAACGCGTTTGAGTTTAATCTGGATGCTTTTGAGCAGACAATGCCATACCCAGTTCCGATACTTTGGGACTTGGATTCATCGCTGTGGACTTCAATTATATAGGTCTAGTGTAAATACATGGAGCGAATTGATGGATGTGGAATAACAGAAAAAAAGAAATTCAGGTTGTTTGTACTTTAAAAACCACGTAGAAGATAGATAATAATGTAAGTTCTTAAACATCACCAAATTAGAGAGTGAACTAGTGTTTAATATTTTCACGGATACACCACCGGATAAAAAATCACCTCTTGAGATTGATAAGTATGAAATTCCACTGTTTATAAAACATAGGCCTGTATTTTAATAATTTGTGTAGTGTTACCGGGTAGGTCTCAAAGCAAAACTGACAGAATTCGCCTGCCTGGATGATCCACTCATCTCTGAATATCCATGATAATTGGCTGCACTTTGACAAAAAAGAGCTACACTAAGCCAGAATAGTCAAGTAGCGAATAAAATTGATTCTTTTAGCCCCATATGGCTGACTCAATTTGCGCGCTTTGCCCTTGAATTCAGCGCCCAGGAACGGCAAAGCGGCAATGCTGGGATGCGTGTTGATCAAAGTCTCAAGTTGCCAATCATCAAACAAAAAGCTATACATATGCGGGTACTTTATCAATTCTCAAATGGTTTCATTTTATGAAGTGCCTCCTTTAATCATCCCAGTAGCCAGTTACAAAACCGAGACTCTGATGTCGACGTTGAACGTCATGGCATGACGGGGGAGCTGTCATGGCCATTCTCAACTGTATTTCCGGTTAACCCGGCCGGAAGTTGCGTGCCGCAATTAGTTTCGGCACGAAATCCCGGGTTTAGTTTGAAGCTAGACCTTGGCGGCGGAGCAGAAGCTACATCCTGTCACATAGCCAAGAGCTCTATTTCCAAGGTACTGCGCAGCCACTGAAATCAGGAATTCTGCACAAAGGTACGTAAGCCTAGGCGGTATCCCTTCCACTAGTCAGGGAATAAAACAAAAGATGGGTAAGAAACGGGAAGTATAGCTTGGGGGAGTGTGCAACCTTGACCAAATGACGTTTGTACAACTGGACTTGATAAATAGTTCTGACGGGACCATGGCCATCAGCAAATGGCTCTATCATTCGTTTGCATGTTAAAAAGTCAGAGTTATCAATCGTGAAAATGGTTTCGCAACACGTCTACGACTTATGCCAAGTAAAAGAAACGGTGAGCTCTGTCTTGGCAAACGATCCAAGCCAGACCCCAGGAAATGCCATCAAGAAGCTATACGGTCATCACGAGCACGCACTGCACCACAAGATCTCAGCCAAAGAAAGCACAGAGAAAAGCGAAGATGCCATCGAAGCAGCCCTCAAATGCGGTCGTTGGGGCCCGACGACCCCAAGCCCATTGTTTCTCCAAGCCTTCGCCGACTCGCTCCAATGCCTAGATGAAGACCCCATGGCAGGTGTCGTGTCGCCGCCTTTAATGGGTTCTCACGGAACTATGCCTCTCACAGTCATTGCTCCCCTTGCAGATGTCATGCGCCACTGCTCGAATCTCATCGTGCGTGCTGAGAAGGAAGTTTTCTTCATTACATGTTCCTGGGCACCGTCGGTAGCGCAAGCTCTAATTAAAGAATCTCTGATTGAACTCTCGAGGCGAGCTGGAAAGACTGGGAGGCGAGTGATTGCTAAGATCATGTACGACAAGCCAGGGCCAAGCAACGCTATAAACCCCCATCAGTTTATCAAACCAAAGTCTTACACCTCAAAGACGATCGACTTGCCTTCGCCGGAGGAAATTCCAAACGTCGACCTGGAGGTAGTCAGCTTGCATAGAATATTCCTGGGTACTCTGCACGCCAAGTTCTGCGTCGTGGACCGCAAGATTGCTGCTGTTATGAGTAACAACACGGAAGACAATGATAACCTCGAGATGATGGTCCACGTTGAAGGGCCAATAGTTGATAGTATTTACGACACTGCTCTGATAACCTGGCAGAATGCTCTTCACCCAGAACCTCCTTCTCTACAGACACCAGCAACTGAGGGTGGATCGCATACTTCAACCAATAGTTCCACAACTACGGAAAATCAAGCCTCGCATCTTCGAGACTTTACTACCATACAGGCTGACAATGGGGAACCTCTACCAGAACATTTTCCAGATCGCCCTCACTACGATGATGACATAGAGGGTGAGGTCAGGCGCATGCAGTCATGTTACGCCCTGAAACAGGGAGAATCACGTCTTCAGGCCGCAAATCGTCAACTCAATCTTGCAGTGGAGCATCCAATTGAGCCTACAGGACCAGAAATTGACGCAGGGGACGAAATGACTCCATATATCTCGACAATCGGCGATGGAAAGCCAGTTCCGATGGCGCTTGTATCTCGACCACCATATGGGGCTATCGACTCAAAAAGCGTTCATGTGCCCCAGAACGAAGCATGGCTTTCGCTGATCAGGAATGCCAAACACAACATCTTCATTCAGACGCCAGATCTCAACGCTGCCCCATTGATCCCGGCGCTCAAAGAAGCGCTGAAAAGAGGAGTAGAAGTCACATACTACGTGTGTTTTGGCTACAACGATCCGGGAGAAATGATCCCCGGCCAAGGCGGAACAAATGACCAAATCGCTCAAAATCTCGTCTCATCCCTCACAAAAGATAGTCCTGAGCGTAAACTCTTGCACATATACAACTACGTTGGAAAGGACCAAGATCACCCAATTCATCACTCCTTCAAAGCTCGGTCCTGCCATATCAAGCTTCTGATCGTTGATGGCAGTGTCGGAATACAAGGAAGTGGAAATCAAGATACGCAATCTTGGTTTCATAGCCAAGAGATCAATCTCATGGTTGATAGTGTGGCGATATGTCAGAAATGGAGGGAGTGTATTGATAGAAATCAGAACACAAAAAGGTTTGGCAGGGTGGCTGAAGATGGTATCTGGAGGGATGCTGAGGGGAAGCCTGGGAAAGGGTATATGGGGAATCCAGGGACTGTTATGGGCTTGGTTAAAGGTGTTTATGGCATGGTAATGAAGATGAAAGGAGCAGGGGGGTTCTAGTAGTTATTAATCGAATTGCAATACTTTTACAATATGGGACCCTATGCCTGCCGTCACTTTGGAAGGATTTGGAAGATGCTCACGGAGGATGGGTTTGTCTGTTATGCTATAGGAGAATGAAAGAGACAAAAGGAGTTCTAAAATACAGTCAACCAGACACGTTAATCCATACTCTAGAAACATAAATTGTACAGTAAATGCTTGGTAGATCTGATTAAAGAACCCGCATTTATTACCCGCCACGGCCAGTGACTCATGTAAGCACTTGTCCCTGTTTAGAACAACCAATCACTGAATCTTATGCCTTGTATTAAACCCCGCAGCTTACAAGAGACATCATATCTTCTTTACATTTATTTCTGTCAACTTAAATCTTACTCCTGCAACTACATGAAAAATTGATTGATACTTCAAGCTTTTGACGTCTCATGAGACATATCAAGCCAACACACTAACTGCATCGAAAATGTTATCTGCAGTGGACATCCAATCACTCCCTTCTGAAGTGCTTAGTAGCATTCTTTTCTTCGTGCGCAACGAGAGAAATGGCCAAGACTCGATCAAAGAGTGTCGCTTAGTTTCACATGGCTTCAACAATGCTGCATCGCCATTGCTCCTCACCCAAGTTTCTGTTTGCCTGACCTCAAAATCCTTCACTCGTCTAGAATATATTTGCAATCACCCTATCTTCAGCAAGTCAGTGCAATGCGTCAGCATAGTCACGTCTTACTACGAAGCCGAATTAGCCTGCAACAGGCCACTTTTCATGCTCGAGGCCAAGGCCAGACTGCTTCGACATGTAGAAACCATGGAACGGTCGAGATTTTACCGGAATAAATATCCTCATACGCAAGAACAATCGCGGTGGCTGTCAAATATGGCTTGGAGAACAGGACCTGAATTTGAACAGCTTTTCAATAACCAGGTTGATGAAGAATCACCAACACCTACGCAAAAGCTTTTTCTCAAGCTTTACGACCTATACAAAGAATTGTACAATGACCAACAACAGCTCCGAGAGGGAAAAAGGCACATCACTCGGATATGCGCCGCTTTAAGTTCTTTATCCAACCTGGTGTTCTTGGAGCTGAATGATGTCAGAAACATGGGAGGCATGGAACACTTGGATGCTGCTGACTTTGCGCATACCGGATATGAAGATACATTACTGCAACACTTCAGCCCTATCCTGCGCAAGTCAAGGTGGTGTGGCTCTTTCGAGACAATTCACACAGCGACTCCGCCCGTTGAGATGATCGGAACATTGTGCTCTGAACTTGCAGACAAAGGCCTGAGACCTAGGATGATTCGTCTTCGCTTGGTTCCTCCACCTAGCATGCAAGCCTGGCAATTATCACCATCGCAGCAGACTGGACTCCAGAATCTGGTTTCTCAAACCACGAAATTAGCATTATATGTCGATTTTCAGGCACGGAGCTATGAACTCAAGGATAACCCTAGGCACGAGATGCTTGCACTGTGTTCCATCACCCAGTCATGCCTGAGCGCGCCTGATCTTGAGGATATACATGTCGAGTTTATTGGTTATCCTCCGTTTAACAGGAGACCAACTGTCTCTTTGGATGACACCATGCCAGTCAATATTTCATGGCCGCGGCTTCAGTCCCTGAGCCTACATAATCAACCTTTTACAGTGATGGAGCTGAAGTCCTTGGTTACTCGACATTCTGAGACTCTACGCGACTTGGACTTGCAAGGCTGCTGGTTAGTTGAAGGTAGCTGGGCTGACGTGAAGGAATTCATTCAAGAGCAACAGAACTTGGATAAAAGTAGTATAAAATACCCGGCAGGTGGAAACCAGGACTAGCCACATTTCTTAAGTTAAATGAAGTAAAACCCCTTCTTGTTCCAGAATGCAATGTACCGCTTAACTATATCCGGGCTCAGTGCAACATAATGAATACCGCTACCTGTAAGAGCCTTGATTGCATTTCTCGAGTCATATATCGGAGAATGCTGGCTTACCTCAAGTCTTGTAAAGTTGCCCAAGACCTTTTCTTCCAACAGCGGCATGACAGGTGCAAGAGGATCATCGGGGAGCATCTTTTCCGATAACTGTGCAATCCAGTCAGGGTAGTTTGTGAGTTCCACTCTGTAACCAGCTTGACAGATAAGAGAGCAAGTCTTGTTCACAGACACCGACTCTTCAATCTGCGGCGCGACGAGGCAATATGACTTGCCGATGTTCTTTGTTGAGCGTGAGATGTGTAAAATAGCCTTGACAACATAGTCCACTGTAATAAATGCTGGATCGAGATCGATTTTGAGCCATGCGCCAAGTTTGATGCAGCTGGCTATGAGTCGTGAAACAAGATCGTTGGGATTACTCGCTCCCGTGATAGAATGGCCTATGATGAAGCCGGGCCGGTAAATGATAATAGGAAAGCCCCGATCTCTCATTCGTCGTACCATTCCCTCAGCCGTCCACTGGCTCTGGGAGTAGCCCACGTCGTATCTCACGCCTTGAATATGGGGACCGAGAGGTTCGTCTTCCAAGACCCTCTTGGTTCCTAGGAAGTATCCTGTCTGACCCCAAGTATCGATGCTAGACACGTAGTGAAATGCCTTGCGTCGGCCTCGTGCCGCAAGACGTAGCATGTTGCGAGTTCCAAGGATGTTGGTATCGTAGTGCTCATGATACGAATCGCAGAAATTGATCTTGGCAGCGAGGTGAAAGATGGCGCTGGACCAATTGGCAAGCCAGTCAAACTTGGCTGATCCCAGACCGAGATCCTGACTCGTGACATCCCCTGGCAATACTATGATCTTGGTAGTCAAAGCAAAGTCATCAGGCCACAGATCGTATTTCTGCATATTGGCTTGAAGACGACGAGCAGCTTTGGCCTCTGTTTGGCCACGAACGAGACAAGCAACTTGTTTAACATTTGGGTGACGCAAAAGCTCGTCGAGAAGAAAGGCACCTACGAAGCCAGTTGCACCAGTCAAAAAGACTTTCCCTTCATCTGAATCTTCCCAGTTTGGCGTCTCCTCCATATCATCCACGATACCGACATCTTTGATCCATTTATCCGCATCATTGGGCGCAGTGATGGACTCTGCGTCACTCTCGAGGAAATGAAGTAAGCTTGCAAAGCGTGAATGGCAGTACAGATCATGCATAGAGATGAGGCGTCCAAACTGCTTCTTGATGCGAGCGATAAGAGCAGCGTTTTGGAGTGATGTAGCACCAAGGGCCATGAAGTCGTCCTGATCCTTGATTGATGAGATGCCCAGAAGGTGCTCCCACATAGCCTTCAGCGTAGCCTTTGTTGATGAAACATGACCATTCCCATTCATGAGGACAGAATTGGGGTTAGTCGATCCCGGGATGGGGAGGCTCCCCGCAAAGGCACGCCGATCAATCTTGCCTCTAGAGTCCACGGCAAGATGTTCAACGATTTCAAACCTATCAGGGATCATGTAATGTGGAAGTATGCTCCGGGAAAAGGACACCAGGTCCGATTTGGTAGTGGCTTTGTCATGAGGCACAATAAATGCGACTAGAACCGCAACACCATCCAAGTCTGGTGCTGGCCGATTCACGATAATGACAGATTGAACAAGTTTGCTTTCGAGGAGACTTCTTTCGATCTCTTCAATTTCTACTCGAAAGCTTCCGTGCTTCAATTGGTTGTCTCTGCGCCCGATGAAATCGAGGCCGCCGCCATCATCTCTCCATTCGGCCACGTCGCCAGTTCGGTAATAACGAGTGTGAGAGTCGCCACAGTCATGGGGTGGGTCCTCGACAGCTCCATTGAGTACCGGGGTGTTGATATCGATGAACATTGACTCACGATGAGGTTGCTGATTCAGATACCCTTGTGTTTGTTGAGGCCCAGCGATGCAGATCTCGCCTCGCTGTTTGGTATCGCGAATGACCTGCTGATTTTCATCCATAAGGACGATTTTCATCTCGCCAACGGAATGACCGATACCAATCCGGTCACGCAGTGTCTCTTTCATATCAACCTCTTGCATTGTCACAAGGGTTGTACACTCAGTCGGGCCATACGTATTCCAAAGATGCCGAGGAGGGCTGTGCTCGAGAACAGTACGCATGGCCGTCTTGCTGGCAACATCGCCTGCAGTGAGCAGATGTCGAAGACAGTGAAAGGAATCAGGCGATGACTTGGCGATGATATGGAAAAGAGCGGCAGGCATGATCATGATGGAAATTCTTTGGCGCTCGAGATAGCTCTTCAGCGCAGTAGAGTCAACTACTATCAACTTTGGGACGATGACAATAGTGGCACCGCTGAGAAGAGTGACCCAGACTTCGAAGAGGCTCAGATCAAAGCCAGGGTCGTTAAAAGCAGCCACTCGATCTTCGGGGCTCAGTGGCGTCACGGGGGTACTAGTTGCCAGATGAATTACAGCAGAGCTGCTGATCTGGACGCCCTTGGGCTTGCCAGTTGAACCAGAGGTAAACAGTATGTGCGTACGACGTGATTCACCCCACGAGGAATCAGAGTCCGTTGCATGACTGGATAACTCGGAGGCTAGTGCATCACTGAGATGGAGAAGAGTGATCCCCTCGGAAGAGAAGGTCGAATTCTCGTCACAAATGACATACCGAGCATTGGCATCGCTCAGCATGCCTGCAATGCGAGGAATTGGTGCTGTTGGCGAGATAGGAACACAAGTTCCACCGGCAAAGAGAACGGCTAACTGAGCGATGACCTGACGATGATCAACATCGAATAAGACACCCACAGCTTCGTCGTGTTGAACGCCACGTTCCTGTAGGAAGCGTGCAATCCTTTTGGCGGAGTTGACGAGTTCTCTGTAAGAGATAGAACGAGCGCCGTCAACAACAGCAATGGCTTCTGGAGCCGTAGAAGCCCATGAAAGAATCTTGTTCTCCATTGTTATGATTTAGACGAGTGACGATTGAATATTGAAAGATGTGATACGAGTTCTAAGTTGATCTTCAAATTTGTTAAACCAGTCGTTAATGTCCCATCCTGAACTTTTTAATCTTTGCCACCAGATAGAAGACAGACTGGCCTGGGTCTGTAGTATGGTTCTGCGGGCGGGGTAAGAGCTTCATGCTCAATTGTTGGTCGTTGGTCATTAACAAACACAAATCTGCATGACAGGCAACTAATGCCGCGCTAAAGCAGTTTGGCAGCCCATAGATTCATTAGGCAGTTGGTGGTGAGTTGTTCTTAATTATAGACAAACACAAACCTGCAGCAGAATTAGCCAATGTAACCCTAATATTGACATGGTGAGCTCTTAATGCTCACCGTTGCGCAGAAAAGACGGCGGTCAGACGGTATACTCCGTGAGATGTAGCAGATGCTACTCATGTCCTACCAGAAATAGTGTCTTGTCATATGTGACCCATCATACGTAAGCCGACGGAGTCACTAGTCTTATGAAATATCCTGCGAGAGATGTTCGAGTTCTCCCACAGCGTCACATAGCGCCCACGCCGATGGAATTGAAGGCGTCACGGGATGGTTTGTGGGAGAAGATCGAGTAAGCTTTACACGACAACTGCACCACCGGACACTGTAGCGTTCCGGAACGTCCTGCAGGACGGTCTATTGTTCCCGGACGGGGCCTCTTTCCATGAGCTATGCGTTGTCACTGTTGTCGTACGATGTTTGCAGAACAATGCCTTCCTTTATCTCTAGTCAACTTGGCAGGCAGTGTGTTTGCCATCTTTTGCCTGTGAGGGGATCAAACAGGTTAATTGTCGGCACTTTACTGCTAGATACTGCTGTAGGAAGCTCTTTTCCGTTCGGAAGGAGGAAAGACACATCGACAAATGACTGAGATTAAGTATCTATCTTAATATGCATTGCTCCGCCCAAGCTGCCCAACTTCCGCTACCTTGATTGCATCTTTACTAACTCTTTTACTTACGATTCATACTAGACAGAACCGAATACATCATGTCGAAGCCAGACGAACTTCAACATAACCTTCAACTCATCCTTAAGGATCGGCAAAGAAGAGGCTGGCAGCTTGAGCCACCAGCCCCTGGTACCCTAACCGACATGGTTGACTTTGGCTCAAACGACACCTTGTCCTTGTCTTCTTCTGGACTTTTGGGAAAGGAATTCCTCAATGAACTTGAGAAGTATCCCAATTTTATCCTTGGTGGAAGGGCGTCCCGTTGGGGTGAAGGCTCCACGGATTACCTGTCACAACTAGAAGAACATATTGCTCAATTCCACAAGGCAGACAGTGCCTTGTTCTTCAACACTGGCTACGAAGCAAATGTTGCCGTCTTTTCAACATTGCCCCAGCCGCATGATGTCGTGCTGTATGACAGTCTCGTCCATGCAAGTATCAGAGAAGGTTTATATAGGGGCCGTGCAACTGCTCTTCCCTTTGCACATAATGATCTGCTAAGCCTGCTCCAATGCTTGCAGACCATCAAGCATGAGTATGAAAGAGTGAGAAAGGGTCAAGCGCTTGTATTTATTGCGCTAGAATCTTTCTATAGCATGGACGGTGATGTGGCGCCTTTGCAAGCGATTGTCAAGGAGGTCAAAGAGCAGCTTCCACTCGGAAATGCCGTCCTTGTGATCGACGAGGCACATTCGACAGGATTGGTGGGCCCTCAGGGGTCAGGCCTTGTGTCTCATTTGGGCCTGGAGAAACACTTCTCTATTCGAGCTCATACCTTTGGTAAAGCACATGGTGCTTCTGGTGGTAAGCTACAAGTCCAGTTGAACCTGGGATTGGCTGTCAAATACTTACACAAAGTTGTAGCGGTTGTTTTGTCAAGCAAAGAGTGCAAGCAGGTCCTTCTGAGTTGCGTCCGTGGACTCATCTTCTCCACAGCACCGACTTTCACCACGCTGGCTGCAGTCAAGGCTGGGTATAGCATTTTAGCAAGTATAGAAGGTGAAAGGGTACGTTACAAGGCCGTCAAAATCATGTACATCCGCTAATTTGGATTCGTTAGAGGCGAGAGCTTGTGCAGTCTAACATCAAGTTATTCTACAGTGCGGTCATCGAGCATAGAGGATGGCCAACCTGCCAACATCTCGGTATCATCGCCATTCCAATGAAGCCTGCATCAAATACTGTCAAGTCACCCATTATCCCCGTTCTTGCTCATCGCGGCGGAGCAGCAAGTCTTGGGCAGTTTCTTAGCAATGCAAAGTTCCGGGTTCTTGTTGTTCACTTCCCCGTGGTGCCCAAGGACGAGGAGCGAGTTAGGATCAATTTGCACGCAGATCACACGTCGGATCAGATTCTGTCCCTAGTTGACCTGATCCTCGAGTGGACTCAGTCGCGCGGAAAGGTTGACATGCCTCAGTACCATCTCTAATATACTACGTTCGGAACCTATTTAGAATTGCCTAAGCCTCCACTCGCATAGTATTAAGATGCCTAGTGATTCATCCTCAGTGCTCAGGTCTCTGACCGCATTTACAGGAAGCCCGGCGAAGATCAACTCTAATAACGTCGTGGGGCCAGTGGTATGATGCTATTCAACAACTCCTTTAGAAAACCGAGAGAAATACCCATCAAGTTCCCTCACTGGCATTGTGACTTCTTAAGGTGTGACCTACGGGCAAAAGTGCCGCATTCATGACCTGGTCAAATGGATAGAATAGTACACACAAATGCACCCTTTTCTTTCTTGTTATTTGGTATCTCTGCTATTCTGAGTTTATGATTAAAGCAAGACTGATAAGGTTCATCAATTCAATAAATTGTCTAAGGAATTTTGATTCTTTTAAGTATTGCATTATGCTGATGACATTAAAGGCGTAGCATTGCAGTCACTTACCTCGGTTGATAAGTGGTGACTCATTCATATACATTCTCAGACATTATGTGCCGAGAAATGTAAAATTTCAGTCGCATCGGAGATTTAATTAACAGCTTAGCGATGGACACAACATAATTTAAAAATGCCGGCTTTTAGTTAATTACTAGCATTCCTTCTCAATTTCAGCTACTGAAGTAAGACACATATGGAGCTTACCACGGCACAAAGTGGAGCAACAATAGCTCTGACTTATGCATGTGCCGACGGATTGTAATGCTAATCAATTGTTCTTTCTTAAATGAGTAGTCTATATCGTAAATTCATGACAGGTTCATACCTCAAGCTGTATATTATATAGATCTAGCATCCCAGTACTAAATTGCTAGCTAAAGTGATAAAACTAATAAGGTGATTTGTCATTACTATTACTTCTTTCTGGCAATACCTCTTAACTTCAAGATGCCAATTGCAATACCAACTAGCAAGTCTGGCCTAGCTTGCTTCCAGCAAGGAACCTGTGCGCCACGGCACAAGCTTCATCCTGTACTCGAACACGACCCAAAACGTGTAGAAGGCATCTCAACAGATTATCTACCGACGATCCTGGTATTTACAGAGGAGCAACACACCAGCAATGAATCGACGACCAAAATGATAATAGATGCCCAGCTTCACGACCCGTGCATGTCACTCATTACCCAGCGCCGAAACGTGATAAAGGAACTCATCGATACGGAAAGAATTTTCACCAGAGATATGATGATTCTGCTGCATGTCTATAAAGAGACTGCAGACGCCTGCCCTGCACTAGACTTGGAGGCAATAGAGCTGATTTTCCGCAACATCGATGACATCGTTTCCGTTCACACATCCTTTCAATCGGAACTTGAGAAGTCTGCGAGGAGTGTGTATAATCGGCCTCGCGAGAAGTCCTCTGTGGGCATCAAGAATTTTCCCACGACAAACGTCAATCGAAACTCTTCAATACAAGTCGGTGAAGCTGAGGATAGACGGACATGGATCGGGCGTGCCTTTATGCTCAATATCGATAGCATAAGTACGGTCGCTGAGAAGTTCTTGAGAAAAGGCAAGGAGGTTATAGAATATTTAGTGGCCATCCAAAAGCACCCAGCCGTTATCTACTGGATGAACCAGTGCAGGGAGGTCACAAATCACCTTACGGATGCCTGGGATCTTGGATCACTGTTGATCAAACCTTTTCAGAGAACAACAAGGTATCCCATACTAATAACGGCGTTATTACGGTACACTCCTCAAGACTATCCGGACAGGAAATACTTGCTTGAGGCTCGGGAGCGTTTGAATGCTCTACTCTTCCGGATTAACATGACAACGAAATTATTCGAAGCGGCACCAAGGCCAACAATCGAAACATGCACTGGCCCCACAGCCAAACCTGGTATCAAGGGAATGCTAAGGAGGTCGATGTCTAAGATGCAATTGTGGAGTCACCGCCTGAGCGGAAATCAGGATCGTTTAGACCAACAGAGTTGCAGTGCCGATGGTACAGACGAACGAGGTCCCATTACTGCGCACGAAATGTCCTCAACTAACCCATTTGGCACGGCCAACGACAACCACGAATTCCCGCACACATGGTACTCGTCTCGATCAGCACCCGACTTACTCACAAAGACGAGCAAGCCAAACAACAGCCAACGAATTGAGAGCAACCCTCTCGGCGATAAGCCGACTTTCCTACAGAGCTATCCTTCAGAAGGCGGCTGGATATAGTCGGAAACATGGTCTTGGGTTAGCCAGATTCTGAATCATACTGCGAGTGGAAGAGACTCTCCGTCCAGAGGCTTGCATCACTACAATGGAACATATACAGTCGCGACATCGCCGTAGCAATACTGGAGAACTGAACTATAGTATAATAGAGGAGTTGAGTTTAGTAGGATGTTGAAAGTAATTATATTTCTATTATGTGTTAATACTTTTAGAAGCGCAAGTCTCTCCTTGATAGGCAAAAGCAAGCAAAGTCGTCGGCCTCGGGTACCTTGGCCTACTGGCTGAAAACGCCTAACCTGAACTTCAAGCATTAGCCCTACCTCTCATGCAACGGCAAGACAATTGAAGATCAAAATTATAACCACTGGGTGACTACCGACTTGGTCAAGCCTCGTACGTGCGCTATCTCATAGCTGTGCTTTACCAAGAATGCAAGCCACCAAAACCCCAATATGGCAGGCTGGGAAACGCCTTGAAACATGAGAACCCGGTCACGTGGTCGGTTGCGTTACAATCTCCCCGGCGCAAGGTCAACTGATCCATATCGGGGAGAATGCAGCTATCATCGGCCAAGCACCGGCAAAACCTACCGAGATAAGTACTTGGGATTGATAGACTGTGTACTCTGTAATAGCTCTGTAGTTCTTGAGAAGATCGCGAAATAAAAAGTGATCAAGCCAAAGCCAGCAACAGATTCTGGTACCATTGTGTCACGACTTTTAATAATTGATAGGAAAACAGAAAGTTATGGATCCAACAGAACAACGTTTCAGATCCAACTTGGCTAAGGCCCTACCCAGTCTGTCAACCGCCACACAAGCCGTACACGCAGATGATGTCCTCAACAATGTCGACGACGTGGCACCGCCAATTCACGTTGCCGCAACCTTCCGATACCCACGAGCTCCAGAACGCATGCGAGAACACCATGAGAGGCCTTCGTATCCTGTTCTAGATGTTGGGGAGCATTGCTACTCGAGGCAATCTACGCCCGGATTGTCGCGTCTTGAAACCGTCTTGTCTTCTATTCTAGGCCAACCCTGCATTGCCTACTCTTCTGGTCTTGCAGCTTTTCATGCCTTGCTGATCATGCTGAGACCCAAGAAAGTGTCTATCGGAGCGGGATACCACGGATGCCATGGGACCCTAGAACTCTATGCCCGTTCTTCTGGAACAGAGGTGCTATCACTCGACTGTGCCGTCGACCAATTAGGTCCAGGCGACTTGATACATCTCGAGACACCTGTCAATCCGACAGGGAAAGCCTTTCACATTCAGTATTACGCAGACCGCGCCCATTCTCGCGGTGCCTATCTCAGCGTAGACTCGACGTTTGCGCCTCCTCCACTCCAAGACGCTTTCATTCAGGGTGCAGATGTTGTCATGCACTCTGGCACAAAATACATCGGAGGCCATTCCGATTTCCTATGTGGTGTCCTTGCTGTCAAGATTGGCAGCCCTGGCGATGAATGGCTGCAGCAACTTCACAAGGATCGATTATACCTTGGATCTGTCATGGCAGGTTTTGACAGTTGGCTTGCAACTAGGAGCATCCGCACTCTCGAGATGAGAGTTCTCAAGCAAAGCAAGTCGGCCGAGGTTATCGTCAATGCATTGAGGTTCGGATTGGCAGGGAATTCTCCACAGCCACCATTATAACTCTCAGCGACAGAGAGGTTCAGGTTATCCAGAAAGTGGTCAAAGAGATCCACCACGCCAGTTTGCAAGACGAAGCTACTGTGGAAGGGAGTTGGCTGCGAAAGCAAATGCCCCGGGGATATGGACCTGTGTTTTCTCTAACGCTCCACAAGGTGGAATATGCACGGAACCTTCCGTCCAAGTTGATGCTCTTCCATCATGCAACCAGCCTCGGCGGTGTAGAAAGTTTGATCGAGTGGAGGACAATGACGGACTCGACGGTCGCAAAGGACTTTTTAAGAATTAGTATTGGTGTGGAGGATCCAGAAGACCTCTTGGCGGATCTACTCCGCGGTCTGGAAGCTGTCGTTGCTGAAGCTAGCTGAGACTTGTGTACTGGTAATGGAATTGACGCAGTGTGGATACAATCTTGTCTATCATTCAGGTAATGAGAGGAGAGCTGAAAGTGCCCTTGATCCCGTAGTATTCTGCACCTCTTACAGCGACTTAATGTTAGAGGTTCCCTACTTCCCATGTTCCGAAGAATGGACCTCCTGAATCCTGGAATTGAAAGAACGGATCATACGCCATATCCAAGGACATGGGCCAAGAGCCAAGGGGTGTATGTTCCGTAGAACCCCCACAAGCTTCTGGAACAGAAACAGCTAGAAGACCTGCTTGAGACCCTTCGGTCCCCTGACCAGATCTCGTTCTTCGCCGTCCCGGCTGCGGCGGCAATGCCTGTCCGTTCCCCAGGATCACTTCAACAGTTGGGCTGTGGAAATTGTCTATCTCGACGATATCTTCTCCATCGTCCGTGCTATCCTCCGGGAACAAAGAGCTACCATCGAAAAGACTTCTTGTGTGTGGAGAACTCGCCGTGCCCCTGTAAGCGCCAGAGTTGTAAAGAAGAATATCCCACATTAGGCGCGTGTTGATCGAAATGGTCCTTGGTGATGGGACATCTTGGTCCTTTTCCTGCTCATTATCTACTGCGAAAGCCGCCCGTATCAGAGACTGGAGTCTTTCGTGCTATGACTGATTAGTTCCTCGGTTATGTACAAATGGATTATGAGTCTTCTTACCAGCCATTTACATGAAGGCCAAAGTAAGGCTAGCTCAGCCAAAAATGCGACACATTTTGCCAATCTATCCAGAGCTGCATCTCTGGTAGTCTTGTCAGCCGCACGACAAAAGTAGATATGAATGGTCGCTGCTATCGCCGCACAATGGCCAATGAATGGATCCGAGACGCGATATTCCTTATGCACAACCATCTCGATGAGACGCGCAACCCAAGTGCTGTGAATAAAAGCAAGTTCGGAAGAGGTTTTCCAGAATGTGTTGGGAACTCCTAGTTGAGCTGATTGTTGCGGCCGCGATGAATACAGAAAGGGATGGTTTAGCATGTTATGTATGGTGTGATAGGTAAATTGCTGGTATACCCATGGGCTCCAATATCCTCGATTGCTCTGAAGGTGTCGACTTTCCTGGTCAGTGAATCGCGCACTATCGAATCTGTGGCGGTCTGGAAATTTCGTCTCCGAGTCCATGAGATAGGCATTGATAACAGCATACCCCGACTCAATGGACCAAGGAGGCGGTGCGTTGTTGGTCTGCTGAGCCCATTGCTTTACATATGTGCGGACTTCTCCCCATAGTGTAGAGGTCTGGATCATGTACGCCCATGTACCGCTCTTCTTATCAGCACTAGTTGTTTCGTCTTGCCCTGAGATGTCCTCGTGTGGAATGGCCGGGGGCATTTCATTAACACTCTTCCGGGGGTCAGTATATGTCGCGATATATTGCGGTCTGGTAATATCTTGCAAGATGTCAGTGGTGAATGACTGGTGTCCGTACATCTGCTGCAGGAAGTGCAAGCTCCAGAACACTCTTCTTCGCGTTTCTGCACGTGAGCCAAAGTCGTCTAGGGCGCAAGTCTCAACATCGAGATTGGCACATTTCGCAAGCGTAATTGCCATGCCTACGTGCAGATATGCCAGGGTTGTTTTGTTGGCTATATTCTGTTTAGCGCATATACATAATTAGTTGGGATGAGGAGATCACCTTGTATATTGGCCAACGTCAGCAGGCAGAGGTTTTGAATAGTAGTTATCGAGACCTTGCCCTCACCCACCTGCTGCATGATTCCCTCTCTTGCAGCCTGTGCATAACTTTGACTCAATTCATGCAGACGATCTTGAAAGAAAGGGTGCTTCGAATGGCATGAAGCTAGGGCTAGCAGGGTCAATAGTGTCTCTTCACTACAATCCTGCAACGAAGAAAAGTCTTCCCGGTTAAATAGCCATAAAGGCTGCTTGTGAGAATACTGGAAATAAGCATCGATGACATCTTCCAGAACCTCTCTGCGCGGCAATATGCTGTTTCTACCCGTCAGGTTAACCAACATGATCCAGCGGACAAACATCTCTCAACCTACCTGGTCGTTGTGAAGTTATCCATCTCAACACTAGGTGATAGTGGCAGCTGCCAGTCCTGTGATTGGCCCGAGTTCCCTGATATCCCGGTGGTAAAAGAGCCCATGTCACTATTCGGCCTGTCAAAATCAAGTTTAGCTTCATCTGTCACACGACTCACACAAAGTAAAGTCAGAGGTGTTGATCATACTCTTGCCTTTCCATCATGCGAATCTTTGCTTCGAGCTGGGCAAGCCGTCTCTCCTAAACAGTACCCGTCGTGAGAAACATAACTTCTTATGCCAGGACGCCTCCAGCAAGCATACTGTGTCTGTAGAGTTGCTCCCATTGTGCGAGCTCGTGGCCAGAGGGTTTCCTCGAATCTCTGGATAGGTACACGTTTTTGAAAGGCGAGTACAACTCGAGCAAGCCGGCCTCTCACCTGGACAACGAGTCTTCTTCCTTCTGTCGATGTTTGATCAGTATGTTACGGCTAGTCAGTGCCAGTCGGACGCAGCATTTGGGCTACAGGAAGACTCACCGGCAGTTCTCGCACGCTTGGTGCAGACGCTTATGTGATCGACCGCCGTACATGACATATATGTTCTCGATTCACGAGATAGAGAACAGTGATGAAAAGAGGGGTGTTGTCTCGGTATCTAGCCGGCGATTGCTTTTGTACGACAGTCTTATCAAATGCGGGGATAATCATTGGAGTCGAGGCCTAACTTCATTGAGTGCGGGACCGACGGTGTTGATACGCCGTTAGCGCGGCTGGTCCAGGGTACTCTCGTGACTTGAAGCACTTATACCATGGACGGCGTGCTCATAAATAATTATCTACTACTCGGGAAGACTAACTCGTATTATTCCTTGCTACAAAGGTCCCGTATTCGACTCAGGATCATGCATAATTTTGTATAGGCGGGTGCGGGGGAGCTGTCCACGCAATTTTCACCTTTCTAGCACCTTACGGTGCTCGTTTTGTTAGAACACTTCCGTATTGCCAAAACGGGCTGCCTCTAACCATTCTGAAGATCATTTCGGATATCTATCTGGGCTGGCATAAGGTGTAGAGAGTTGGAGGTTCACAATAAACTCTGGATTCAATCACCTGAGCTCGCGTGAGATGGTAATAGGTTTTACTCCTGAGTGAGGTTTTGAATGGCATGGAGCTCGAGTTACGCCGAACAAGTGATTGATCTTTTGCGCGGTCAGGTTTGGGCACGTCAAAGTTTCTTTTGAGATGACCTGTAAGTACAAACAACTTTCCAGCTTTTGGAAACATAGACAGATATGCTGTGAAAGACACAAACACTCACACAGCGTAAGTATCAGAAGCAGCTAGTTAGATTAGTTGAGAGTGCCATGAGAATGTTAGAGTTGGGTCCCTGGTTCGATCGACCCGTTCTTACGCGGTTCTCTTCTAACCATGGACGATTCTAGGTTTTCCATTCATTGACTTTATGCTGTAGCATTGATTTTTAGTGGAATGTCTAAGTTGTGACGAGAGCTTAAATCGGCCTATAGAACTTGGATTCGTCTTATGCTTATGAACATTTATAACAGGCTTTCAGATACACAATATACTATTCTCCCAGGGAAAATAATTTATATCTCAGATTTATTTTATGTTTTTCACTGAATACTCCAAGATCACTCTTCGTGTATAAAAAGGCATGTTCCCCATACTCCCTCTGTAGAATTTCTTCTTTCTTAGCATCCACCGAAATTACACAAACACGCACACACACACCAAAAAAAAAAAAAAAAACAACGCACTAGCATTCAGTGCCACATCCAACTCATCAACTTACCTTGACTCAACTGTGTGGTTCTTACACCCTTTTACAGATACAACATTTTCACAAGATGGGTTGCGGTTCATCAAAGCCTGCACACCACGGAAAGTGGAGTAGCGACCCTTTTGGAGGAAGAGAGCACAAGAGGCCGGCCACCACAGGCCATTTCAACCATGGGACTACCTTGAGGCTAACGAAGACTTTTAACAACGGCAAAACCATGAGGAATACTAACCCATCAAAACGAGGAGCGAAGCCATGGACATGGTACTTGGTACGTGTGAGGGGTTTATTGGATAGGTGCATTCATTTCTGATGCATCGTTCAAATAATCGATAGCAGAATGAAATACCAATGGCAAAGTGTTGAACAAGTACAACCTCTGCCCTATTAGTTCTGTCCCTTTATGTACACTCTTATGTCAACATTACTAGATGTTCTCACTATCTGTGCCCCACCATCACATCTATAAGACAAAAGCTTGTCTTGTACATGACCTTACCACTCCATGTCAGCACTATCAGCCTTGCAAGCCAGGCCATCACAAAACTCGTCGTCCCCCTTTGTGACTTCAGAAGTCAATACATGTCGTCGAGCCGGCCAGATCTCGGCCTTGGAATCTTGTTCCTTTCTACGGTGCTCCGTCAACACCTGTCTCACCGTGTTCTGGAAGTAGATCGGCGCGCTCTCCAAGTCCGGATGCAGCTCCCCGTTGGTGAAGACTCCTGCTTCCAAGTTCTTCTGTACTGCATCACATAGATACTTGTCTTCTCCGAGAACTCGCTTGAAGAACTGATTGATCTTCTCAAACTCCTCGTCGGTGGCATCCTTATGGCGGTAGACTTCGTACTCCATTGAACAAGTGCCGACCGATGTTGGTACGCATCGCATCATGTAAAGGAAATGTGGCCTGTGAGGAAAAGAACATATTAGCTCGGCCTGTTCATCAAGCACACAAGGGGCTGGCACTTACGAAACAGTCATGCAGGCGTTGGGGAAATAGTAGGTGCTACGGATCTTGATATCGTCTTGCTCTGTTCCCTTCTTGGGTGTCGAGAAGTGCTGAATATAGCCTGGTTTGGAGACTGTGTAGTAGGCGGTTAAGTCGGTGATGGCTTTGACGTCTGGGTGTGCAACCTGGCAATGATAACATTCGTTGTAATTATCAGCGAGTGTTTTCCAGTTGTAATTGCCCTGCATGCCCCAGACGTGGTCAAACTGATACTCAGAAAAGTCAAAGTCTTTGAATCTTTCCTGCGAGTCAACTCCCTCAAAGTCATCTGTCCATTTGACTTCAGGTTCTGGGGAAGCATCCAAGTTGACCCAAACGAATCCAATTGCATCGATATGTACATGGACTGTAAAAAGGCTATGGTTCTCTTTGTTGAATGTCGGAACAGTGTCGAAGCGTGGTGCCTTGGCAAGCTTTCCGTTTATGCCGTACGACCAGCCATGGTATTTGCAAGAGAAGATCTTGGCATTTCCCGCCTCTTCTGTGACAATTGGGAAAGCTCGGTGCCTGCAAATGTTGTGAAAGCCGTTGATAGTCTCTCCATCCTTGTCTAAGCACAGCACGAACGCGTAACCAGCCTCTTCGAAGCGGAGGAAGTCTCCGGGCTTGGTGAAGCGTAATTTGTGCGTGACAAGAAGCCATCGCTTCGAGAAGATGGCGCGTCGCTCGAGCTGATAGATTTCATCCTGGCGATACCACGACGCGGGGAGGGCTCGTGGTTCTTGGGCATCTGGCTTGGTGGATAGAATTGCATCACCATTCGCTTTGCTCTTTGTAAGCACGGAACCGAGTTTTGAGAACATGATGACGATAAATTTTTACAACTTGGAAAAGCTTGAGTGTAGAGGCGTTGAAGTTTGCTTGTAGCAATACAATGATTTAGATGTAACTGGAATCAGACATGAAGCTTTGGCCGTTCTCTTAACTTATCCCACCATCCCTCAACCATCTTTCCGCCGTCTGTCAACGAACGGGAGGCAGCACTCATAACGCGAGAGTTTAGACGGTCCGACCTCCCCGAGAGCTTCCATACCCTCCTATCATCCCTATCCTGGACCGGCATGATCGACGGCGATAGGCCATATCTTTGTGATGATTATACAATTGCAATGATTGGTCGGGAACTGTAAACGATAACTTCATGATGAGCGTCGCATGACCAATGCCTTGTTCGGGTATCCGATGCTCTCCCCACCCCGCTCGGTGCCGCTCTCGGGGAGGCTAAAGTTACACTCCCCGACCACGTGATGGGTTGTCAGTATCAGTTCAACCCCATGGGAATGCGGGCGTAGTACACCGTCCTGAAATCAACTCTTCCTGATTCGTTGGGCTAAGAATAACAGGGTATATCTGGGTCTCTTGATAACGAGTAGTAATCAATCGATGCATAACATCCCTTGACAGACGACCCAAGACATCGGAAGTCGCGATTTCTGCCCGCCGTACCCCATACCATATCTAATTACCCCGCGCTACGAGCGACGCTTTGAGTATTAGACTGATACCAACTCGCAGATCAACGAATCAATGTCACGTAACTAAAAGCTATACCTGGCTGTTAAATACATTTCTCACTGTTGGCTAGATAACAATGAGAAGCCCAAAATGTGGACTAATGTATTGGTCTTAAGTAAACAATAAAAGACAGGCCATGCTCCGCGTTCTGGCTTCGAGTTTCCACAAATTTGGCCATTCTAGACCAGAGTAGCTTTCACACACACCAACGATATCATCTCCATATCTTGCGTGATCATGTCGGACAAATCCACCACAGCCGGTCCAGCTACCATGTCTCACCAATCGGATAAACTCTCTGACCGAGAGCGCTACGCCGACCTACGTACCAGTGGCGATCAGTCTGGCGAATCTCTTAGCTTTGTCGAGGATAACCAAATGTTCTCTATGCGTGAGATCGACCCGGTGCTTGATGCCAAGATGCGTCTTATCAACAAGGTCCAACGAGTGCCAATCCAAGTACATAATAGCAATCTAAACTAACCCACCTACTGTGTAGACCATGGATGAAATCGGCTGGACAAACATGCACCTGAAGCTCTTTTTTCTGAATGGCTTTGGTTACGCTGCTGACTCTCTCATCCTTGCCCTTCAAGCTGTGACTGCCGGTCAGGCTGCTCTCGAGTTTCGTCCTGCCTTCTCTTATGGTCTGAACGTGGCTGTGTATACGGGAATGCTGGTTGGTGTGCTATTCTGGGGACTAGGTAACCCAAGATGACCCTTCTTGTTCTGTGACAGGAATCTTATTTGGTGCTTAGGTGCGGATGTCATTGGCCGTCGTTATGCTTTCAACATTTCACTCTTTTTGTCTTCCGTATTTGCCATTGCGGCCGGTGCGTCGCCAAATTGGATTGTCCTGGCTACTTTCGTTGGCCTGGCTGCGTAAGTAGGTTCCTCATAGCCCAAGCCGCAATCTACTAACAGTGAGGAATAGATTCGGTGCTGGTGGAAACCTTGTTCTTGACACCACCGTCTTCCTCGAGTTTCTTCCTGGCAATAAGCAATGGCTTGTTACATTGATGGCCTGCTGGTGGGGTCTTGCCTATGTCATTGTTGCCGCCTTTTGCTGGCCAATCTATTCGAATCCCAAGTACATCTGCGTGGACGCTGACACATGTACCAAAGGTAACAACATGGTTAGTACAAGCACATGATACACTATAACCATGGTTCTTGAAGCTGATATGTGCCCAAGGGCTGGCGATATGTCTGGTACGGCAATGGAGCTCTTGTCTTTGTATGCAGCATTCTACGAGTCACCGTAATTCGACTCAAGGAGACCCCCAAGTACCTTCTTGCCAAGGGAGACGATGCTGCTGTGGTTGCTATCTACCAAGATATTGCAAAGAAATATCAACGGCCGTGTAGTCTCACCCTTGAGGCACTTGAGTCTATAGGGACCATCGATTCTACATATGGTAAGTCTAGGTACAGCGTTGGTGAGTTTTGGGCACATATCCATGGGTTGTTCGTGACGAAGAAGCTCGCCATCTCAACTATTCTAATCTGGATATCATGGCTTCTGATTGGTAACGTAGCATCTGTCTTGTCTTCTTGGCGAAACTGACCTGTGCAGGCCTGGCGTATCCACTGTTTTATGTCTTTCTCCCGGATTATCTTGCCAGCCGTGGTGCTCAGACAGGGGAGTCAGGACCATACTATCAGTGGAGGAACTACATGCTAAGCAGCGTCACGGGTATCTTCGGGCCAGTGGCTGCTGGATTCATGTGTAACTCCAAGCTGCTTGGCCGCAAGTATACCATGGCAATTGGAGCTCTCGTCACAATGGCCTTCTTTTTTGCCTATACCGCCATCAAGACTCCGGCTCAAAACGTTGCCTTGAGTTGTGTCATAGCCTTTACGTTAAATATCTACTATGGAACCTGTAAGTCACTGGTGCCTATTTTAACAAGGGGAAACCTACTGACACGAATCTTTCCCAGTATACGCGTACACCCCAGAGGTTTGTAAAATTAGCAATAGAGCTGGTTATAGATGAACTGGCTGACATGAAACAGGTGCTACCGTCAGCCCATCGTGCAACCGGTAATGGAATAGCTGTAGCAGGGAACCGAATCATGGGACTAGTATCGTCCTTTGTAGCAGCTTACGGCAACACTGCGACATCAGTACCCATCTATGTATGTGCTGTGCTCTACATATTCATGGTAAGCTTCACTCCTGATGCATCACGTAAGACTTATTGCTAATGAATATGTACTAGGCTATCATCGCTGTGATCTTACCATTTGAGCCCTATGGCAAGCGATCTATGTAGGGAAAAGCGGTGACATGATTTTGATATCAGTTCGGTCTCGCACGTATCTCCTTTTCGGGATGATATCTGTGCTATCAGCTATCAACCCAAGTGCACCTTTTATAGTCCTTTTGATTCATAATCTGAAATGGCTGCATCGTCCTATGTATTTCTTCGCATGTGTACCTCGAGTCTCTCAGTAGTATATTTACATATGAATCAGCCTTGTCCGTCAAAGTTTCTTCACCGGTACAAGTAAGAGGCTCTTTCTTTAATAACGTACCAATTATATTTGCAGTAGGACTAAATCCTGGAGGAGACTTTCGTTATTTTGCTGATCGAGTTGGTCTGAAAAGCGCTATAGAAAGCTGATTATGATGCCCGCTTGGAACATATGATTGATTTCATAGATATGCATGTTGCCTTGTGACAAGATAATATAAAGAAGTAGATAGCTATCGAAATAATAATCTTCATATACGTCTCAATGTCAGATCTTACTTCGAACAACTGATTGAATCGCAGGTATGACAAACTTGGAGAGATCCTCAGTTGTCTTTCCATCTATAGCCAGTTCCGCCATCACGCGGCCAATAACAGGTGCGAATTTAAACCCGTGAGCCGCCCCCAACGCAACCAAAATGTCAGGATACTGATCTAATGCGCTAAGTATAAACTGTCGGCCTGGGGTAATCGCATACTGGCATGTAACTGTGCGAAGGATCTCCAGTTCCTCATCTTTGGCTACAAAGTCCTTCATAAATGCTGTCAACTCATCCAAGAGCTTTGGAGAGTGAATATATGACCGTTCCTCAGGGCTCATGCGGTTATTTGACACGTCGCGGCCAGCCTTGATGGTAGGTTCGCCGAAAGTGGGAAATCCGTAGAATGTCTTTCCTTCAACCACTCGAATCCACACAGGGAAGTGCTCCGCGCTGAATAGAGTGGGTTCTTTGGGCTTGAAGTATGTGACTTGCTCTTGCATAACCTCGAGGGGGATTTGTGCACCCAGCGGAGCAAGCAGTTTGTTGGTCCAGGCGTCTGCAGCCAGAATGACCTTGCGAGCTTGGAAGTCGCCCTTTTCTGTCTTGACAATGACTCCTTGATTATTTCCGCTATTCGTAATGGGTTTAATTGCAGTGACTGGTGTATTTTCCTTGAGAATGGCTCCATGAGCGCGAGCAACGAATTGCATCGCCGTCACTGATTTAGCCGCGTGTGCAATGCCAGTATCTGGGGTATACACCGCATTCTCGTCCTCGCCAATGTCCAGCTTGGGCCATCGCGTATTGACCTCTTTGGCACCCAGAAGCTCGTAGGGTACGTTATTGGCGTCAAGGCTCGCAGTGTAATCTGAGACCTTGAAGCCAGACGTCCAGGTCCGATCATTAGCAAGCACCACAATGCCGCCGGTAACAGTCAAGAGCTTCAAACCGGCATCCTTCTCCAAGTCGGCCCAGTCTTTGTAGGCGGCTTTGGCGAGCGCGACGTATTCTGGAGCATCGTATGCTGTACGGACGATGCGAGACGTGTCGTGAGATGCGCCTCGGACGTGGCCGAACTCGAATTGCTCAAAGCCCACCACCTTTGCTCCCTTTCGCGCGGCTTGCCAGGCTGCTGCGCTTCCAAGGGCACCGAGGCCTACTACAGCGACATCGAACTTTTCCATTGGGAGGTGTTTGTTGTTGTTTAAGTATTATAAACTCTGTGATTCGATATTTATTGCTCAAAGCAAATGATGAGAGGGGGCAAGTGATTTTGTATGCCTTTGTTAATGCAGAGAATCTCCAAGATAAGGGCGTTGATTAAAACCTGTGCAGTTGGCAATTCGTCGGATCGACAAATCCGGGTATGACCGCTGAGGGGTCCATTCAAGCCACAGGCCGACGGCGGTCGGGGAGCATGCTCCCCGACCGACTCTACCGGTTCCCTATCGGTGAACAGGGAGGGCTTTGCCGGCGCTGCGTTGGCTTAGATAGAATGATACGGTGAGGCTGGCGACAAGATATTGATTGCATTAGAAGGTGGTACTAATGACGGTCGCGCAGTAACCTCCCTCGCGTGAGTGGAGTCTCATTAGCTGCAGTAATTTAGGGTAGGTATTTACTTCGCACAATTTGATTTGACTGTAGGAAACATACCGAAGTCCATAGTCTATGGCACTATGCTTGATGCAGTCTGATTTATATTGTCAGTATTAAATAGGTACATATGGTGCCCTCACGGGGTCAGATATACTTACCAGTGTCGATAGAGATGTCAATCACATCATGCTGGTAGAGCATCCCCACCCAATGTGAAAGCCCCTTCTGTTGGAAGGCAAGGGTTGCCATGAGCAAGAGTGTTACGAAGAATCTGCCCGAGACTGGTTTTTTACTTCAGAAACTCTTGTAAGTACGATAAATAAAATAGAGTGATCTGGCTTGGCTTCTTTCCCGTACTACCAGGGCCCCGGGCGATTACTTCATGGTGTACTCCGTAGAGTAGCCTCTAGGGTTGCCATGAGCATGAGACCCCAGTGAACACCAGACACGGATTAAGTTCGGTCCGGATTTTTGCCTAATGGATGAATGATACACCGTTAAGCCATGGCCTCATCCTCTTTATTTTTAGTATGACTCTTTCAAGTCACATATGTTAGGTACCATGAGTGAGTTGGATCAGGCACTACAGGCTATCCAAAATGCTGGCCTTCAGCATCCAGACGATCAACTGCTTGAATGCTTTTTGCAAGAGTCTATAGATCCACAAGCTACCGCGCGTTACATACTTCAAACATGTTCCACGGGAAGCGAGGGCCTCGACTTGATGCCGTTACTCTCAGATTGGAAATGTCTAATTGATTCGTGTACGTAACATATCTTAGAGATCAAGTGCATTAACCCGCTTACAACGAAAGTCTTGTGCAAGACCCCTCCACAACAACCGCCCAATAGCAGCTTTGCGGCCAGTATCATGAAGAGGGACGGAGATAGCTGTTGTGTCACCGGCCTGAAAGGATCTCTACTTGATCCACTACTCATCTCTCCCATTATTCGAATGTCGAAACCAATCGACGAGGTAGGAGATGTGGTTTGTTGTTCTGGTTCCAGCTGACAGATAGTACTCAGTCTTTATACGAACTGCTAAGCATATTTTTCGGTCCTGAAATGAAGCAGCGACTACTCTCCAGCAGTGTCCATCCGAACCGCCCTGGAAATTATTGGGTTGTCCGTAAATCTGCTGCAGCGGCTGTATCGCAAGGGTATTTCCAGTTCATGTTGAGGAAAGGCTCTGAGGTAAATGTATTTTTGATATTTGAAGAGTATTCTTGCTGATAAACATCTAGTATTCTGTAGCCACAATCCGGATTGGAGGTCCACCGTGGCCCTCAATTCTTGACAATGTGCCAGTCCTTCGGTTTGCGTCTTTCGCAGACCCCCCAGATACCCCTGATTTAACATTGCTACAAATCTTATCCCGATTTGCGAAACCAATGCGCTGGGCCTTGATTTCATACGAGATCACTTCTAAAGAGAACACTCCATCCAAGCAACTACAACCAGCCACCAACATGCCGCTGTTCTCAGTCATACGCCGTATATCGGAGCATGCGGTTTCAGCCTTCATAACGGCATGGTCTTTAGTGCCGGCCACTTTTCGTGTGCAAGCGTACCGTTGCTTGTCGCTACTTAGGACATATATGTATGAGCCTTCCATAAGCAGGAAAGTCCAACGACTTCCATTCGGCATGTATCTCAAAATGTCGGAAGCAGAAGATCACGATATGTTAGCAAACGAACACGGTGCTTTACACCTCGTACGCCGCCATACTCACATACCTGTGCCTCGCCCATTAGATCTTGTAACACAAGGTGGCTATTCTTATGTGCTTACCTCCCAAGTTCCGGGCATACGTCTGGGGATGTGCATTGACGCGCTGAGTGACAGAGAGGTGAGTAATCTGGTTTGCGACTTACAGGAATGCATAAGAGAGCTGCGAGCCATACCGAAAAATGTTGCTCCCGACTACATGATCACCAGTGCAGTTGGAAAGGCCTGTTTTGACTACCGAATCATCGCGGGGTCAAACTACGATGATGAGCAGGGAGATCTTGTTGGTCCCTTCGTCGACGAGACCGAGTTCAACAAGAAACTCCAAGTCGGTGCGTTGCCTAACGTGTCTCATCGCATCGGACATGGAATTTTCTTTACGCATGCAGATTTAAATATGCGGAATATTCTCATGCATAACGGCAGGCTCTCGGGAATTGTTGATTGGGAAAACTCGGGATGGTATCCTGAGTATTGGGACTATACTAAGGCGTATTTCATTACGAAGCTCCATAAGCGGTGGCTTAGAGTTATTGACAAGGTTTTTGAACCACTTGGGGACTATAAGAGCGAATTGGTAATCGAGCGCAAGATTTGGGAATACTGCTATTAAGCTTAGAATTAATACTCTCTCTCGATCAAATTATGGCTATAATATGGCGCTAGTAATTTCTGATGGCTCAATCATAGTACTATGTAGCACATTGACGTTCGTGCCGCATAAGTCGTCAACCATAAAGACAGCTTTGGAGGCCTCTCCTGTCATTCGAACATGCCCTAACCTTCCCAAAGTGACCAAAGTGCAAACGGAGGGATGCCAGAGCGAATTGACCAAAAGACCTGTAATGTCTCTAATGTCTCAAGGCTAGCCTGGTAGGCAGCTGGCCCGAAGTCTAGACTCTGTGACATGTTGGTAGTGTGCAAGCTGGAACCAAACTCTAGACCGACCTACAGGGACTTGTACCAACTGGGAGGGAGGAATGTGATAAAACGCTTGATTGATGTAATGTCGAGCCTAAAAAATAAGCATAAATGTGTTAAGTTTTAGACAGTGGCGCAGAGCGGCTCTTTTATTCATTCAGCTGCTCTTGGCGTCACCAATTAGGGCCTTGACCAAGCACAGTGTGCCCTAGTCCCTGCAACAGTGCAGTCAAAATTCCGTAATAATACGGAGCTGAAAACAGAACGGGCTCATCAGGTATCACATTCTTTGTCGCCGCAGGGAGCTTTGTGGCTGGCTGAATGACTGACTGGCGTGCAGGGCAGTTCAGTCCTTCGCGCGACGGCGATGTTGCCCAAGGCATACTTATAGGTATGGACCAATCGCACCTCTACTCTACTATATATATCTGTCGTATCTCTTGATAATTGACAGAGAGTCCTCCCAAACAAATCTCCCCACAACATACAATCTTTCCACTTTTTTGTCAATTCCATCATTCTACCTTGACAATGGTCAAAGACTACGGCGTCTGGCGTGCAAAGCCCGTCCGCTACTCCTTCGAAGACAGGTTCGCGGATCCACATACACCTCATTTATCACTCTACTTCGACGACGGTCAAGGCGCAGAAGGCCGAGCTGCCATCAACATCAAGTCAGGAAATAAAGAAGAGTCCCGCCTTGCTTACTGGACTGTTTCAGACTTTACCCATGATGTCACAACCAAGCTAGCTCAACTGAAGAATGGCTTTCGCCCTCTTACTGGTGCATCCGAGCAGAGGCTTGATGGCCTCGCATTGGATTATATCCGTAGCAACCTCTTCAACCGCGCCAGTGGCCGTGTCCTTCCTCATGACGTTGATGGAGCAGACAATGATATCCTCGATCAGTTGAAGCCCATCATCGACAGAGCCATCTCTTCTAAAGCGACAGTTTATATCTATGGCTCTGAATTCAATGACGGCAAGGGCATACACAACGTGCACATGAACCAGGGAAATACCGGACGCTGGCTCAAAGACAATGGAGTCTTCCAGGATGGCGGTCTAATTTTCGAATTTGAAGATCACTGGGAGGCTGTGTTCATTGGCTTTGCCTCTCAGGCTGTGCATACCGAAGACGGCCCCGACCGCGCTGGCTACCCACTACCCGACGAGGGCTTCTTGACCTGGGCGGACTTTCTAGCCCCTGAACGCTCCGATGATGACAAAGGGACAATTGACATTCAAGATTCACCTGTGGTCATTGCCCAGGCTCTTGTCAATCCACCTGGTCCGGATCAGCAGCCAGGCACTGCCCCCGAGACTATCACTCTCAAGAACAGAACCGGAGATGAGATTGATCTCAGTGGATGGAAGATTCGTATCAAGACTGGAGACACCCAGATTCTACCTGGGGGCACGCGCATTGGCCCTGCTGATACTAAGACTATTGAAACCAGTGTCCCGCTTTCTAACAATGGCGGTATCATCACTCTTCTCAACGCGGAGGGATTGAAGGTACACGGTGTTAGCTACACAAGAACTCAGGCAAATGGCGCCGTAATTGTGTTTTAATAGTTATTGGATGGCTTCAGAGATAGCATATCACTCACATATCTTCAGTGTTAACTCGCTATCTATTTGTTTCCCCCGGAAGTAACTCTCATAGCTCAACAGAAGGCACTCAATGACATAGGGTATGCAGTAATAGATCCCGTTCTAGCGCCGGTAAAATATGATGGACGATAATTGTATATCTGGGCGATGATAGTCCTCAAAACAGCAGCTTATAGTGCCATTGAATCTTTAGTCAAGATGGCCTCATTTGTTGCATGACGCACAGCGGATGTTATTTAAACTCCGCCCATAAGCTTCAACTTTGACTTATCGACCGCGCGGCGGGCGGTAGACGATTATCCGCCGCTAAGCCTCAACGGCCAGTCGGGAACGCCAAGTTACTTCAAGAACTTTATGGTAATGTGATATCATGGATGGACGTATAAAAGGCGCGTCTTTCTGGCAGTGGATTGAAGTCAATATTAACCGACAATAATTACATCTCAAACCACGCCGAATTATCAATTTCCCTCATATCTGCTATGAAGTTACTCGCTCTCTCACTCGCAATGGTGGCGCTTGTGGTCTCGAACACGGTTCCGTTGCATCCTCCGGCTGCTGGTACTCTCATCAGTCAAGCTTTGGTCGCGCTCGGCGGCGAGAAGGCAATTGCTGGGATTAAGGGCATCACCTATCACTCTCCAAAGTACGTCCACCAGTTACATCTTTGATTAAGCAGCTTATTAAATTTCTTCAGTGTCTACCATTCCCGTAGTCTCATGCAGAGCTACAACTTGGACAAAGCAGACACAGCTATCGCAATTTCCGGCTCTCAGAATTTATCCTTCAGCTATGCCTCGGATCAGTTGACTCAGCGAATTGATCGTACCTTCAAGCCTAGCGGTATGTCAAATTGTCTCCCATTCTAGTAAGACGAAAGGCTTACATCAGGTTAGAGTACTGGTATTGGGCTTCTGCTAGACTTGACGAGTTTGACAACTCTCTTGTTATTCGAGGCGGCAAAGATGGATTTGCCTGCTATGTTCGTGGAAACAATCAGATCTGGCTTCCTGCAAACCTATCGTCCGGATATGTTGATGGTGAGTTTGGCCGTCCGTTACTGTTCGTGAAGTCATCTAATGACGAATCCGCTCTTATAGCTGCCCTTGCGGAGTTTCTCGTCCTGCAAGGAAACGTGTTTTCGCCAAAGCTTTTGCTCGAGGTCAGTATTAGACATCCTATCAGTAATAACCGACTGCAGGGATTGCTGACATACGTAGATGAAAGCTCATCATGGTACCAAGTCTGTCGAGGTCCTGATTAATGGAATCAAGACACCTGCTGGTAGGCTTCCGGTTTGTATTCTGGCTATCCAAATCTAACGTCGATAGTTTATGATCCTGTTCTCGAAATCACCATCATTTTCGAGGCTTCCAGTCATCTCCCTCACATTATTCGCACCGAAGAAGATCACATGATCTATGGACCTTCGACAAATGATCTCTACCTTTCTCAGTACAAAGCCATCAAGGGCATCAAATTCCCCCACACGTTCCAGACCGTTTATAACTGTACTACACAGAAGCTAGATGCAACCCTCGAGGAGTTCATTGTCGAAGAAATCACTATCAATCCCAAGTTTCCCGAAAACTACTTCAGTGGCCTTCCAGAAGGCAAAGGATTCTTCCCGAAAGAGGCGCCCAAGAAGACTGAAGGTCTAAGTCATGCGCACATCCTCGAGTTCAGTAGCAACATGCTTTGGTCTGGTCCTGGGTCTGGCATTAGCAATAGCTCTGTCGACAGCATCAAGCACAAAAATATCGTCCCCGGTCTACCCAACGCCCATTGGCTAATTGTCGACGACGGCTTTCTTGGAGTCAAGCAGTTCGTGATCGAGTTCGAGGACCATGTTATCGTTGGCGATGCACCTCCCCAGTGGACCGAGCAAGTGATCCAATGGATTGACAAGAACATCGGCAAGCCTATCAAATACCTTTGGGTAAGCTTCCAGAATTGAAGATGAACCGAGCTTTGCTCACTTGGTGATAAGAAACTAACTCTCCTGCAATAGCCTACCCACCATCACCGTGATCATAGCGGAGGAGCTGCTGAGTATGTCAAAGTTGGGGCCAAGCTAATCGTCCCGGAAATTGCAGCGAGCTACTGGTCCAGCATTCCCGGTGCAGAGCTCATCACCTTCAAGTAGGTTTCCTGCATCGATCCACCCAGAACTGCCATCTAACCATCTACTAGCGAAACGCATCCCTACATCCACAGCGATAGCAAGCACCAAGCTTGGTTCATCTGGGAAGAACAAGCCTCCCACTCTATTGACTGGTCATATGCATTTATCACCGACAAGTGCCCTACGAATAAGTCGGGCATTGCTGTTATTGAGGCTGACGTATGGCACCCTGGCATGCCTGATGCCAACAATGACAGGTGGGAAATGCGAGAGTGGCTCGGTCAGCTTGATAAAGATGGTCTGCCCGAAAGTGCCTAGTAAGTGCTTCTTATTACTTTATACACAAATGAACGCAAGAGACTGACCTGGTTCAAGCGTTCTTCCGACCCATGGTCAGATCAGTCAAGTCTCGGAACTCATTCAGCATACTGACTATGTATATCCCCCAAAGACTATTGGTGATTGGAAGAATGGAAGAGCTCTGTGCAAAGTGTGATTAGACTACGACCCTAAGGTTATATAATAGTGTATAGTTAATATGCTTTAATAAGGTATTAGCCGGAAATAACAGGGCCTAGCTAAGTAAAGAGATTATATTATATTTTTATTTATATTCTATATTTCTTATTTTTTAAATACTTTATAACATTAGATAAATATCGAAGGCAGATGGAATATTTATATAAATTTGAGATTATCATTAAAATAGGTTTATGTTATCTATATACTACATGTATAGCTAGTTAATGGCTTTGCTATATTTATATATATAAGATCTCCGGGGGACAGGCCCTTAGACACATAGTTTAATAACCCTTAATGGACATGATCTAATTAACAATCCCTACTACTATAATAATAAACGCAAAATACAAATAGTAAGTATTATATTCGTATATAGATAATATCTTGAATTACCAGTACACTGTTTATCAGTAATGCATGTCCTTAAAAGCAATGCCTAGGGATCTTTATAACCCTACAGGAGTCGTATCTATCAGTATTACATTAAGTATAATAGCCTTTACTTATTCACTTGAGTCAATGCTTTTTAACTAGCTAAAGCCTGATCCCTTTGTGTTAATATTAGATTTTATCTCGGGCAAAATGTAGTTATTATTTATGTTTTTCTCTTATATCTAGAACCCATCTTAGGGATATTTTCCATATACTTGTGCAAGTGACAGTGACAGCTGGCCTTATGGAAAAGCGTAATAACTTTCTCTAGAGAATCTCCTCGATTACAATCTAATTCCAGAGTAAGCACAGTAATAATGCGTAAGCACTAAACGAGGGTTACCACCGCTAACCACGAGTCAATCGCTCTACGCTTATTGTCTTACGTAGACTAGTGCGCGTCCGCGTCGGCACGCGGGACTTTATTAAGTTCCGTCCTCCCCTCGAAAAAGTGCTTCAGCGCGGGCTCAGAGTTCCAAGCCGCGACCGTGACTCCTCGTTCATTCCGCTTTCGTGACAGAGACAGATACAACAACGGATACAATATGAATACCGCGGAGGCTACCGCAGAGGCTCGTTTAAATAGGACTTGTGAGGTATGATGAACGAATACATGTCAGCGACATTGCTAATGCAAGCCCAAGGGTTGTCGGAAGAGGAAGATCAGATGCATCCCAGACCCTTCCAACTCACGTCCCTTGCTGGAAAGGTGCAAACGCTGCAAGAAGCTGGACATCGAATGTATCTTTAACGCTCCAGCCACGAGAAGAAAACGGAGACGAAATGAAACAAGAATCCATGAACTTGAACAGAAGCTCGAGGAAGTTCAGCGAGCGGTCGCTACAGGGCGCCAAAGAGACCTGTGTATACCACCAACTTCAGATGCCTCAATAACGCCCGCGAGTACCCAAGACTCGTTTCAATCAACTGGGCACATCTCAACCACGTCTTCTAGCCCATCGACATCTTATCAAACCACCAGTCAATCGCCGGCCAATGGAGATGCTGTATCGCGGGGCATTGTTGAAGAATCACTTGCAGATGAACTTTGCACCAAGTTCTTTACTGACCTTTTACCGCACTACCCTATGATTCTTCCCGACACTCCGCTATCGTGGCGAACCTTGCAGCAACATCGACCAGGACTTTTCCGAGCCATACTCGCCACGTCATCAAGCTGCTTTAGCCCAGAGCTCTGGACACCACTCTTTCGAGATGCAGAGCGATATGTGATGGAAGAAGCAATGATTAATGGCCGGAAATCCATAGACCTGATACAAGCTGCTTTGGTTCTTGTAACTTGGAGTCATCCAGCGGACAAGTTCCAACATCTGAACTTTGGGCAGTTTATTAATATCGCAGCAGCTATAGTGATTGACCTGCAATCCTCAAATGACGAGCGATATCAAATTCCGTCATCTGATCCCCAGGCTCTATATTCGACGGAATACTTTGAAACAGCTAGGGCGTTCTCAGCTTGCTACTTTCTATGCTCAGGGTTTAACACCCTTTTCTCCTCTAACATTCCGTACTTATGCTAATGTCTATCCAGTATTGCTATGTCATTCCGTCGGCCGAGCACGCTTCACTATGGCCCCTGGGTGCAGGAGTGTATAGATATCTTGGATTCTTCAGCGAGCACACATATTAGTGACCGAAGGTTAGTAGCGTGGATTAGACTCCAACGGCTTGCAGAGGAGTCTCTTCTCATAGCCGGAGTTTGGTCAGATGAGAACTCAGGATCTGTTAATTTCAACCCGGGTGCCCGCCTTATTCTACGAGGCTGTCTTCAACGTGTCAAGGACTGGAGACGGAATTTGCCAGCAGAAGTCATGACCTGTAAGATTGCCAGGACTTTCTTCTTCTCAATTAACTAATAGTTGAAGTAACTCTCGACATACACTACCATGTCATCCTTCTTAACCTCTGTGAACCAGGTCTTTACCAGCATCACGAGTTTCGAGATTTTCGACCTCCTTATGCTATAAATACTTTACTCTCTACGAACGCGTTCGCTCCGGATTCGCCACAATATGTTGAAGCGCGCGCGGAATGCCTGGATGTGGCTCGGAAGCTAATTCAGTTGTTCCTACAATTCTCTCCCGAAACCTTGCAGCAATTGCCAGTGATCGTCTTTACCAGATTGATGTACGCTGTTGTTATGATCGTCAAGCTCGAAGTTTTTGATAAGCCGACCATTGATGAAGCAACAATGTCCAGAGATGGACGAATTTCTTCTCTGGATTTAATAAGCCTTGTTATCGAAAGGCTCAAACTAGCATCTGACGGTGGACGCTTCTCTATGCCAACAACTTTCTATGCCGTGTTAGGGCGACTACAAAGCCGATGCATTGACAGTTACTCGTGTTTTGCCATGGGCCGGAATGAGATGAACGAGACCATCAAACCTCTCACGAACCTTCAAGTTCAAGACTCGAGCAAAGAGACATATGTTATACTCCCAGAAGAACACCAAGTGCGCCCAATATCTCAGCAACGGGTCTTGGGACTTGATTATTTGTCTCAGCCGACAGACCATAGCGTCTTTCTAGATCTCTCCATGTCGCTAGGTAATTGCTTCTCAGATGCCACAGCCACTGCTGGTGCAGAGTTGTTGTGGGACAATTTCTTTACCGAAGGGTTTCCACCCACAGGTTCAGAATAGGAGTTTGATATGAAAATTAAAGATACTTAGTTTCGGGACTATTGCCTGCACTATATATTTTGCTCTCTCCTTACCGCCCAGTCAAACCCAGACCAGCGTGCCTCACCATCCATATCCCCGTCTATGGTTTCCAGGCCCAGTAGATCAATCATCCTCATGACACTTTGCTGTACCATATCATCGATAGAGCTTGGTCTTGTATAAAAGGCCATCACCGCTGAAAACATTGGCGGGCGTACGCATGGGCTATGATAATGACCTTATTGTACGAGCGGCAAGTGTGACACTGAAAGAGAGAAGAAGGCTTGTTCTGGTGGCTAGAGAAACGCCATTGACGAGTATTTACTTGGAGAACATGCTTGAAGTGACTAAGGCCAGCGCCGTGTTGGAAGGCACCATTTCTATCACAGATACGGCAAAAGAGGGACCATTCGGAGAGATGCATGGCTACAGCTTTCTCGATGAAAACTCCCAACAGCCTCTGTATAAAGTCAAAGCCATCACCCATCGAAACAACGCCATCCTCCCTGTGTGCGTACCTGGACGAGCAAACCTCGGGCCAGACGAGACGCATACCATGATTGGTACACTTGCCTCTGCTGAGATTCGACATTTGCTTCAACAGCACGGATTGCCGGTAACTCAAGTCTTTGCCTTGTTCGAGACACAGGTCATCTGGGCAGCTGTACAAGTCGACCGCAAGAAACTAGCCGAAATGGGGATCAACGCCAAAGACTTCTGCACAAAGATAGGGGACCTTGTGTTTCGCAACAAGTGCGGTATGCAGATTCACCGTTTGCTGGTAGTAGGAGAGGACATCAACCCTTTCGACATGAATGATGTCACTTGGGCTTTTGCAACGAGGTGCAGACCGGCCATGGATGAGTTCCACTTTGAGGATGTCCCTGCTTACCCACTAGTGCCCTACATGTCACACGGACCTGGGACAAAGCTCACGGGAGGAAAGGTCGTGGCTAATTGTCTGTTGCCGGAAGAGTATGAAGGGAAGCAAAGCTGGGTGACTTGTGATTTTGAGAATGGATATCCTGATAATGTTAAGAAAAGAGTCTTGAGTAGATGTTCGGAGCTTGGGATGGTATGATAGAACCTAGATGTGTTATTTGCAGTTGAGACTCGTGGCGGAGTGCTTGAATCAGCAGACAGAACTTGGAGTCTTGGCTCAACCTACCCTTGTACTGCCCTCTCTTGCAGCCTCTTTCTCCCTTGATATATCTACCCCACTGGCGAAATTCTAAGTCCATGTATGCAGTACCTGATTCAGTTAGCGACTACCTGCATTAACAATATTCGTCTTTTTTCCATTATTACTTGCGTTTCCCTATTAGTCAATCTTGCCCTGTACATAGCTATATATAGAGCTCCAAAGATCAGAAGTCTAACCAGATAACATTCTTAGCATCTCTACACTATATCTCAATCCTCAGCACTGTCTCAATTGATCTTTTCACACATTATCCTTTCCCCATATATCATTAACTATGGACTTTATCTACCGCTACTCTTTTGAGCCCACAGACTGTGATACTGATGGTCTTTGTGATGGCGTCCCTATCCGGAAGCACAAGGGTTTGGACCTTGATGAAGTTGCGATTTACAAAGCCCAGTATGACTGGGAAGAACATGTAGGACCAAAGCTACCCTTTAGGGGTGGCATGGGTCCAGTGCATAACTTCATCTGCCTCACATTGCCTGAGTGTCTGCCTGAGAGACTTGAGATCGTCTCATATGCCAACGAATTTGCATTTCTTCACGATGATATAACTGACGTGGAGTCAGCTGAGACGGCAAGATATACTATCTTTCTCTTCTCTGATTGAAAGCTGACGTTACATAGGTGGCGGCTGAGAACGATGAGTTTCTTGATGCCCTGCAGCAAGGCATTCGAGACGGGGATATTGAAAGTCGTAATTCGGGAAAGCGGCACCTCCAGGCTTATATCTTCAAGCAAATGGCAGCCATCGACCGACCGCGTGCATTGGCAGCCATGAACGCTTGGGCCACCTTTGTCAATACAGGCGCTGGTTGTGCCCATGAAACAAACTTCAAGACGCTTGATGAGTACCTTCACTATAGATCGACTGATGTTGGTTACATGTACGTTCCGTCCCAGCAGGCATCGCAAATCCGTTAACACGACTCAGGTTCTGGCACGCTCTCATCATCTTTGGATGTGCTATCACAATCCCCGATCATGAAATCAACCTGTGCCACCAGCTGGCTCTCCCGGCAATCATGTCAGTAACCTTGACCAACGACATCTGGTCTTACAGCAAAGAGGCTGCGGCAGCGGAGAAAGCAGGGAAGCCAGGCGACTTTGTCAATGCTCTTGTAGTTCTTCAAAGACAGCATAACTGTTCACTTCAAGAGGCCGAGCGTCTCTGCAGAGCACGCAACAAGATCGAAGTCGCCAAGTGTCTTCGAGTCACCAAAGAGACAAGAGAAAGAAACGACGTTTCTCAAGATCTCAAAGACTACCTCTACCACATGCTCTTCGGTGTCAGTGGGAATGCCATCTGGAGCACTCAGTGCCGAAGATATGACATGAGCGCGCCATTCAACGAGCGTCAGCAAGCCAGGCTACAGCAGACAAAGGAGCAGCTCAGCTCTTCTTATGATCCGGTACAGGCTGCCAAAGAAGCGACTATGAAAGAGGCCACCGAGATTCACAGACTTCCGACGCCTGATAGCCCCAGCATCGAAGAGTTTTCAGTCAAGGCAATTTTGGACAAGAACAATCAGAATGACGGCGAGAAGCCTTCTGAATGGACTGGAGGTTCTGAGACATCCGAGCCCACTACCAGTGATCATTCCATTGAAGATGGTCACGATGATTCTTCCACTGCCTCCTGTAGTGCTGAAGAAGCAGGCCCCAAGTCCCATACAAGCATTTCGGGCAATGGCACTGAATGGACTGTTCCTCAGGTGGCCCACGCTGCGAACAAGAAAGAATGGTCCGACGCTTGTGCTCAGAAACTGCCTCCGATGAATGACGATGTCGTCATGGAGCCCTATCGATACCTGTGCTCCTTGTCTTCTAAGGGTGTTCGAAACAAGACAATCGATGCTCTTAACTTCTGGCTCAAGGTTCCAGCAGACCGAGTCAACACCATCAAGGCCATTACCGAAAGTCTTCATGGGCCTTCACTCATGCTTGACGATATCGAGGATCACTCCCAGCTCCGACGTGGCAAGCCATCGGCTCACGCTGTCTTTGGCGAAGCTCAGACGATTAACTCGGCCACTTTCCAGTATATCCAGTCTGTTAGCCAGTTGAACCAGCTGAAGAGCAACAAGGCATTAGGGATCTTTGTAGATGAGATTAGGCAGCTATTTATCGGCCAGGCATACGAGCTTCAGTGGACGTCGACCATGGTCTGTCCATCGCTGGAAGAGTATCTTCAAATGGTTGATGGCAAGACTGGCGGTCTCTTCCGCCTACTGATGCGACTCATGGCGGTCGAGTCTCCGGTGGATGACCAGGTCGATTTCAGTCGCTTATGTCAATTATTCGGCCGATACTTCCAGATTCGCGATGACTATGCCAATCTCAAGCTCGCTGATGTAAGCTACACTCAGTATTACAACTACTTGACTGCTGACCAACTACAACAGTACACTCAGCAAAAGGGATTCTGTGAAGATCTTGACGAGGGTAAATTCTCACTACCCCTCGTCATCATCTTCAATGAACCCACTAGGTCGCCTAAAGCTTCAGCTCAGCTGAGGAATCTGCTGGTTCAACGCAGTATCAACAAAGGTATGACCTTTGAACAGAAGATATTGGCGCTGGAACTTATTCAGGAGGCCGGTGGCTTTCTTGAGACTGAGAAGGTACTGCACTCTTTGTATAATGAGCTGGAATTAGAGCTCCAGAGACTATCTGATGTTTTTGGGGTCGAGAACCATCAGCTTGGGCTTATTCTTGAGATGCTGCGTGTGGAATAGGGGACAGAACCACGTATTTTTCTTTTCGACCAGTTTTATTATCGCCAGACTTTCGTTACGTGATAGTTCACCAATCCATTCATTTAAACCCAATCTAATCCACTATATGAATTGTTATATTTCAAGTGGTGCAACACGTGAGGGATGTTATTGAAGCGTCAACTAACGTTCTCATACACATATTTAGGAAGATAACGAATGCCTATGCGATTAATCTACTACTTTTCAGGACATGACTAGCGGTAAAATCACTACAGGATCCGAGGATACACTGAGCATGATAGCTAAAAGGAATAAATCTCGACCCTCAGGGCTTTTCACCCACTGTGGCTCACTGTATCTCGGCGCCTTATGGCAACCGCTGGGGCCTGTAGCCGCTAGCTCTCAGAATCAGTCGCACAGTCATTGACAAACAGCTGTTATGACTTTACTACTACTAACCCTATAGTTACATCCATTGATCATTGGGATTTACCCATCCTGCCAAGCCAAAGCCAGTCCTGCGGCATTAGGATCTTCTGTTCAAGATGCGTTATTTTTTTTAATTTCGCCAAGACACGTGAACCAAGGAGTGCCCAGACATTCCAAGCCGTCTTCCGACTTTGATAGCGACACCAGTTCAAATGTTGCCAAGCCGCTCAAATCCGCGTGATGTGCTGTCCAAGATTCAATCCGAGCGTCATGTAAGCGCTCATTGACGTGATCATAGTTTCGTTCGGAAGTTACTCCTTCTGGAGATTGATACACATCTTCCAAGGATTTTAAAGTGCCAAGTCCCTCAGATGTCAGTAAGCCTGTGGTGGTATATGACCTTGCCAAAGTGATACGATTTATGCAGGCTCAAGCATATGACGGAAGCACACCCCTCCCACTTCCGGATCCACGCCTGTAAGCTGACATGCAGGAGAAAGCCTATTTAGCATACTACGGCCCGCTCCGTGAGGCTATGCCATTGCGGGGAATTTTTTTCGTATCCAAAGAAGCGATATCGATTGCGCGTTTGTATCTTATGGAGTAGCACTATGCATTCAAGCTTATCTTTCCAAGCATTGTACTCGTAAGCCCCCCCACGGAAGATGACAACTACCTCTTACGATTCAGACTTCACACGTCTTGGCTGGCATGTATCAGAGACTTGTTCGAGGGTCTGTTCTCGGGAAGAGCTTCTGGTTCGTGGGACAGGGATTTATTCCTTATCAAAAGGACGACTTGGCGCGATGCATGTAAGATCAGATCATGCATCAAGAAAATTATAGTAGACGTGAATGATTCGGAATCGTGATCATTGACGAAACATTGTACCTAGTTGAATCACCTTGACTTTTCCGAATGATGATATCAAAGTCTTGGTCCGTGAAACACACGTCTTTGCAGTCCTGATTGAGATTTCAGGCATCTCACTCGTGCCTTTGCAGACATCAAGTTGAGCTGTTCTCACATTTCCTGGACTCCCTGCTCCCCGTCTTTTCTGTAGCTATAGCCCTTTCCATAGCGCTTTACACTTCTTTGTTCTCTTCATTCTTTGCCTCGACCAACAGAGGAATCAAGATGCACAACTTCAATATGGACAATCTGAATATCGACATTCGCCAATGGCTCCCGGCTGAGATGCCAGAGAGCGGAAACTGGAGGCTCTTTGCAGTAGCAAGCTTTCTGTTTGTTATTTTGAGATTCTCCATCATTGTAACCTACCGACTTTTCTTCTCCCCTCTGGCCAGATTCCCTGGTCCAAAGATCGCTGCGTCAACTCACCTTTATGAATCTTACTATGACTATTGGAGGCAAGGCCAATACTACAAAGTCATTCAACGCATGCATGAGAAATATGGTATGTTTACGTTCCCCTCGTAGCCGTGATTCTTTACTCACATCATTCTAGGTCCTATTGTACGGGTCACACCTGATGAACTGTCAATCAACGACCCAGACTTTTACGACACTGTCTACGTTAACGGTAACGTTCGAAAAACTGAGTCCTTTGGACATTCATTCGGCGGTGGGCTTGGCATCGAAGGTTCGTTCTCTCTCACGTAACACCACTACTGCGACTTATTTAAGCCATTAGATACCTTCTTTGCTTCCAAGGATCATGACCTCCACCGCAAAAGAAGAAAGCCGATTGAACCCTACTTCTCCCGCAACGGTGTCTTGAAGCTTGAAGAGCTAATTGGCGACCGCGTTGAGAAGTTGTTTAACAGATTCCATGAACTCTCTGGCACTGGCGTCGTGGTTCGTCTTGACTACGCATTTGAGGCCTTTACTGGAGACGTGATGCAACATATTTGCATCGAGAAGCCCAAGTCGCTTCTTGCAACTGATGACTTTGGTGAGAAATGGTATGACACATCCTTCAACAGCACTTTCTAGAGGCTGAAACTGTGATTCATAGGTTTGAGATGCTTCGAAACGTTTCACTGAGTGTACCTCTCATGGGTATGCTGCCATGGCTTGTCCAGTAAGTCAGATCATTCTCAGTTAGTAAAATAATGCTGACATTTATCAGCATTCTCCAGTTTATTCCTGAACGCTGTATTATTTGGTTCGCGCCATCAACAGCTTATTTTCAAAACTTTCGAATCGTATGTACTATCACCATTATCTCCAGACGTCACAGCTAACTATTCCGCAGCAAGCGGGTCGTCAGATTGAGCAAGCCAAGCAGGAGAAGTTCGAAAATGATCGCAAGGGCGTCAAGACCGTTGGCGGCAAGCCAACCCTCTTTCGCTATCTTATTCACGAAAGTGACCTGGCGCCTCAAGACCTCAGCACGGAAAGACTGCAGAAGGAGGCAATGGTACTGCTTGGTGGCGGAACCACTACTACCGCTCGAACAGCTACGATGACCTGTTTCTGGATGCTTAGCATGCCAGAAAAAGGACAACGTCTTCGTGATGAGCTCAAGCCCGTTATGGCGGAATATCCCCAGAAGAGGCCATCCCTTACGGAGCTTGAGAAGCTTCCTTACTTGGGAGCTGTCATCAAAGAGAGTCTGAGGTATGATTCCCGAGTCCTGCTCCCTGCAATGGTCAGGTCTTAGTTCTCTGTGCCAATTGTTTCCCTAACGAATGACGCTAGAATGGCATATGGGTCAATGCGTCGACTGCCTCGCACTTCGCCTGACATGGCCCTCCAATTTAAAGAGTGGACAATCCCACCTGGAGTAAGTAAAAGTCTACTCCTTCTCAGATCATGTGCAGGCTGACATGTGTTGATCAGACACCTGTTGGAATGAACGCCTACTATCTGCATACTGATCCAATCGCTTTCCCCGAGCCTTTTGAGTATAAACCTGAACGATGGCTGGAAAATGTTACGCCAGAAATGAATCGCAGCTTTGTTCCATTCTCTCGAGGCTCGCGTCGATGCCCTGGTTCCAGGTATGTATTTCATGTCATATTGCTGAGAAACTCAACTGATCTATCTGATAGTTTGGCTCTGGCTGATCTCCACTTTGTCCTTGCGGCTTTATTCGGCCCTTCTGGTCCCAAGTTCAAGCTATTCAATTCAGACAGATCTGATGTGGATGCGATTCATGACTATTTGATGCCCCTTCCTCGACTTGATTCAAAGGGAGTTCGGGTTACCGTCGAGTAGTAGATTTCCAAATCATATACATTAGATTGTGTTCGAGACGAAGACATAGTCATATATGTAGATTATAGGCCCTAAATATACATCTGTTCCAACAGCATTAGCTTACACCTGCTAAGAGAAAATGAAGAACATATCTCAAGTTAGCAGTACTAATAATTTATTCAACCCTCCTAGTTATCGGACAGCAGTTCTTGAACCACTTTAATATGGTTATTTACATAGCACTTCATCGACAGGATGATATCTACCCTGCATTATTGGTTAAGAATATCATACTCAATGTCTAAGTCAGGAGCTGGATACTAATACGCTTTTGGCAATTAAACATATGGCTGAGAATTCAGATGACAAGAAAGAACTTTAATCAGTAGCAATTTTATAAAGTTAATGTGTTCTTGATCATTAGACTATCAAGTTCATAACCTCCAACCGAGAGAACATCTCTCCCATCCCAATCAAGGTGCGAAATCTCTCGGCTTCAAAGTCAAGATAAGAGGTGTCTTATCCCAAGCAAGAAAGCATCTCTGAGATGAATGCCAATCCTCTTGGCCAGCCGCTAGTTCGAAGTCAAATCTGTACAATATGCGACTAACTACAACCCGAATTTCCCCGTGGGCTAGGTTCTTGCCGAGGCAGTCTCTCATACCGAAGCCAAAAGGTCGAAAGACGCTGCGGTCATCATTGGCATACTTGGGATCATGCAGTGGGTGAGATGGCTGAAGCCATCGCTCAGGGATGTATGAATCTGGGTCTGCAAAGTTGTCTGGGTTATGGTTTGTTCCCCACTGATAGACAGAGACGACGACCTGATACTAGTGAGTAAATGCCTCAAACATGGAGTCATAGGAGTGACTTACGCCTTTGGGAATGTATTTGCCTTCGACCTCTGCACCAGGGCTGATTCTGGGTGGAGATTCGGCTGCTGGGGGGTAGACACGTAGTGCCTCATCAACAGTGGCGTTCAAGTACTCAAGTCTCTTGGTACTCTTCATGTCGATCTCACTCTCTGCCTTGAAAGAGGATCGGACTTCGTCAACCAGTCTCTGATATGCTTGTGGTGAAGATCCAAGATAGAAGAAGAAGCCAGATAAGGCAGTCGTTGTGGTCTCACTAGAGGCACCAATCAAGACAGGGCAATCGACGAGGATCTCGGTGTCTGTGAGACCGCCACCATCGCGATTTCTCCGCATAAGGAAGCTCATGAAATCACGACGCCCCGGAGTGGGTTGTTCCCCCAGCTTCATGCGTTGCATTGCATGATGAAATGTCATGTTCCTCTGGTCCGCTTCCCTCTGGATCTGCTCCTTGCCAGTGAATAAAAAATTGATAAGGGGGGATGTGATGGGGTAGTGCTTGACGAATCGGTTGACGGCATTTCCTTTGACAGCCTTGAAAAAGTTGGATACCCATGGATGGTACTCCTGCTTATCGAGACAATCAAAGGGCTGGGAAAATACAAGCTCCCCTGCAATGTCAAAGAGGAGAAAGTTGATCCAGTCGACTATGTTGATTGGCTTTCCTTCCTTGGCTCTCTCGCTCAGGCGCTGCAGGAGCATGTCCGTGTAGGGTTGGATGACAATTTCTTGCTCGACAAGGGCCTGGTCGTTGAACGCCGACCAAAACTGCCGGCGATGGCGACGATGATTTACCTGATTGGCTCCGAGGATACTTAGGCCGTCGCCAGGGAAGATGTACTCAGGATACTTGGGGAACTCGTCATCTTTGCCTCTCATGGCGTAGACCTGGAACCAACCAATACTGCCATCGATAGCAAGACGGTTGGGGCCAATGCGTACAATAGGGCCGTATTTGCCGTGCAGACCCGAGATTTTCCATATCCATGTTCCAGAGATATTACTCATCCACCGCTCTGGTACATTGGTAATGGCAAGGTATTTTGGACCGGGGAAGATGGACAGGGGGTGAAACCAGATGCGGTAAATAGCAGTTGCAGCGAGAGTTGTCACAAGCTTGCACAAGAATTAGTGACCCTGCGGTTATTGTCTTGAATCAGATGCGAAACTTACGAGGCCTGCGCTGATGAGTACAAGAGGGGCAACTTTGGAGGAATCGAATCTCGAGGCGAAGTCTGCAAGCCCCATGCTGAAGTTGTAGTGTGCCATTGTTGTTTAGAGTTGCTTTGACCAAGCCTCATTCTCTCCGCCTATTTGTCCTTATTTATGTACATTTTGCGCGGCAGGGAAAACAAATCACTGCAAACTCTTAGCAATGCCACACATGATCTGCAAAGGCTTCGTGATCAACAAGTTCAACTCCCTCTGTCAATGTACTCGCGACCTCAATCAGTCTTCTTTGCCGTGAGATATCAGGTTCGTTTGTGGGTGTTGCTTTAGCGACCTAGTTTCTGCAGGCCGCTGCCTTTCCGTTTCCCCGAGCGCTAGACGGGCCCTAATCTGGCACTTAAAGCGGGCCGAGACGAGACGGCTTATCATGCATGTCAGACTGAGAGGGGCATCCGCGCATCTGCAGATAAGATTGATGTTTCGAATGCGCGAGGCGTAGGCCAAGAGTTGGCATGATGACTGGAAACCAAGGCAGAGGAAGCGGGGTAGAGATCTTTTTGGGGTGTTATTGTTACAACCAAGAAGCAGCCAAGCTAAATACGCAATTTAGGCTGACGTGTTCGTGATACTTGCGTTGTTAATTGTATCGTCGCCTCGGAAGTGTTCTGATAGTTTTGATTAAAGTTTTTACCTGCAGATCAGCTGAGCTTTCCCCGGAATCCTTTACATGTAGTCAAGCGGCACGGTGATTCGATGTGAAAATGCAAGAGTGACACTTCGTGTAAATGGACGAAATAGGGTAGCGTGCCTAGATATATTTTCCCATATTGCCAAAGCCCCAATTAGGTAGCAAGATTGAAATTTAAAATCTTGTATTTACTACTGCTTAGATAGCTATAGTGACTTGGACTTATAGCTACTATAGAATCTTTTTTTTTAAGTAATATTCTCTTATATTGTAGTCTTTTAACCAGTACAGAAATGCTATCAAAATATAAATAGAAACCAGGATAACAAGTCCTAAGTTTACTTCCAGACATGTCTACAACTAGGTTATGTAGTATTACCTATCCTATGTGCTAAAATACCCTCGAGCTCCCCTTTGCTATCTGGCCAATCGCAGTAAAGAATAACCCCAGTAGCCCAATGAGCCACATAAGAAAGGTACTAGTTCCCACCATTACTGCTGGTACCACTGTCATGATGAATGCCCCTAGAGATTCTTGGTTAGCGTAGCCTCTTTCTCAATCTTAGACAATCTCTTACCAAACAAGCCCTCTCGCCTCGTAATAGTCTCCCAAAGCTCAACACCAAGAACATCAACCGCACCATCCCATTGGTACGGCCCAACAATACGAAACTTGGTATTGAACTGTGCACCTGCCAGCCACAGAATGGGCAGACGCCACCAAAGTCCTGGATGCTTATCACCCGCTGCCCAACCAGCTCTAATGCCGTCCCAGATACCGGGGACGGCATTCATGTCCAGAGCGAGCTGGTAGGCATAAGACTCGTGGTGAACACCATAGTCGATGCGCTTGTGTCCATGAAGCTTGAAGTGATACTCCTCTCGTGGCTTGAGAGATTCAGCTACTTCCGGCTTGACCAGCGCTAGTAGCCAGAGTTGAGCTTGGAGCTCTGCAAGAGGAGGTATGGCGCCGTATCCTGGACGGACAAAGCCAATGAAACTGACTGTTGGATCATCGTGACGCCAGACACATCGAACATCAGCCTCTGAACAGGTAGCATAGCCTTCACCGTTCTTGTTAGCCTCTTCAAAGATGGAGAATTCTTGGGTGTAGCCAGTAGCGTAGACGACCATGGTTGGCTTCACAGGACGGAGCATCTTCATACGCTCTGCTTCGGGTCTGCCGTTTTCACTGAAGTGCATAATGCCCCCAGCATCAATGTGAGTTGGCCAAGGAGCTAAATCGATATATTTACCGTCAGGGACCTTGGGAACATCGATTGTGATGAGTGAGCGTCTGATCCGCTCGATGATACCTGGATTAGCTGGACGATACGGCTCACTGATGTAGTGAAGCGATCTCCATACTGCCTTGTTGAAAAAACCTATTTACCATCAGTTATACTGTACCTGAACTCTTCAAGATATGATAAGTCACTCACTTTGAGATGTGTGGAATCGATCTTTGTCAAGACCGCCAACCCACTGGTCTACACCTTTGGTGGTGCCAGAGCATAGCCAGTTGGCTAGCTTGATATTGATGTCTTGGAATCTCCAGGTGAATAGCCTGTCTCTAAGGAAAGGTGGTAGGTAAGAGTCAAGAAGGGGAGCTTGCCAGCTAACATCAATTGGAAGCTCTGGGCCGTTGGTCTTAGAACTTCTCCCAAGAAGCCCCGGAAGCAATATAGGTGTAGGAATTCTCTACAGCAATCATCAGGTCTCGTGTTTTGACAATGACTCATAGGTTGTCTCACCTTTGGAGCACCGAGGAAACCCTGCCTGTGGCAGAGAACAACACGCTTTGTGGGTGAGGTCACAGCGAGATGGGCAATATCCATACCCGTCTCGCCAGTGCCGAGGACAACAACGGTACCTCCATGGGGAAACTCATCTCTCTTCTTGAACTGAGAAGAATGTTTGACAACCTTTACCTTGTCAATGCCTTTGAGATGGGGGATATTGGGAGTGACGTGTAGACCAGTACAGACTGAGACAGCATCGCATTCCCACTTCATATCGACACCATCAGCACCGTGATAGTGCACGACATGGCCGCCAGCCTGACCTCTTCTGACGGAAGTGACTGACGTGTTCAGGGATATCTCAGGCCAGAGACGGAAATAATCCGCGTACTCTTTCAAGTAGCGAATGAACCTCTCGGCGCTGAGAAAGTCTGGATCATCCAAGTCTGCTCGGAAGTCGGAGAAGCAGGTGAGATACTTGGATGAAACGAGCTGGATATTGTAGTCAGCTAAACCCATGAGTGAATTGCACAGAGCAAGCTCACCTCGGCGTCCTCATAGGTACGCTGGGTAAAAGTGCCACCAACAGCGGCCTCACGTTCAAAGAGGCGAACTTCAACAGGGTCAATGTTGAAGAACTTGTGAGCTTCTTTGAGGTACTTGAGTGTGACGAGGCCACCTGGCCCAGCACCAATGACAGCAACACGCATGATAAGAGATGTAGCAAACACGGTCCGAGGTCACGAGCACAGTGAGGATGAAGCTACCGTATATACTTACTCCATAACTTGAAAGCAGGGTATGCAGTCAAGTGTGCACCTTTTCCTTGATTAGGAAGCTGGAGGTAACTGAGCCGATTATCTTGCCCCTCATCCACATCCTGTGGAGGAAGTACGTAACATGTCAAGACAAAGCATACGTAGCATCTGGTCGATATTTTAATAGGAATAAGGCCACTGAATAGCTTGGCGTCAGCATGCATGGTTGAGGGGTAATCAGACATTTTCCATAGCGCCCGAAAACGCCGTTTATGGTTGCTCTCCACCGTACCCCTGCCTTGTTGTATGTATGCTGTTGCCACGCCTCGTATAGATACACCCCTACGAGGCACAAAGTAGTTATCCTTACATTCTCACATGTAGTCGGATCCTTTGAGATAATTGATGACGCTGTATGCAAGGAAAATGCACCATGTGATAGATCACCCATTATTCATCTTTTTATAAATCTTGTGATAACAAAGTGTTGATGACATGGACACCAGAAGAGTCCCCAGATCCCTCACCCAGACATCAACTCCTGACTATCCATATTATCGATCATGTCTCAGAAAGGCCCCCAAATCATCTTTGGCACAGCATCAATTGGCTATGGCTCTCTCGCCGAGGAGGATGCTGTCCGAAAGTTCCTACAAGTAGCGACAGACAATGCCATCAACCATCTCGATACTGCTGCAAGCTATCCCACTGAAGAAGCCACTGGCATTACCGAGGTTCTTCTCGGAAACGCAAAGTCCGGCGAGTGGACGATAGACACTAGAGTTGCTATCAGCCGTGATCTCAGAGGAGCATTGGCTCCTGAAGCTATTGAGAAGAGCCTCAATACTAGCTTGGAGAAACTCCATCAAGACTCGGTCAACATTCTTTCGGCTCATATGCCAGACCTTGCAACACCTCTTGAGGATCAGGCTCGCGGTTTTGACGACCAGTTCAAAAAGGGCAAGTTCAAACAGGTATGTAATACGCTGAACCAGACGCCTCATATCAGAATTCTGGCTAATTCATTTTCAAGTTGGGGCTATGCAACTGGCCTCTCAGCATGATAGAGAAATACATCGAGATCTGCCATGCTAAAGGTTATGTTAAGCCGACTGTTGCACAGTACATGTACAACTATATTTGGCGAGGAACAGGCACCAAAATTCTGTCATTTCTCCACGAGCACGACATGGTGCTCCATGCCTACAGTCCACTTGCAGGGGGCTTCCTGACCGGGAAGCCAACAGATGGCGATACAGCTGGCACACGATACGGCGAGCCAACTCATCCTCTGACCATCTACAAGTTTATATACGACAAGGAGCCTTTTCACAAGGCAGTCAAGGACCTTTCTGGTCTTGTGGCAAGCGGAGCCGTTGACGGCCCTGCTGATGTGGCTATTCGGTGGCTGTACTACCATTCGAAGCTGCAGCCACAGGATGCCATTATTCTTGGAGGCTCGACTGTTGAACACTTTGAGAAGAACATGGCCATCATCAAGAAGGGGCCTCTCCCGAACGAGGTGCTGGAGGCACTTGAGGGGTTGGAAGTCAGTGAGGCTGGAATGGGAGATGGCAATGTCTTTGGGTCAGTATTTGAAGCATAGATGTACTATGCGTAGCCTAGCCAAACTTACTAGAGAGTTCAGAGAGCCGAAACATCACCACTTTGTGTTTATACATTTCTTGATTCGTCGTTATATGAACCATCATGTGAAAGGAACAAGTTAAACCGTTAGATAAACACAAAAATCAAAGTAGAGTCTAACAGGGTCGATCTAGGTTCTGGATATGATGATACTCAATCAACCATCTTGACTTAATTGTTCCAAGATTTTTATCATACTTATTTATGCCAACGTTGAAATTTCAAAACTCCTTCCCATAGCTAGCTATACTAAAGTCCCAGCTGCAACAGTTGCTGAGACAGAATTCACGTTCAACTCTAGCCATGTCCGCCGTTCAGCGTAGATAGGTCCAGCTCTCCCTCCCTTCTTCTGATCATTAACTTGGCGAAGGGGTTAGCGACATAGGCCATGCCAAATGCCACAGGCTCTGGCTTCTTATCGTCTTTGAATTTCCAGTCATACTTGAGAAGTAGGTGACACAAAGCAATCTTGACCTCATGAGCAGCGAAGAAACGTCCTGGACAAGCATGCATGCCATGGCCAAAACCCAGATGATTCGAGCTGGTGCTGACTAGAGACGATGTCTTCTCCGTATCTGACATGAAGCGATAGGGGTTGAACTCTTTCGCCATGTCGTAGTTCTCGTTGCTCCACATGTGAGTCGACGTGACAGCTACCTTTTGGCCTTGCTTGACCTGGATACCGTTGGACAGGATGGCATCCGCGAGCGCCTGTCTTCTCCAGCCTGACATGTATTAGTAGATAGATCAGCGCCGTCGAGTCAATCATACTTACCCAGCAGTATTGGCTTCAGTCTCTGAGACTCTTTTACGACACTATCCATCAATTTGAGATTAGAAAGGGCGGTCTTGGTGATGCCTGACGTTGAAAGAACGTCGGTAATCTCCTTGCGCATCTCCGTGAAAAGGACTGGGTGCGTGGCAATATCAATCATGACTTGAGAGAGCAAGTCTGTAGTCGTATGTATAGCAGCTAGTGAAAGCGATATTTGACAATCTGCGGGTGGCAGTTGGGAATCACTCTGCGCAAACCATTCGATCGTGTCATCAAAGGGAGACTTCTCTCCCCGAGCAAGTGCCGCGGTCTTGATCTCTTGACGACGTGCAATGTGTGGAGCTAGTTGTTTCCGGGCGGCGGCTAGCGCTCTGCGAACTATCCAACAGGGAGGTAGGATCCAGTGGATGTAAGGACGAAGCCAGCGAGGCACCATGCAGAGGACCATCATGGCTTGGAACGTCTTCATGGTATAGTATGCTTGTGCTTTGTTCCATCCTTCGTCGTGACAGAGCTCCTCTCCCATGAAGACTCTGGAGGACATTCGGGTTACGATGTTGGCGATATCCTCTCTTAAATTTAGGACGTGCCATTCTTGGTGAGAAGCAGTTAGCCTCCTTGCTATCTTACGTACGTGCCGTCCAGAAAAAAAGAAACATACCGCGAGAATCTGTAATGACGTTTTTCATGACTATGGCAGCTTCATCTGATAATGGAGCCGTGAGTTTGCCTGTTCCCCACTGTCAGCCATGACGAGATGAGCTTGAATCACGGTAGACGAACCCAAGGCTTGTGTCAATTGTCTCGATATAATCTTTGACATGAAAGGATCATGTAAGAGGGCATTGAACCCAGGTATATAAGCATGATTATCCTGTGCCGATTAGTCTAGGTAAAGAGAGTGTCTTCCATTGGGTTGTAGACCTACATCACTGGCTGCGACTCCAAAATCGAACCGCTTGTCGTTTTTGATCTCGTCAATAGATTCAGGAGGTAAGATCACCAATTCGCCCCATTCGCAGAAAAGCCTGTATGGACGATGGGGGAATTTCTCGGCACCTTGCTTCAAAATATCCAGACTGTATCGCATGAAACGGTAGAGTCGTGGAAGGTTGATGAATTCAAACGGTCTCACTGGGTTCAGCAGTGGTGCCTCGGAGTATGTGTCTAGCAAACATGATCCAATGGCTAGGCTGAAGATGGCTACACCAATGGTGATAATGGCATATCTTGACGGGTCAGTCACTAAGTACTCCATGATCTGGGTATGGATGTCGAGTAGTTGTAGTTGCAATAATTTCGGCAATAGAAGAGTCTTTTAAATGAGAATTATTAGTAGACTTTGTCCTTCTTAAGCAATGAGTGTTCTTTGGGGGCCACCTTTGCGCTTATTTTATGCAGCCAAACACCGAATACGCTATCCTGCAGATTCCCTGATTGCGTGGCACTTCGTCCAACATAATCTCGATGCCTTGTACACTGTACTCCTAGCTCCTTGTAAGCCAGAGCGCAGGCTAGTCAATATCCCATACCCCTCCCAATTCCTCCTAGATACCAAGCCCGACACTGCCGCAGACTAACAGGGTATAGGTTACCCCTCATCTACCAGAGAATGACGGCAGTCAGTTACTCACAACGACATGACAATGGGGACTTGGGCTTCAGCGCTTATGCCAGCTTAGCACAGTTTACAAATAATCCATAATTTTTACAGTTTAGTGGTCAGACTATAGACTATAGAGTGTACTTAAAGTCAGGTCGCAGGTCACCTTGAACCCACTTCTGCTCGTCTGACAAATTGTCCCAGTGAGCGTCCATCTTGCCAAGGCTGCGATCTCTGTTCATCTTGCGAAGCCCCAAATGCATCAGAATAGATCCACCAAGCAAGAAAACTACCAGATATCCAAAGACAACTCCATGTCCCGTATAGTAACGGGGCTTTTCGCGAAGCAAGTAGATGTTTGATGACACCACTCCATTCAAATTGCCCCAGCCTACCACTACTCCCAGCACAAAAGCACGCTTCAGCGACCCCTCAGTGTTATTGTTCAACCAAGAAAGAGTGTTGGGGACGGTAGGGTAAATGCCTGCTGCACCGAGGAAAACGCCGATATACTGGATCGTTGGGTTGGATGTCGCTATAAGCATCGCAAAACCAGCAATGCCAAGAAGAACAATGCCAATATTGCAGAAACCTCGCTGCCGGGTCCTGTCGCCGTAGAATCCCACGCAAATGGTGAGAGCTGCTGCAACTGCATATGGTGGAACAGAGAGAAGCTGGGCTTTTGTACCTGCATGTCCCATGCCAGCAATGATAGTCGGGAGAAACAGGGAGAAGGCATATAGAGGAGTAAGGCAGCCCATATAGATAAGCATATATCCATATGTCTTCCAGTCCTTCAAGGCAGCAAACATATGTCTCTTATCGAAATCCTCAGCCGTTCGACCTTGTCGGTCCATGATCAAGCGACGCTGGACTCGGATCCGGTCATCGGGACTAAGAAAGCTCGCTGTTGCGGGCCAATCGAAGACGAGCCACCAGCACGCCAGTCCAGCTACAACAGTAGCAAGGCCCTCCAAGATGAAGATCCAAGCCCAACCGGGTTTCCCGCCGATGCCATCCATTTTCGCAATGACTGCTGCAAGCAAGCCGCCAAAGGAGCCTGCCAGTGCAGCTGCCGAGAAAAAGATAGAAGACCGGATGCCGATTTCAGAGCTCTTATACCAACACGAGAGATAATAGTTGACTCCTGGGAAGAGTCCGGCTTCGGCCATACCAAGGAAGAAGCGCGCAACTAGCAAGCCCTTGACGTTGGTGACAAGGCCCATAAGGGTCATGATAAGTCCCCAAGTCAGAATAATAAGTGTAAAGAATAATCGAGGCGTGATCTTCTTGAGCAGTGCGTTGGTTGCAGGTTCGACGACAGCGTATGAAACGAAGAAGATCGTCAATGCATTATTGTAGTCCCCTTTGACCATCCCAAGATCCACTTCGAGACCAGCTAGGCGAGCGTTTCCGATATTGGTACGGTCGAGGAAGGACAGGAGATATAGAAAGGATAGCCACGGGATAAGGGCCAAATCAACCTTCCACATCAGCTTCTTTTCCTATTTCAATTAGTCAGCTAGGCCATTCCTCGGTATTTGACGCGTCGGTGGTATTACTTACAATGGCTTGACGCTCTTCTATCGTCTTTCCCTCATCAGGATCTGGGAGATGAGCTAAAAGCTGAGCTCGCTCGTATTCGATGGTCGTGTTGTCGACCTTTTCGGTCTCAACTGGGAACGGCTTCTCAATATCGGCCATGGCGATTGTAATCGATAATGGTGGGAACTAGTATTCAAAGAGACTTGTGACTCAATGATGTCACTGCCTCTAAGATGGGTAGAGGTAGCTTGGGTGGAAGAATCACCTACAAGACGTGCAGGGACCTGTTTATCTATACTTTTCGGTGAGATTGACCGCACTTGCAATACCGATGGGCGGTCTCCAGTATTGTATCCGTCTGGAGCACCCCACGGTGACCCAGTTCATGCAAGACTCCATCATTCCTCCACCTTTCTCCCCCACGGGGCAATAGACTTTTGCGTAGCTACTGTCCACAAGCTTAATGCTTAGGATGTTGACCCACATACGAGGACACGAAGCAGTGGACATTGACTTCCGTATTCTTCCGTGCGTCATTGTGACGATGTAATCCTGATCCATCAGACACCTCGGACATCCGAGCTTCGATGCAACCCTCGAGTCGCAGGGGGAGCAACGGCCGCTGCAATATCCTAGAACAAATAGTCCGGCTCTAGAAGGGTGGTGAAAGACCTTTGATAACGAATAGCAATTCATCATTTGGTTGCTGTGTCGAGTAAACAGCCGTGCACCTGGATTAAGGTTTCGGTTCTGTGATAACCTTGAATTAGACTCAGGCGGAGCAGGAGGAGAAGTGCGGGGTTTTCGTCTCAACTTTTCTAGTCTCCAACTGGTGTCTTACTACCCCAACAAACCCCATTTCCATGCGCCATTTTGCAATACGGAGCTTGTAGTATTGGCCGACGAGGATCTCCTCACCTGGAGAAGCCAATAATTCCCTCAATGCCAAGCCTTCTAGACCGTATTGTTGTCGAGCAACGGGCGTAAATTGAGCTCTGTAGCTCTATGGCAATAATCCATACGAATGACGTAAAGAGGGCGGAGCAAACAGTCAACATGAGGCAGCCCAATAAATCCGACTACTCCGTACGCACCTGGTCTCGTCAGACCGCCAGCAGTAAATACTCACTGTGACAATCGCAGGGTCAGGGGAGTGCGCTATCTTTTGTCCGATGTTGTCACGATCCATAATCAATTCTATCAGCTCAATTTGATTCGAGTTCCCTCTTTGACAATCGCGGGATATTGTTCGTTTCATCGTTGCCTATTCGCCGCCTCCACCACCATCGCCACCACCTCCTCCATCACAACCCCCAGACCCTCCATAATCACCAGCTCCTCCACCACCAGATATATCGTCCCCTCGACCCCGTCTGATAACCCGTCTCTGCTTCCATGCATCGCGACCCAAGAGCAAAGTTCTTAGATCAGTCCTCTCCACGTTGGCAGAAGCATGCTTCACTGTATCAGGAACGTACTCTGTCGACGTTTCCTCCAGTGATACACCTCTCTCCAATTCTGAGGTATACTTGGACATCCATAACTGTCTCGTGTGTTGAAGCAGTGTACTCCCCGCTTGTGCATTCGCTGTACGTTCTCTGTCTAGGACCCAGTCTGCCTTCTCAGCCGACCAAACCCAGTAACTCGCTGGGAATAAACGATGAGTCTGCCATAAAAGATCAATCTCGAGGGTCGGGGGCATTATCCGCGATGGTCTTGAGCTTGGGTGATGAGATGCTTTAAGTGCCTTTGGGTCTAGCCTTGATTTGTAAGAGCCATCCCTCTCACTCTTTGGAAGTATGCTACCCAGAAGGCCGAGAAAGTCTTCATAGTCTACGACTGAGTTCTTCAGACTGTCGACAAACCCAGGCGTCGAATCCTTGACTCGAAGTATAATCTTCCAGAACGACATTTGTTGCTCCAGGTCTGCTCGAAGATCTTGCAAACATGGCCAGGGCTTCAGCATGCACGTCTCGTTGAATTGTTCATGCTGGCTTTGACTCCTGCATCTCTCTTCTACCCTGCAAGTTCGTATCGCTGCATATGACTGAAGGTCCCAGACCTTGTAGCCTTGCTCTGGTACACTTGTGCGACAGCGATCCCATTGATGCATCAGAATCACTTTTCCTTGTTGTTCTTTAGGTATCTCTTCGAGCTTTTTATCAGTTGGCGTTATCCATTTTCGGTCCGAACATGGTGGTCGATCAGCTCCTCCTCCCAGAATGGAGAATCTTTTCGGCTTCCATGGTGCAGAGGGCCATAGCTGGTATGGTAGGTTGGAGCCACGGTACTCGGAGCCTGACCGACTCATCTTACTACATTCGTCCCAAGCCTTCTTTGTTCGTCTGGGGCACCATTCGCCTTCCAGCAGTTTCGTTATGGGGAAATGGCGATGTTCTAAGCCAAAGATGCCCTTGAAGTTGCGGTTACGATTATCGTAGATATAGTGATGGAAGCGTGAAGGCGACAGCATGTGCAGATACATGATTAGTGCGACGTCCCTATTATGATCAGCAGACACATTAGTGGCGAAATTGTAGAGCATACCATGGCGGCGGGTGGTCATTTGGGCAAAAGCCTCGTATGTCGATGAAACGAAGATACATAGCATAGCGCCATTCTGAATATGCCAATGTTTCGTCGCTTATGTTACCGTGGGCATCGCTGAGGTGCTGAAGGAGCTTCAGAAAGGTCTCGATCAGTTCGAGGTGTTGCTATCGATAAGGAATGAGTTTTAGGTCCATTGCACTGAATAACGGCATGGTGGCTCACAACAGCAGCGTGGCTTAAATTAATCGGAGTCCTTGTCCAGGGATCTTCATATACAGTGGAAAACGGCATGTTTGTAATAAAACTGTTATGTTATGTGAAGGCGCATTTACAGATGTTGGACTGAAAATCAATGATGTAAACGTGCTGCGGCTTTGGTTTATATATATTACAACACAATCTGAGGCTGTGCGTCGATCTGATTCGCTTGGCAGCTGGATCTGGTTAGCCCATTTCCTCACTTGTGGACGGCGGTATATAACTGGTCAAAGCGGAATCTTTCCTCGCTGCGGCTTAAACGCTGTAGGGTAAATATGCGACTTGGCATTTTGTTAGGCTTTTCACAAGGCATTCGCTCATCGTCGGAGAACTGGGCTACTTCCATTGATGAGTGTTTGTTCTACATGTAGTATTCCATCTAATCATTGTAGAGTTCAAGCTGAAAGAAAGTTTTACTACGAGGGAAAGATCATAGTCCATGAAATATTTTAGACAAGCGGCTTGTATTTAAACGTCACTTCTCCCTGATTTGTCAACACAAGCAGCCAAGACAATGAGCAAATGGAGTATAACAGCTGATTGACTTGTATCAAAGACTAACTAAGCGGTGTCCAAGTGGCGGAATATATAACAAATTACCTACAAGCAACTACCGGGTATAAACAGCACTTCTGCGGATGATAGACTTACTCCAAACCCAAACCGGAATCACCAGAATGTAACCAAGCCAAAGAAGAGCAGCCATAGTTGCGAACTGCTTCAGTGGACCCATGCCATTCATCCAACTGATAGCCGAGTAGGATACACCAAAGGCCAAACAATTCTTCATGACATTTACAAGGACACCGATATCTCCTGCTCGCGAAGGCATAGTGTTGACGGAATAAGTAAGTAGGACATTTGCCGACCCTGTCAAGCCAAATGCAAGAAGGCTCCATCCGACGCAAACAACGATCCAATGAACAGGGTTTTGAAGCCCATGACCCAGGAGGATACAGCCAAGAGGGCTGGTGATTCCTCCGATAAGCATCATTGGCAATCTACTCCTGGGGTCAGGCTCCCTCGTACGTCCCTTTGTTGAGCGGATGAAAAGAAGGTCTGCGAGGTAACCACCAACAGGGAGACCAATAAGGAGACCGAGAAGAGAACCAACGTTGAGTAGACCAATCGAACGCGGATTCCACAACAGAGGAGGTTGAGCGTAGGTGATAGCGATGAGGATAGAGATGATGACAGTCCAGCCAATTGTTAGGCCAAAGATATAGACGGTGACGAGAACTTGGGGTGCCATGAGCAACTGCAGCGGCTGGACCAGTGAAAAACCCATTTGCTTCCACCTCATCGGCAATATCTCGGTACTGAACGACCTCGAAATATACTCCTTTCTGAAGCTGATACCAGAGATCTCCCCAGTTGTAGTTTCGGCCGGTGACGAGATGCAAACATCCTCCACTGAGGTACTCGTAGGCTTCGGTTCGATGACGGGCGAGCTTCCAGGCCTGGGTTGAGCGGCGTCCAGTTCTTCGATATCGTGAGTTGTCTCAGGAAGCATCAAGATTGAACCAAAGAGATTTAGGCCAGTCGCGATTGTCAGAATCCTCAAATACCATCTCCAGCTTCCCAAACTGACGCCAACTGTACCAGCGACCATGGGACCGACTGCAGAGCCGGCAGCGAGGAAGCCAACGTAAACGACCATGGCTCTTCCGAGCTGGTGGGTGGGAAACGTCTCAGCTACGATTATGGGACCGAGCGCCTCGACGAGACCGCCAGCTAATCCACCAACGATGCGTGAGTTTCGAAGGGAGTAGTAATCGTTGGCTTCGCCGGACCAAATGTTACAGGCAATGAAGATGACGAGCGAACCGAGGACAGTGTAGCGCTTTCCGATGAGCAACGATAACGGGAGAGCGAACAGATTCTGAAAGCGTCAGCGAATCAAGGGATCCATCAAGGATAAGACGGTGGATAACGCACAGAGAGTCCAAGCGCCAGCAAAGCATATGTCGGCAAGTTAGAAGCCTGGTCTTGTGTGCAGTGCAGCTCCTGGATGATCAACCCAAAGACGGGAGAAAGACCAGCGGCCCAGGCATTCCCGAGGAGGTTGTAGAAGCTGACGTTCAGCAGAACGCATATACGCCACCAGAGCGGCCAGTCCTATAAGTCGAGTCCCATTAGCATTCGTGGTCTGAGTTGGATCAGTGACTGGGGGTGCTCTTACGAAAGGAGAGATAGGCATTGTCGAATATGCGGTCCTCGTCGCGGTTGACTGACAGTGTTGTTGATGACAATTGATTGATGATACTGAATTCAGAAGTTGCTCACAGGGTTCGAGTCTCAATACTTTATGCCTCCGCTTATCACTGGCCAGTACCTCCCGATGGTCTAGACCAAGCCGTGTGCCAGGATGCTTCCGGCTGTGACACGCTGTCTCCCGTCTTTGCCCCGACCCCCGGAAAAGATCCAGCTGTTACCCCAGAGCTTACCCCGCATGTTCCCATTGCTTCAATCAAAGGCTGACGCGTTTTACAGGGTTTGAAAGGTTCAAATCGTTGTATGATGGCGATCCAACAAATTTGCGCGGGGCCTTGATCTCGCTTGTTGCGCCTTGTGCCATCAAGTCCGCGGGGACTGGCTTCGGTTACCAAGTCAGCCGTTATTTCAGGCATGTATACTCGTGGACCTGATCTAACGGAGGCTGCACTTATGAGTGGGATCCCCTTAGGCGGAGTCCACGGATAGTTCGGGAGACAGTTTTTGACGTATTTTTCCAGCGGATAACAGAGGAACTGTAGGAGCCAAGGCTGTTCATGATGATACTCAAAGGGAGATAGGATCAAGTACGACCAAGAACCGTGATGTAAGCATTAGCACCTAGTCAGATCTATCAACCCAACATGACACTCTCACAAGTCCAATCTAGGCAGTATGCCAGCTACCCACACAGTGACTGAAGGATCATTAGTTACCTATGCCAATGAATGCCTCCCGGTAAGACAATCGGCAATTAAGTCCATGATCATAGGACGTGATATTTAAGGACAATTGAAGAAAATAAAATTGATGATAAAGCTAGGCAATGTGATTACGCATGCATGATAACTGTCTGCGTCTCAACGAATTCCTTCAATCCCCATTCCGCACCAAATCTTCCAAATCCGCTCAGCTTAGTTCCTCCATGGGGCAAAGTCGCTTCATCATGAACTGTAGACGAGTTGATATGCACCGCGCCAACGTGAAGACGACGCGCTATCTCAAATGCCGCATGCTGGTTCCGTGTCCATATCGCACCAGACAACCCGTAATCACCCTCATTGACAATCCTGACAGCCTCGTCTGCGTCAGAAACAGCGACGATTCCAAGGCAGGGACCAAAACTCTCTGTCCGTAAGAAATCCATAGAGCTGTTGATGTTATCAAGGATTGTGATGGGCATTAGGCTTGGGTCGGTTTGGCGCTCCGTAGAAGACTTGACCGAAGATCCCTTGGCTTCTGCATCGGAGACCAAAGCTTGTACTCTTGACTGACTCTTTGGCCCAACAAGCCGATACGCTGAGCTATTCATGGTTTGCAGCTGTTTGGTAAGCTCTGCGCGAAACTCATCTGCGACATCCTTCTCCACTAGAACAAGGTCTGTAGACATGCATATCTGTCCGCCCTTTACGCACAAGACGGATTAGTAACTGACAAGAATTGGTAGTGGAAAGATAGCTCACATTTAATGTTGCTCCTGAAAGAGCTGCTTCTGCTGCACGACCAATGTCTGCATCCTTCAGAACGATACAACAGTTCTTACCACCAAGCTCTAGTAATACCGGCTTCAGAGCCCGTCCCGCCTGCTCAGCAATACTGCGCCCGACTTGTGTTGAGCCAGTAAAGTTCACCTTTCTGACAGCAGGGTCTCGGATGAGATATCCAACGATCTCGGGGGCATCTTCAGGTCGATGAAGGATAAAGTTGACGACACCTGGAGGAAATCCAGCTTTTGCGAACAACCCAGCGACGAAGTAATGAGTCCTGGGGCTAAGCTCAGATCCCTAGAGTGATCCAAGATTAGTGAGGTACTTCCAGGCATCAGGAATAGGCCATTTGCCTTGAGAATAACAGTATTCCCAACAGCTAGTGGGGCGATTATAGCTCGAAGGGCCAAGAAGAGAGGCGAGTTCCATGGTGCGATGCCCAGAACAACACCCAAAGGACGGGTAAACACCAAGCCGTACGACCCTTCAGGCTGGGTATACGGGATGGTGCCACTCATGCTCCCCGATGTCAGAAGATATGCAGTCTGTTGGATCAAATCAATGCTGGTAGTGACACCGATGGATGCCCATTCATCGTCACAATAGATCTCAGACTTCATAATATTTCGCGCTTCATTCTGGCGGTCCTTTAGCACCTATGTTTTCGTTTCGTTAGCCATGGCATTTACAATGATCAAAGTAGTTCAGTACCTGTGCCAGACGCAAGAGAAGACCGCGTCTTTGGGTTGGAGAAGTTGTGGACCAAGTGGCGAATGCTTTGCTGCAACTTGCCACAGCGTCCGCGCAATCGGATATACCAGCGCCCTGGAAATATCCCCCTTCAAATGACTGATGCCGTGAAGTGTCATCCTCTCTTAGAATTGGAGTATCGTTGATAAGCAGAGGAATACGATAACCTTGCGATCCATTGCGGAGCATAGGCTGCGCAGTGGTTGAATCGGTCATTGCCTCTGAAAGAGCTTCAGTCGAACCAACAAAATCAGGAATGCGATATCGGAAACTGAGTATCATTATGGCGAGATATCGTATTAATTGTAGTAGAGACTAACAGAAGCTTTCCGGGAATACGCCAATAAACAATAATTCGTAGCCTCGGGCGCGGATGCCAATCAGTATAGCCCGGGGTTAGGGGCATTATCGGATGCCTACCGACTCTCCAAACGATTGACCATACGTCTGATCATCATCTGTGAAAGGCATGCTAAGGTCCGGAGTAAGAGGTGGTCCCGTTCGTCTTTTTCTGGCCGGACGATCCGAAAGGCTAAAATTGTAAGATGCGGGATGAAAGCATTAGAAAGTCACTGAGGGGAAAGGAGGAAGTTGAACGACAAGACAAAGGGCAGGATCCCATTTAAGACGAGTGGTTGGTGAGATGTACCTCGGACTCATTTGTCATTTGTATCTATAGAGATAAAGAATTGCTTAGGATAAAATACGCCTTGAGATGATGCACGAGCTTGGTCAACTGAAGAGATTATTTTCATATCGACGTTCAATGAATATAATAAGGTACTTGATCAAGTAGAGGAGCATGGAGCACTTTAGTATTGTATTCACTTCGGGTTTGGTGTCCAGATGAATCATATTGAAATCAAGAATTGTTTTATTTAAAAGGCCTGTCGTATAGCTTTGATCCCTTTCCCTCTTGATACATCTGAAAGCAAGACTATCTTGCTTCTCAATCAGAGACATAAGTCTCAACGTCAACTCCTGCCACGCGGTAGAATCCCAAGGCCCTGAGCATCGGCTTATCGTCAAATCTATAGAGATAAACCTTGCTGTTGTCATCTGCATGATGCTGATACCTATGCCACGTCGGGATGCAAAAGGTATCACCCTGCTTCCATTCAAGGACCTTGTCTCCAACTTGAGTGGAGCCGGAGCCTTCAATGACGTGGTACACAGCAGAGCTTGTCTCTTGAATCTCGGGTGACTTGGCTCCGGGGTTGAGTCTCTCAGCCGAAGCACCAATGATGCGACCAACTGCGAATCATGTCAGCTGGAGCTCAAGGTTTGTCAATGTATTAACGCCTACTCTCGGCCCCACTAGGCTTCAGATATGGCTCCGAGACCCAATTGTCGGGGCTGGCGTCTAGCTTGGGCTGCATCCTGCTCCATGGATAGACAATATCAGACTCTTCAAAGTCTTCAGCTGGGTATCGCGCAGCAGTATGGTGTTCGACAAAATGGACAGGGAAGTGGATGAAGCTGGGGAGGTCAAGTCCATCGAGCCAGATGACAGGCTGATCATCTCCTCCCTCCTCATCAGCGCTCTTCTTGCCGTGGTCATGCCAGTTCCAAGTTGGCGTGACAATGACGTCGCGAGGCTTCATAGGCACTCTCTTGCCGTGGACCGCTGTGAAGCCTCCAGTGCCTTCAATGATGAACCTGCATGCAAAGGCGGTGTGTCTGTGCGCGGGTGCCGTCTCTTTAGGCTGTACCAGCTGGAGTCCAGCATACAGGGTATCAGTGGTGTATGGTGCAGCTAGCCAAAAAGGTCAGTACTGACTCCGGGGTGGGGAAAACGAGCTCGGCTCACCTCTTGCAGGGTTTCCGAGCATCAGGACACGGCGCTCAGCTTGCTTCTCGGTGATAAGCTGTCCAGCCTTGAGCAGATATTGCTTGATCTTGTCATATGACCAGACATAGGGAATAGTTTGAGGGTTGGGAGCCGGAGGGTTCAGGCGTGTCATCTGGGCCCATAGAGGAGCTGTGTTGGTAGATTTGAGGGCTTCGACAAGCTCTTCGGATGTGTTCAGTGACTTGGCTGGTGTAACTTCGCCAAAAGGTTGGCCACCGTTGGTCGCTGTGACTGCAGAAGGAGCCATTTTGGTTGATGTCTTGGATATTTCTGACGGTGAGCGAAGTTAGGTTGATAGCAATTGTGATGGGATATTGGCGATTGCAATTTCAATCAGAGGCCATGATCTAATCATTTAACGACCTTGCCCATTACATCGTAAATATACTTCAAAAATACTGAAATGATTATCAATCAATAATTGCCAAGTTATAAGCTTTATTGCTGGTAAATCGGCAGATGCTGCGGTGGCATCGACGTCGGGGCACCATCGGGAACGGTTCCCGCGACACCCACCCCTCATGCTGCTACACGAAGCACAAAACTACATAATTCATCCGTGCATTGCTGACAGTTAACTTACAAGTACATCATTCGAGGAACAGTTTTATCGGTCCAAAACAACAATGGCGAAGAACAAGATTACTCAGCCGGTACGTGTTGGCTTCCCTTTAGTGAAATGAGTCAATGTCTCACTCCAATAGGCCGCGGCATATCCTTCACGATCCACTACTCTCCTGGAGAGACTCCATAACACCGCGGAGCATGCTAACGGAAATGGCCATTTGTCCGGCTCGCAAGTCAAGCTTCAGATCTTGATTGTCGGTGCAGGACTCGGCGGCCTAGCCACTGCTGTTGCGCTCGCTCGCCAAGGCCACGACGTTACTGTCCTGGAGCAGGCAGCTACCTTGGGCGAGGTAAGTCTTGATATTGAAACAGTCCGTCCGTTGATTGAAGTGTCTACCCCAGGTTGGTGCAGGTATCCAGATCCCTTCGAATTCGTGCAGATTACTCTTGAAATGGGGTCTCGGTCCATATCTTGAACAATACGCCGTGAAGCCAGACAGCATGACATTTCGAAGATGGGAGAACGGTGACATAATCGCGTATACAAGACTCTCCCCAGACTTTGAAGACAGATACGGAGCACCCTATTTCGTCATCCATCGTGCAGATTTCCATCACGCCCTTTGCCGCCGAGCGGAAGACCTCGGAGTACAGATCGTGACAGACAGCAGGGTCACTGACTACGACGAGTCGATTCCTTCAGCCACGACTTTTGATGGTCGTGAATACCGTGCCGATTTAGTCATCGCTGCAGACGGCGTCAAGTCGCTAGCTCGATCAGTTGTTCTCGGTGGTTCAGACCTGCCACCACAAAAGACTGGGTTTGCTGCTTATCGCGCTACAGTAAATACAGAGGAGATGAAGCAAGACGAGGATACAGCCTGGTTACTTGAAAAGCCTGGGATCAATATCTGGTGCGTGTCAAATATTCTCAGTAAGATATCTAATGTTGACCATCCAAGGATTGGGGAAGACCGACACGTTATGACGTACTCTATCGCGGGAGGTAACTCTTTCAACATGGTCTTATCTCATGTCGACCATTCATCACCGAGTACATGGAATTCTGAGAATGCAATCCGCGATATGCAAGACTCGTTCAAAGACTGGGACCCAAAGTAGGTTACTTCCTCTCTACATGCGCCGAGAGATACTGACTGTCATAAGGCTGTTCAAAGTGATCAAGATGATTAAGAGTACACTTAAGTGGCCCCTGATGAGCGGCAGCCGTCTGCAAACTTGGATCTCAAGAAGTAAAAAGCTCCTTATCCTCGGAGACGCTGCCCACGCCATGGTACCATATATGTCCCAAGGTGCCGCCATGGCCGTGGAAGACGGCGCTGCTCTAGCAACAGCGATCTCAAAGATCAAGTGCAAAGACCAAGTCTCAACAGCTTTGCATATCTTTGAGAAGGAAAGGATGAGTCGAAGCTACGGTATGCAGTCTGCGAGCTTGGTGAACGGCAAGCTATGGCACTTTCCAGACGGTCCTCTCCAGAGAGCTAGGGATATTGGAATGAGGGCGGAGGTGGAAGGGCGTCCCTTTGTCGAGAGCACAAATCAATGGAGCGACCCTGTAACACAGATTTGGGCCTATGGGCATGATGCCGAGGATGCCATTGAAGAGCTCTGGAAGAGCGAGGGTGTGTAGCTGCCATAACGTGAGTCAGTTAACACTGATCTATTTTTGTACTGAGAAAAAGCTAGAGCGCGAGCAACAAGGTTGTGATGCTCGGGCTATGGTCCATAGACACTAATGCGGGGTTTGCAATTGGCGTGCAAGATGAAGACTTTACAATAACAGCCCGGCAAGGAAGGGATCGCCATTGCCACGTGTCGCCAAGTCTAGAACAGCCGCTCACTAGCTTCCAAACTAGTAATATGGGCTAAATGTTATTCTGTAAAGAGTAAAGCACTTTCTCCTCCAGAATCAGGCTATACGGAATCGCGACGAGTCATACCCGCACGGCCGGCTGTGTGGGTATGACTCGCCCTGAATCACTTTGTCCGAGGATTCACATGGTGATAGAGAACTGGTCTGGGGTAGTAAATGTCTATTGAACTGCACTTGATCTCCTTATTATTATGGTAGAGTCATCAAGCAAGATATCTTTAGATCGAGTCGCTTTCATAAACCCAAGTGTTTAAGTTGTTGACTATCAGACCACTCAAGTCCAATCGCTCCAGTCATGTTTCCTCGTTTCACTCTGCTGTCGGTGGTGGCACTCTCCACTCTAGGGCTGTCAGCCCCTGTCGTGAATCGACAGCAGCCTGTACTCCCCACGGTAGATTCTTTCTACAAGGTCCCCCCTGGAACTATCATTGACTTTCGCAAACCGCCCTCGGCCATTGCTGCCTTTGGGGTATCTCCCGTCAACTTGAGAGATGCCTGGTAGATCTCCTACAGAACCAATGACAACTTTGGCAAAGCCATCTCTACTGTCCTCACCGTCTTGGTGCCGTACAAGGCCGACTTTACCAAGGTCCTTTCATACCAGGTCGCTGAAGATGCGGTTTATGCCGCCTGCGCTCCATCTTATGCCCTCCAACTCGCCTCTGCCACTGGCGGACCCTTGAAACCATCGTCACCCAAGCAGAGATTTGGCTGATGGAAGCAGCTAACGAGCAGGGATGGGTCGTTGTTGCGCCAGACCATCAAGGCCCCGACGCAGCCTTTCTGGCAAACAGGCTTGCTGGATATGCCGTGCTTGACGGGATCAGAGCTGCCATCAATTCTACCAACTTCACAGGCATCTCCAAGAACCCCACCGTTGGAATGTGGGGGTATTCTGGTGACAACGGACGAGTGCGTACAGACGCTCAAGGGCCATGAAAGTTAGGCGAACTCGGTGGTATTCTCGGCAGATAGCCAGCGTCTCGTATCGAGCTCGGATGACAAGACAGTCAAGATCTGGGATGTGGTAACGGGCGCATACGTGCGGACACTCAACTTCGGGAGAATATTATATCGCCTTTCCATCGAGCCAACGACTAACTCTCGCCTCTCTACCGACATTGGACTTCTGAACTTAGAACTACCAAATCTAACATCTGCCGTTGAGGCCCAGTCGACTGAGGAGGGTATGAGTCGGGAAGGATGGAAAGAATATGCTTTGGCTAGCCCCGGACTATCGCCCGGTGAAATCAACTGTGATTGGATCAACGGTCGCTATCGGCTGCCGTTCAGGTCGGAGCTGGCCGGGAGCCGCGGCAGTTATATCTCCCGAGCAGCTATAGTCAGTAGTCAATCCAGTATCACAAGAAGCTTCCAATTACGCCTTCCGGCTGATTTCAACCAATTTCGACGTTGTGAGAGCATCGGGCTATTGAAATGCCGAAAATCACACCCAAAAGCCACCCCGCTGAATGTATCAGCCATCCCTAATGCTCAGTGTATTGGCATTGCACCAAGATAAATACCTTGCCAAAGCGGTTTATATCGTGCTAAACTTGTAGTCTAACCTCAGTCCAAAGAACAAGTAATGGTTTGTGTTAATAAACTAGATAAAAGCTCCAAGATAGAGACATTGAGACGAAAGGAACAACCTAAAGGCCTCCTGGCTTTTAATAGCCAGCCGGGGAAGCATGCCTTTTGCCTCTTACCATAACTACAAAAGACAAAAGTGTAAACACAAGGACGTAACTACAAAAGCGTGAATACGAGGATGTAACTATAAAAATGTAAATATAAGGATACAACTATAAAAGTGTAAATATAGGGATATAACTATGAAAGTATAAATAAGAGAATGTAACTATAAAAGTATAACTATAAGAATACTATTTACTGTGCCTCTAAAACAAAATTAGAGTTCCGGCAAATTGTAATAAAAGCTTAAACTAAAAGTTGGAATAAACCTAATTATACAACATATAGAATATAAACCCCAAGACACACCTCACAACAGAGACAGCTAACAAAGACAGAGTAATACAGAGAGATCTAATTCCGAAATTCCTACAAGTAAAAGGTAAGCTATCTACTATATCTTTATTAGCTTATACACAGCCAGATTCAGCTCAGCTTTCTAATATCTCTCAGCGTAACTCCAAACATGAAGTACTCAACAATCGCCATGGTCATCGCCTCATCTGTCTCGGTATTGGCCGACGTCAGAAAGCAGTGTACAATTGGGATGGACGTGGAATGTACCTATAACGGCTTCGATAAAAACAATAACCAATATCGATGCGCTGTTCCAGGGAAGTATGCAATAGCATATGCCTTTGGCGAGTGTCCCGATAAATATGGCGGGTACAGCCTTGTTCGTGAAGACTGCATAAGTGTAGGAAAGTATAATGGTCGCCACAAATGCTCGTATGTCATCCTTTAATATAAAACCTAAGAAGATTTCTAATAAGGAAACTAGAGACGGCTTCAATCCTATCGCCGACCCACCCGACTCATAGACTAGCAGAAAAGCTTAGTCGTGGTTAGTTTATAGAGTGAACTTGGAGTTATGGCACAATTTTTACTCTGTACTCTAACTACCCCTTACAAAGTCTTCCTCTATAGCATTGTGTTATAGATGGGTTTGCAAGGCAGGGCAGGACAGGGCGTGGGGTATTTTTATTTCATAATTATCTTTGCTACTTTCAACAAGTAGCTATATTACTACTTTCAACAAGTAGCTATATTATGCCAATTAAGTTTTGTTCTTATTACTTTACCATTCTAGGTCTACACTCTATGAGGTTAATAACCCCTTAAAGCTATAAGTAGAAGATAGTAATCTATGCCAAGCCTGATATAGTCTTTATTATTCTTCTAGGGCTTTGAGTCTTGGCAAGGAAGAGATTAACTATAAATAAAAATACTTTTTATATACATACTATAAGAGACCCTTTTACCTTTTATAGAAAAGGGAATCGTAGGGGCTTTTGTGTCACATCCTCAACAAGGAACCTGGCACGCGGTGAATATTCTGATGGCCGGGCATGCTTGGACATCTCTCCCTTGCATTCTTTTGAGAATCATATGACGAAAGCGGGATTGAATGCCGGAGAGGGATGCTACAATCCAGACTCAGGTATACTCATCGATGGGCTCAGATTGGCCCTCGCATTTGAGCGCGAATGAAGAGTCTATGTTTACTCCATCTTCATCACCTAGACAATGACTTGCAAACCAAGCCAACTTGGTTGGTATGGACGTAATACTGGTTTCCGCATGTCCCATTTCTGCTGAACTATAAATACTGAGGTTGGAGTTTATCAATTCATAAGTAGTCATTGCCAATAAGTCTTCATTCACAAGTCTTTATTTCTCCATCACACAATCATTCAGTCTTACAAATATTGAGACTCTTGAGCCATTGATTCCATAGCTTTACTCTCATCGTGTCTTCCGCGCCACTTCTCCACGGCAAAGAGATCGTAATGAATCTCTCCGCTGGAAAGACTGGAGGTGACAAGCTCAAACACCAAAATGTGGACAACCTCGTCAAGAAGATTGAGGTTTGGGGGAACCCTGACTCTGTCGAGGCAATTAGGGTCACTTACGGAGACTCTGATACTCAAAAAGATTTGGGATATCCCGGAGATGATAATCCCAAGGTAATCATTCTTGGAAAGAGAGACAGGATCACCGAATTCTCTGCCTGGAGCGGTCCCTTTGTCCGTAAACTCAGTATCAAAACATTCAGCGGCCAACAGATCATCGTGGGCGATGCCCCTGACAATGATGATCGCTTAGACATGGAAGTTGGCAGTGGATTTCTGGCCGGGCTCGAAGTCTCTGCGGACGCTGCCAAAATCTACCGCCTAAAGCCACTGTTCCTAAACAAGGTCAAGGTTACTCGTACAAACAACAAGGCTCGCGGCAATTGGAAAGACCACCAACCAACATGGAACGAAGTCACACTCGATACGCGAGTGGAAAAGGTCCAAATGTGGTGGCGAACGACACTCAACAAGAATGATCTTGTGTGTCGGGCGATCCAGGTTACGTGGGAGGGGGGTGAGATAACAAGCATTGTCGGAATCACGGACAATACTACCTTTGATGCCATGTATACTTTTGATTTGGCCAACGGCGAAACCGTAACCAAGAGTTACATGCGCACAGGTGCTAAGGTGGACCAGTTCTCAATTGAAACCTCAAAGAATACAAAGCACACTTGGGGAGCATCACCAGGGGGGTACTTTTACAATGTCGAAGAGTTGGGCGATGGAATACTGATCGGCTTTGAGGGCGCTTCTGGTAACAATCAGTTACTCAGTTTGGCACCTGTCTTTGCAAAGGTTTAGCAAGTTTGAAGAATAGAAGCAGAGAGACTAGACTAGATTCAACTTTTAGCCTGCCCAACCACTTTAAAATATCAAAGAAGATATTATAATCCCAAGTCAAGAACCTGCTCCTTTATAGGGCATATAATGCTAAGTGCCTCTGACTAAGCTCTTTGTGGGTGAGAAGACGCTTGGTAAAGTGAGGAAGTATGGCTATGCATCTGTGTTGTCATTGCGGCAGTGACGTGCTAGAACTTAGCTATTCCTTGAGTCTCCAATATCTTAAGTTTTGCTATCTTGGATAGATCTCTCTTTCTGGTCTGGTCATGCTCTATTAGCGTGGGGCCTCGGGTTTGCCGAGGGGATGAAGCACAATACTATTGGCCAGGTGGATCTCTTCGTTTACCAGCTGCCGAGGGACTCGGGAAGTATCAAGGGTGGATATGAATCGAGGTCATTTGGAAATCCAGTACCGGAGTTCTTGAAACTATTTCATTGACCTAATGCCTCCGAGAATATCGTATAAATTCAGCATGATAGTCTTCAGGAATCCATCTCCTTAACAATCTTCACTTATTCTATCCTTAGAAATTCTCTTCGACGATCCCCAACAACCTCTCAAAATGGCTGCTGTTCGAGATGTCGACATCACCACCTATGATGGCTTGACGCTGAAAGGAACCCTTTACAGCGTTGGGCCCAAGAAGCCTTGCATTATCATGAGCCATGGGGTGTGTCAACTCACGCTGATGCAACACAGTTTAGATCCTGACTCGAAGCTGCAGTTCTCTGGTCATCGTGAGCATTTCTTGCCCGAGCTTGCGGCCAAGTTCAACGAAGCTGGCTATGGAGCATTAGTCTACGACAATCGATGCTGGGGCGATAGTGAAGGCCATCCGCGCTGTGAAGTCGATCCCGTGAAGCAGACACGGGATTATTTCGACGCCTTTAACTTTGCTGCAGTGCTTCCAGAAGTCGACCCTACCAAAATCGTATACTGGGGATCCAGCATGTCTGGAGGAAACGCTATTTGCGCCGCTTCCATGAATAAAAACTTAGCAGGCATCATTTCACAAGTCCCCTTCGTATCTGGCGGTGCCATGGCTCGCATCACCGGAGCTCCTAAATCTCTTCTAGTCTCTCATCGCGCCGCAGAATCAGAGATCCACATGCCGATCTACCCCAACTCTGTCGAGGAGGTCCAAGATGGTACCACCAAGGCTATCCTCAAAGATGCGGGAGCAGTCAAGTTCGCAGAGGAAATGGCTCGTCGAGGCTACAACTTCGACAAGACGGCGACTCTTCAGAGTATGACCAACACGATCATGCACGAGCCAGTGGGAGTCATTCATCACATCGCGCCAACGCCACTGCTCATGGTTGTGGCGGATGACGATGTCTGCACTTATACACATCTGCAACTGGAGGCTTTTGAGAAAGCACTGCAACCCAAGACTCTCAAAATTGTAAAGGGAACCGGGCATTTCGATCTGTACTACGGTAAGAGGTTTCAGGAAGTGGTTGATATACAGCTTGAGTTTCTGAAGAGCATCTTTTAGTGGTACAAGGACTAGCCGAGACAATGCGACAGGCTAGATATTTGAATAGAGTAGAGCACTTTTTACCTATATTCCGCTCAAGACACCGAATGGTGACCCTGAAATTGCACCAGGGAAAAAGATCAATTTGTGAGCCAGAGGAGCTGAAAGAAGCACAGAGACCCTTGCAGAGAAAATCGATTTCCGAGGCGACAAGGGCATGATTTATTAGTCAACATTTTGAGTTTCGGATCGTGGGGACCCCATATTTCGGAGAGTACGGAACATCTCTTGTATCCGAGTGCGAGGGTAGTCAAACTAACCTGCTTGCTAGTGGCCTTCCCCGCATTCATACCGTAGCTTCACCGGCTCCCTTCTCAAACTCTCAATACAACGGTCCCCAGATTCATCAGTTCTGCAACTGGCCGCCAGGTTTGATCAAAACGCATTTCCAAGAATGTCGCCAGCCTCAAAGATTGCAACACGGTCCAAAGCCCTCCACAAGCGCTCATTGCAGGCATGTCTGATCTGTCGGTCAAGAAAAGTCCGATGCGACGTGTCAGTCCACGGCCCACCATGCACGAATTGCTCTCTGGATGATAAAGAATGTCAATTGTCCAAAGCCCCATCTGTTTGGTACGTCGCAAACTTCCTTTGCTTCCCGGCTCATTTCGGTTGACGCGTCTTTCGTAGGACTCAGAAGGCTTCCGAAAGGCGAGCCTCGCGAAATGCAACCAAGACGCCCGATACCCGAAGCAGTGATCTTACCTCAAATGTGACCGAACAGCTTGGTCTGGATAGTCAGTTGCCGTTACCACAGCTTGCAAGCCCAAGTTTCTCGTTGCAGACAATGGGCGCTGGTGAACCATGGCAAAATTGGCAGATGGACTCTCTGGACTTTGCCTCCATACCCGAGCCTGCCGCTTTCGATACCTGGAGCTCCTCCATACCGACTGACCAGCAGCCTCGCTTAGATCCTATTGGTGAGTAGCTCTGTGACTTCACATGTGATATTCGATCGCTAATGACCAGAAAGGTAATATTTTCCCGCATAGTACAGGGTCATCGAGTGACACAGGCAGCACAAAGGATGGAGTCGTTCTATACTCCTACTTCCAGTTTCTGACAGTCGGGAACCTTCATGCCATTCCCTATCAAGATGTCACTTATCTCGAATCTCAAGGGTGCTTACACGTCCCTAATACGCTCATCCTGGACGTCTTTATGAAAGCGTACTTCACATACGCCCATGTATTTATCCCCCTCATTGACGAGGGAGAGTTCTGGGAAATGTTGTCTCCATCCACAAGCAGCTCGCCAAAGACCACGATGTCGCTTCTCGTCCTTCGGGCTATGTTATTCGCTAGCAGTGCTGTATGTTTCTCTCAAGGCTTCCTTACTAGTTTCGCTGAAGCTGTCTACTAATGATCACGCGTAGTATGTTCCTCTTCCTGTCCTGCGCCAACTTGGATATCATGACATATGCTCCGCGAGGGCTGATCTATATCGAAAAGCAAAGGTACGTCCAAAGTCTCACTTGATGGTCAAGGCTGACAGTGCAAAGCTTGTATTTGACATGGAGGCCGAGACGGCTCATTTGCCAGTTGCTCAGTCCGCGCTGTTACTCATGAGCTGGGTCCCTGAATCACCCACCACGACTTCACCGGTACCTTACAGAACGTGGCTAAGCCTGGCAATCCATCATGCCAAACTCATCAACACCCACCGCCACGCAGGCATATGTGACGTTGGAACAACAAGCGAACCACGATCAAGAACACTTCGAAGGCTTTGGTGGTGCTGTATTATCTGTGACAGATTATCATCTCTGGCTTGTCGGTTCCGTCTTCAGATCACGCCTGACATGCTTGATATGGAGAACTGCGTACCGTTGGGTTTCGCCGATTTACAGAGCGAGATACATCGATCAAACGTTTTCTCGCCTACGACCAAGCGCCAGCTTATATCTCTATTCTCTAAGAGTCTGAGCCTTTTGATGTTACTAACAGAGGTTATCCCCGTTGCCTATCCTTTCGAGACACGCCTCGAGTCAAGTCCGGACTTCTCGGTGCAGGAAGAGGAGAATATCAGGAAGTCCTGCGATCTTCTCGAAGACTGGTATAATTCAGCCAAGGCTGAGTTTCCTCCCTTGCATAAACCCATCGCAGTCGAGGAAAGTGACTCGGCCAGTTCCATTGCTGTACATACAAATCTGATGTACATTTACTACCAGTATGTTCTGAAACCCCTGCCCTATTAAAACATAGACTGATCTCATCTAGCATGTCCTGCATTGCTCTCTGTAATCGCAGAGTCTTTACGCAAATTTCCGGAACGGGTAGCCCCGACTTTGTTCTTCAGAGTCTTCAAAACAGCAACAAAGGCAATGATATTCGTGGTGAAATCGAAGACTCTGTCCTAGGTCTGTCTAAATGCATAGGCTCATTGACAGAGTCTCACTTAGCAAAGTATCTTCCCATCACAGTGTAAGCAAACCCAACTCTCACTGCCGATTGTATGTAAGCGTATATACTGACTAAACTGCTGCAAAGCTCGGGCTGCCTTGCGATCCCCCTTGCGTTACATCATATCAACACAAGCCTATCCTATGAAGACGATTTAGTTCCAGGCCGTCTTGATGGATGGCCGCTTTTGAGTGTTAATCAAGCGCAGAAACACCTCCAAGCCGTGACAGACGCATCAGACACTTTTTCATCTCAGTACTATGGCTCGCACTGGGTCAGGGAAGTAGCAGAGCACGTCGCCAAGCTAGCCAAGTCGTTCAACAAGCTTTCATTGCATTCAGGTCAAGAAGCTATGAAGGACTGGGTCGATATTCTAGTCAGGCATCCAGAGGCATATTTAGGGCTTGTGTGGACAGTGGATATGTGCATCAATCGGAGGAAGCTGCCTGAAACTCAAGACTTTCCTTTATGTCTCCGCAATCATGTAGAGAGGCTCAACGAATCCCCTAAGAAGGTAGACCATGAGATGCTAAATTCTCGGTCTTTGGGTGGACAGAAGGATACCCACCTTACACAGTCACTGGATTATCTCATGGGTATTCAGGAACCCATGATTGACGTCCTTTAGTCTTGGACAAATAAATTATCCGTTATTCAACGTTATGTGTACCTCAGCGAGAGGATGTTAATTCCTCTGCCTCCCCCACTTCCTACTATTCAGCTTTCATACCAAACGGGCATCCTGGACCACTCCACTCAGATCTGATATACTGGCAATACGCTTGATCTCTCCCCCTGATATCCTCCTTCCTAGCCTTCGCCTTCTCCACATCCAACGTCTCAATCTGCTTCCAAAACGACTCCCGTGGATCCGGTAAAAGCGTCTCTGTAAGACTCATTGCTGTTCCAACGAAAAGCACAATAAGCCACTGAAAGATGGGGTTTACAGGCTCGACCCGCATTGCCCTGAGCGTTGTAGGCAGTGTAAGAGATTTGACTATAGCCACACCCAGCCATCGAAAGCCGTAGGGAAAGTATCGGAAAGCGAACTGATTGAAGATCGCCAGGCCGATGTATTGCATCTTGACATCGAATTCGCGTTTCTCATTCTCATAGTCCTCGCAAAACTGGATACAGCCTTCAAAGTCCTCAGGATATCCGTACACAGAGTTCCCGTCCTCTCTGATAAAAAGCGGCGTCATATCCCGCCAAAAGTGGTGAGCGGCGATCTTTTCCTTCTCAGTGAAACCCGATAGTCCCAGCCGAAGACGAAGGCGATGCATGAGTACAGCACTGAAAGTTGTGACATAGAGAAAATCTTCATTGAACGAGAAGTTGCCGGGGTAACGACGGGCCAGGGACATATGAAGGTTGTTGATGTGCTCGACTGCTTCTCGGCATCTTTTATCGCTTGGTCCATAGTGCCACCACGTCATATTGTAGTTTTCGGTGTCTTCGACGCGCTGGGCACCTCGCTTCACGACCTTGCCACCATCTAAGCGCCAGACAGTTTCGCAGCCGTGCGTGGTAATGATAAAATTAGGGAACGTAAGGGCGTAGATCATGTTATTCACGAAATCATTGGATCGGTAGCAAGACATGAGCCGCCACATGAGTTCATAGTCGGTCTCTGGGTCGAGGCTGTTGATGGTGTCATTCAGCCAGTGATAACCACCAGGGGATATTTCTTTAAACATGGTTGATGAGAGGAATGAGGCAAGACAAGTTTGGTAATTGATATTTCGAACATGATATCCGTTCAGAAGCTTATGATCTATAAACGCTGCCTCTGTCAACACGTCCAATCAATCGCACCAACCTTCTCCGCAAATTGTACAATGTCGTACCGATAGTTCCCCGTAGGGAAACACGCGGCTGGGTAAACTCAAAGTGCGAATCCCGCTGACTAAGCGGTCCAAGTGTCTCTCAAATCGCCGAGATTCATCAAGTACCTACCAAATGCCGAGTCTCAGATCCGATACTGTCACTAATACTTGTGGGTACGAATACGGCTTCCAGAGTCTCTTCTACTGTGACACGATAGGGGAGTCGATGGCAATCATATCTGGTCATCGTCATGGCGTCGAAAACGCTCATTTCATGACGCGCGTCGCGATTCATCACTTTACGTCATGGGACTTCTGTGGCACCAACATCTTGAGATTACCACTGTGTCTGTTCAAACCACCGCTGAGAATCACTGGCAAAGAAATGACCCAGCTCAAGCTCGTCTCCAAAACCAAGCGTTGATGTCTCCCACCTCGGCATCGTTGACAGCAAATCAGACTCCATGTCAAAATTGATAGGACCCCCTTCCGCCGTTAGATAAGATCCTAAAGATTCATTGTTAAGGTCGGTTTGGGTCGTCTTGCTCGCATCTAATAAATCGTTAATGATACGGTGACGAAAGGTCGGCGAGGACTACTAACCCCAGGCGCTCACAATCCGGAGAAGCTGCTGTACGAATTTGACGCAGCGTAGGACAAGAGTGTTGTTATCGCTGAGCTTCAAAAGAGCCTCGCAAGTCTTGCCAAGATATCGTTTCCCACTTTCGAGGCGTCCAGCGTTGCCAGCTTCCGCACCGACGGATATCAACAGACTACCAAAGATTGCCAACGCTGCACTAAAGGCTGCCCCCCAAGTCAGGTCACCATATAATCCCCTGGGGTTGATTACTTACCATAGTAGAGAGTAAACCACCAGGCCCCAATCAAATGACGCCCATGATCAGGCCTCGTCAATATGGTGTATATAATATCTATGATGTTTTCCGCGACTTGAACAAAGACTCTGTCAAAGTTGGCATGCATACTATTGATAGACCCCGCGTGGCGATATGGCGTTTTGGCCTCCCTCAGCAGAGTACCCAGAGACCGAATGAAGATCGGGCGATGGAGGAGGAGTTGAACGTTGAGGTATCTGAGTGTAAGAATGATTCTGAACTTTTCGCGTAATGGATCCTGGATATTCTCATCTGTGGTATCTGGCATGTTATCGACGGACCGCAATCCTAGAGGTTGAGATAAACTGTTCTGCCAGTCTGAGAGCTCCTGGCCGAATTGGATCATGGATGTCATTGTGGCTGTATCTGATGACTGGTCTTCACATCCAAGGTTACTACCATAAAGTGAGCCAATGATTCGCCCCATGATTCTGTAGAGAGTTCTAGACACATCGGGTCAGCGAATCGCCACCAAGGCGAGGTAGTTACTTACATAGAGGCGTTGTAGAATGCAGTGCTCATCTTGTGCACTTCATCGGAATTTGAGATTGGCACTGGTAATGTCTTTGGAAGATCCAAGCGGATGTACTCTTCCGGGATAGCACATGGTCGGCCAAACGTAAGGCTAAGGCTTCTAGATAGTAGTGTCAGCTAGATCACACTGGCCTTGGCAGTCTAAACTGATGGAAAGACGAACCTGTCAAGCAAGATGCATCCGAACCAAGTCCGTTTCCTTATCTCTTGTTGGAGGGGAGTAAACTTTGACGCAATGTCTCTTGAGTGAAGCCCGATAGACATGGCCGCTTTGACAGCGAGGCCGTGAATGGTCCACGTATGAACCGACTTGTGCGTCCCTTGGAGATACTGACTCGTGAGTAAGAGGTACTGGACTAGACAATGTCAGTCCAGAACGGGGAGTGTAGTTAGAGGAGGTTGTCTACCTGTTTCGAGAGTAGTCCCTCTAAACATTTGTGTATGGCAAAGCTCTTGGGCTCTACGATAGTACACATCCGACTCTTCAAAGGTAGTCTCACTTCCCGAGTCCTCCCAGCACGAAGTACAAGTTGCCATTGCAAGAATCATATTTAGTAGACCAAGCCAAGTCCGGCGAACGTTACCTCGGAAGCCACTTGCTCTAAATCTCTCATAAGTGTCAAGAAACTCTTGCTCGTGTATATACGGAAATAAGAGCCCTGTGTTGTCAAAGTACGCACGGATGAGACGTTGCATGACCTCGTTTGGCGGGAGGAGGTTGGCGCCCGCCTTTTGAGACTCGCTCGAGGCTGCTGGAAACGCGTTCATATTACTCACTAGTCCACCCTCGTATGCACTGTACTCTGATGCTGGTGTTAATGAAGTCTGGTTGCCGTGTTGTGTTCTTTTTGTATCGACAGCCCGCAATATGTGCCGCATGAGTGCGATGTTGGAAGACGGGCCTATAAAAGTTAAATGTTAGAAGAGGTCAATAAAAGGTGCAGATCATATTGCATACCAAAGAAACCGCAATCTTGCTCATCTACGAAGGAGACGGCCATGCCATCAGTCATACTCTGGCCTGCACCATTTTCTGGTATCTCATCGATGTTGACCACCACATTGCCAGGTTGGTGGTGAAGTGGAAGCGTGACATCTTGCTTTGAACTTGCTGTAGTTCTCAAGGTGCCCTCAACCAAGTTTAATCTAGAATTATGCTGTTCGATATTTGATTCCAATAGCTTCACTTTGGCCTCCAATGCAGCGAAGATGCTAGAGATATCTTCATGTCAGACAATTTCGTTCATACTTGTCTATTCCAGGGTATTGAAGGATAGGCACCTTACTCTTTTGGGACTAGAAGATTCGCCGAGGTTTCTTGTTGTTCGTATGAACAATCGAATCCAAGCTTGTCACACGTGTCACATCTTGGCCGTACTCCATTGCACTAACTTCATCAGTCAATCGTCCAATGACGCGTGTGAGAGAAACTCTGCCCGTGATTTGCGGATTCTACATGCCGAACAAGCCAACGCGACTCGGCGTCTCTTTGGTGCGGGCTCCGACGCGTTGCCTTTTGGCGGCTGAGACGTTCCGCTTTTGGCCGAAGCTGGTGGAGAGTCATCTCGGGGATTCATGATGAATGGTATGATTGGAGATGCAACGAGTAGCCCTTGATCGGGGCAACATTGGGATGGACCGATTTTTGTATCCAGCTTGACAAATCTTGTCTCCGTATTTCCCTAGAATTATTGAGACAAGAAACTAGGGGTAGGCACTTACAAAGTCTGTTCCATCTTTGGTTTGGGCTGTGTTGATCAAGCCAATTGGAATGTTGTATCTTGTTCCATCTCCCTCTCGCTTCTGATAATTCTGAGGTTCGAGGCTACGCCTTCGTTACACTGGCGCAAAAATAATCCCCTCAATTGGCTCAGTGACTCCTCTAGTGTCCACTTGACCATGCTAGCCCCACTTCCGGGGAACCATCGGGACTGACGGAACAAGAAGCTCAAGTATCAAAACAAGCACAAGACATATACTTCCTGCAGTGAACATTAGTTGTCCAAGAATTATAGTGACAAGAAATTGAACATATCAAAACTCACAATGAAGGTAGCTTGGCAACGTTTGATCCGATTCGTCTCAACTGACGGGCGTATCTTGCGCGGAGAGCCCATCCTCCCGACTCCCGACTTTGATCTTGGAAATGCCACTGAGGAGACGCAACTCAAGGTTCGGGTCATTGAGGGAGATGACCTTTACGACACAACTGGTGCCACTTGTGTTACAGATGAAGTGGTCACAGTCAAGACTTTATTAGGCCCCCTTGTTGCTAGCGACGTATCCATTCTGAGATGCGTGGGACTCAACTATGCTACACACAGTAAGCCATCATTTAAACAAAGCCTCTGCTTTGGCGAGAGCAATTTCCCGAAGACTCGTATTAACATAGAGACAGTTCGTGAGGCTGGACGCAAGACACCGCCATTTCCTTCCATCTTCTTCAAGCCTTCGACAACAATACATGACCATGGAGTCAACGTGGTGATCCCCAAAGTGGCCCAGGATGACCAAGCAGATTACGAGGGAGAACTGGTACGCTCCAAGCCTTACTGTTGCTAATATATACTGACAGATCTAGGTTGTGGTCATTGGTAAGGATGCCAAAAATGTCAAGGAGAGTGAGGCCCTTGACTACGTCGCTGCTTATACAGCAGGCAACGATATTTCCTCTCGAAAATGGCAAAGAGACCCGAACCTTGCTGGTGGAGTACCTCAATGGGGATTCTCAAAGGGCTTCGATACCTTTGCGCCTCTAGGGCCCGCCCTAGTTTCAAGCTCGGTGATACCAGCACCCGAGAAACTCCATTTGCAGACAATCGTCGACAAGGACATCCGACAGGACGCAGGACTAGATGACCTAGTCTTTTCTATTCCCCGTTTAATTGCACATCTATCCTCTGGAACTACGTTGCAGAAAGGAAGTGTTATTATGACGGGTACTCCAGGAGGTAAGTCATTTCGAGGCCTGATTTTATATGAGAGTGAACTAACGTATGAATGTGTAGGTGTTGGTGCTGGACTACAGCCACCGAAGTACCTTGTACCTGGAACTCAGATGGAGGTCAAGATTACTCGGATCGGCACTCTAAAGAACGGTGTAGACTTTGAATAATTGGGGAACGCTAGGTGGAAGAAAACACAGCCATAAATTTATAGATATAATAGATCTAGATGCACCTTAATCCCTGTCTCACCCGTAATCTTTGACGCTTGATATTCCTAACATCACTTGGAGAAGAAACGCGGAGTATATTCAGAGGAAGAAAAATGTTATTCAGCCACCAGGGTCGATATATACTAGCGTTAAGGGAGTGACATGAGAGAAAGAAAAGAAGAGCAACATCAACAACAACACAGAAAACCAATCAGAATAGGGAGAGAAAAGTCTTGCAAATGCCAAGGGCCCCGGGTAACCTATGGCAAGTATACCCTTCTCACTACTAGGTCAAAGTACAGCCCAGCTAGATAGAGGTAGCAGCAACACGCTGGATGAGGAATTCGGGTGCAGGTCCAGAGGCATCAGACTGATAAGCCAGATGGGGAGCAGCAACGATCAAGGAGCCAGTGCAAACCAAGTCCCCAAAGTTGCAGAAAACAAGTGTTCGCTCTCGTGGGTAGTTTGGAATGCGACCGAGATTCTGCAGGTTCTTGGTGTAGCCGAACAGCACAGTACCGACGACCTTGTTGCGGACAGCAGTGGTGAGATCCTCGATGCTGGCGGCAGCAAGAGCGGCACCTTGACTATACCCTCCGGCAACGATCTTGGCAGAAGGACACTTTGAGCTTGCAAGGTTGAACAGTCCTATCATCTCACTAATGGCTGCAGAAGAGGTTCCTCGAGGAAGGGCGTTGTCCCCAAGGGTAGCACGGTATGCTCCACCGACCTTTGATCAAAACAGTCAGAGAATTAAACGGAATATCACATAGAGAAAGTAACTCACGCCTTGGATCCAGACTCCATTGCTACCGTAGTTGCTCTCAAGCACAGAGGCAACTCGAGGACCAAGCGTTCCCTAGTAAGTCAGTCAACTTGATCCGCATCTTGAACGCAGAACAAAACTCACCAAGTTTCCAAGCTCAGTAGATCCTCGAGCATAGATAAAAATCACAGGAGGGCAAGCCGATGAAGCGCCGTTGGAGAGGTCATCGCGAGTGATGCTTCCAGATTGACGTTTCTCGAGCTCAGCGAGAACTTCACGTTCAGAGAGAGGGTTGGAAGTGGGCAGAGCGACGGACGCAGCAGCGAATAGTGAGAGGATGGCGATGAACTTCATGATTGATATGAGTTAATTATGGTGTTGGAATGTTCTTGTAAGTTGCTGGTGATTGTGGAATGATTGAGAAGCTTGTGAGGTGAAGAAACTCATTACGACGGGACAATCACGTCTATTTATTATAGTTTCTCAAGTGACTTACTCTCTGCCATTTTCTTCTACATCTCTGCTCTGTTTCATCTCATTATCCAACAATTTCTTCATCTCACTCACTAATATCCCAAGCCTTCTCCAAGCCTCGGCTCCATTCCTCAAGGAGGGGAAGCTCATACACACAAACATCTTACCTTTACTCATCATAAGACCAGGACCCCGCACTTCACAACACCACCATCAGCCTCTTCAGCGAATCACTTATTGAAGCACTGTCTCAGGACCTATTACACTAGAGTATGATTCTCGGAGCTTCGTTACTCTGCATCGTTTTAGGAAATGCCAACAACGTTTTGTCGACCTAGCCTTTTCGGTAGCAATCTCACGATGCGGAACTCTACCGAGTTAAACTCACTAGTTCCCTTGGTTAGTGTTGTTTGAATGGCGGGATATTTTAAAGAAGGGCGCTAATCCAGGGTGAGATCATCTTGCGAAAATAGCTATACACCAAGATCATACCGAGGTCATCTTATTGGAGCAACTAAGGAAAAGATCAGCGGATTGAGGTTAACAGCCAAGATACTACTATCAAGATCAATGATTTAGCGATCAAGGGCTCAGAATGTTTCTCGTGTGTGCTACGGTTTCCAGGCCAGATCAAGAAACCCAGGATTGAGGAGTGACTCAACCTCGGCACGGTAATTAAGTCGTACTTGGCAGTGAGTTTATGCGTAATTCAACCAATAGTAAGAACTTGGGACCTCTTGGAAGTGCCTAATGAACCGAAGCAACTAACAACCGGGAACTACGGACAAGATCCTTTACGTAAGGCAGGTGACTAGAGATCAAGTTGAGTTATAGGAGGGAAGAAAACGGTAGTTTCCTGTCCATTCTATGGCGCTACACTGTAATATATTATAAGCTACCTTTTCGCCGTATCTCTTCCTCTTCACTGCTATTTGGAACGTTGTTGAGAAGCACAATAAGAATAGTAAGGTATCTATTATTTATTAGCTCCTTATAAAAGGAAATACCGTACTCTTACCCACGTAGCACTAGCACTAACTAGATCTATAGCTCTAGATCGTGTCAAGAGGGATAATGCAGGGATAAAAATTACAACCGAGATGAATAGTACTGCTATTCTGCTCTTTGAGTTACTCAATGCATTATAAACCACGACAGGTACTAGTACGAGAAGGGCGACAAGAGGTGTAAGGAGGAACCGTGCTGTTGGATCTGTAAAGGATTGACTAAACACGTGGACGTGCGGGTCATCGGACTTCTTTCTTGTAGACTTCTGATGAACCATGAGTCGTTTGGTAAGTCTTATTCTCGAGATTGGGACGGGTTCTCTTGAACATACATTGCTGAAGAGCCCGATGACTAGGGTTACGATAGTCTCTAGCCAGTAAAGAGGTGTCATACTCGAGAGGAGCAAGGACAACTAAATCACCTGTCATCTGGCTAAAGCTTGTTGCATTCTGCGCAATGCAGCTATTGCCTATGAGCCAATTCTGAAGACTGGTTATATGCACATCAAGTGTTCCATCTCATGAAATAACCTTTTCAGTTCGCTCGAGAAGATCATCTGGATATTTGTGAACACAAGGCCTCATTGTGGATCTTGAAGTCTATACTTTCAGATTCCAATGCATCTTCGATTTCTGAAACAATAACCGCACGCTCAGAGGACCCATTCATCCTCATATTGCTAAGGAACACGGGGGCAGGCTCTTTACTATTAATGTGATTGAGCTGCTTCTCTAGTATACTTAGTCTGCCCTGTTTGGCAAGTAAAAGTCTAATGCGAAGGTACTCGAAACGATGAAAGACATGCAAGTATTTATATGAGGATTGAAGTGCCGAAAATCCGGGATAACCGTCTGGAAAGCCTATAACTAGCCCCGAAAGTTATCAAGACATAAAACGTCATAATATGACAAGTGTTATATACCTTGAACTTGCTTTTGAAGCTTGGCGGACCTTGAGCGGCGCTGTAGACGCTGGAGGATGGATCGTCTAGGGACTGTAGGTAAAGACCCCCGAGCTCAACGTTATGACTGGATGGTCGCTGAGTCGCCATCTCAAAGATTTTGCTGATAATGCTGAACTCCAGAGTAAAGAAAAGTATTACAGAAAGGCCCTTGGCAAAAGGTACGTAATGAGAGAATATACTATCATTATCAGCCCTTGGCACCCCAAGCACACTACTCAAGTTATGCATGGGTTCCATTATTCATTCTGGTATATAATAAAAAGTAAGACTATAAATGGCTCACTGTGGCGTCACTGGATTAGCACCTTGACTTTTAGGGCCTTTGCATACTTGTTATAGATATAGAATACGGAGTACTAAGATAGCTAGACCTACTAACTTATCCTTATGGGGAAGATTGTCTGTAAAAGGTTGTACAGAAGGACTATAAGCTTCTGTTAAAGCGAATTCTATAATACAATTAGGTACTACTGGAGAAGATAGGGCGACATTGGATTGCTATGCCGTTACTGTATATAAAGGTAAAACAGCCAGGAGGAAAATAAATAACAGTCTAAAAGCAAAAGTTACCCTAATAGTTATGCTTATAGTACTGGGATCATTGTTTATATATTTATTTTAGCTATATAGCTCTATTTAAGCCATAATTATTGAATATATATTTAATTATAGATTTATAATCCTTTTTCTTAAATTTTTAATATCTATTTATTTTAAGAAATCCCCATAAAAGAATAAACATTCTAGCCTAGTATTATGTATATATAACCTATACCTTTATATTAATATCCTATAATTTAACTAAGAGCCCAGAAGTAGCAGAAAGTGACTTTCTTCCTCCTTTTGAGGATTTTAGTCGCCTTCGCTAAGTCTTCTGTAGAGCTGCCTTTGAGTACTGGCGTCTTGAGTCAAAATCCACTTCTTACAGTTGGCTGAACTGTTTCGCTATTGTCAATTTTTAGTACACAGTAATGCAACCGCTTATTATGATGGCAATCAATAGTTTAGCAATAGTTTCAAGACCCGCCTAGAGCAAAAGAATAATTATCGATAGTGGGATATAGAACTAATCGTGTGCATAAGTCTAACCACTAATGCATGACACGAGGCTCAAGGAGGCGAAGCTGAGTGAACAATGGCGCTACACGGCGGCCGCCTAAAGACAAATAGCCCAAGCCAATATTAATCCTGGTGGCTTGAGTTGAGCGAGCTGAGAATCCTTCGCGCTTTGATCCCATAGGCGGGGTAGAAATGCTAAGAATGATAGCTCGCTGACAGGGCTCGCTTCCGGCTGATAAAAGCTCGCTAATCATCCGGTAGCGTGGAATTGGCAACTGGAACCTATGGGCCATGGATGGACGCGGCACGATCCGGCCGCTGGTACCCCGAGGCGGAGCATTGAGACGCCAGCCTAAACCAGGGAAAACGCTCTCAGACACACACCCTTCTCTGAAAAACGTGAGCTCCACCAAGATTGACGGATTTCCTAGCGAGGATGAGCCAAGGTTTGAGAATGGCGGTAGTACTTAGCGTGAGATTTGGCTGCAATTGCCTGTTGTAAAGTGAACCATAAATAGACAGGTCCATCTTCTCAATTTCTCAATCCATCATTCTAATAACCGGATTACACAAATATCTGAAAAGCAAACCTCAGTACCTCATTTGAGCCAAAGTCTCTAGCATCTCTACAATGGCCCTCAACAACGACCTCAACATCAAGGCTGGTCTTGACACCGTCACCCAAGAAGAGCACGATGATATTTCGTCGACCTTCGAGGCTCTGGCTGATCCTGAAGCCGCCTCTGATTCTACCAGTGTGTTGGCTAATGGTGTCGACTTTGATTCAAACAACTCAATTGACAACGTCTTTTTTATCAACTTAAGCCCTGATGCCAAGTCCCTCGACAGCTCTTGGCAGAACAAGCTCAAGAGCATCACTGAAAACGTTGACATGAGTACTGGCTTCTTCAATTACAAGACCAACAGGACCTTAGGTGATGCCCTTGTTCAGGGCAACATTTCTCCCAGGGATGAAATCAAAAAGGCGAACTACTTTGCCAAGGTGATCAATCATTTGGTCTCGAACGCTCCTTGGTATGTTAGTTTCTAATGTGCCACTACGAATCATATTTCGACGTGTGTATGTATTCCAGTGTTAACACAAAGCGTCCTAGGATCGCTACCGCTGGCATCAACGCACAAGAGAAGAGGTTCGCCACCAAGAAGGAAGAGTTCCACAAAGCTCTCATTTCGCACTTTACATCGGATCTGAACCTCCCAAGTAGCATCTTGGATAAGTTTGAAGGTTTCCTCGCCAACGTCCAAAACACAATCAAGAACTCTACGACATCATCCTACGACAGCATTTCAATCTACATTCACGTCGTACTTTACGTCAAGGATGAGGTTCTCCAGCAGTGGCGACCTTGTAAGTCCCCCCATACAGGACAATAAATTCAATGAGCGGTAAACTAATATGGTTGCGTGTAGATATCCGAACTATCACCTTCAAGCCCAGTCAAGACCTGAGCACCTATATCAAGGACAAGAACAATAAGAGCGCTGGAAGTGAAGTAAATGTCGACTTTCGGTACGTTCAACTCGACGGTGCTTGGAATAATAATCTCTTCGAGATGTCTGTTAAGCCTGCCCTTATGCAAATCCAGCAAGGGACACCTACTATAAAGCCTTTAAATATTACTTTTTAAAAGTAATTAGGCTCTTCTTAACATTTAAATTGATATTAAATTTAATCACCTGAGCTCGGGTTCTACTCTGTATGTCTTGCTGTATTTTCAACAGGTAACTCCACCATTGCTGCCATACACCACTACCTCGCAAATCCTTAAACCTATCCCTCTTTCGTCAAAGTGCATTCGCACCACTCCACACTATCGAATTTACTAAACAGATTTATAGCAATAGTTTAATGCATGTCTTTATTTTAGTCAAAACCGGCGTGTTCAAGTGGGGAGCTGAAACGTCACGCTATTGGTCTCTCGAGCTACCGGGTTGGTTTATAGAGGGAAAGCACTGTAGCCACGGCGCTAGCAGAGATCTGAGACATCCAAACGTGGATTTATGTAACTTATAGTTCTTGTCATTCTACTGTAGCACTCAGAGTTCAGCTGCATACATGTCACAAGGCTAACCACTTTCTGCGAATGGATTAGTGAGTGGAACGTCTGCATATGCACCTTGCACCACGAACAGAAGTCGAAAGGCGAAGATTTTACACGCCAAGTTTGGGCACGGCATGGAATGGTCTAGATCATGTTGGTTATTGTCACCGGACACGGCACCACAAACAATCAGAGTGGCTGAGAACGGTCTACACCAAGACGAACTATTTGGCGACAGATTTTTATTTTCAGTTCTCCGCCACTGTACTTGTAATTCTCTATCTCCTACCTATTCTTCGAATCCACTACATCTGGGCCTTTTGCCATCATGGCCTCGTCAATCAGTATCAATGGCGTCAACGTGGAGCTTAGCCACGACTGTGACGTATCAGAAACCAACTACATTATCCTTCGAACCAAGGGCATGCCGCTGAACAAGAAGCAAAAGACGCAACTCTTAGAACTAGGTGTTCACGTCAATGAGTTTGTGGGTGACGACAAACAACAGATCTACCTTTGTGGCTTCCACAACGATTCCCTCAATAAGGTCCAAGATCTGGACTTTGTTGAGTACGCGGGCGAGTACGTGGAGGAGTTCGCCCTCACGAAGAAAGTACAGCAGGACGCAAAGGGACAAACTTGCAATGTAGCAATCATGCTACACCAGGATGTGGAGGATATAACTGAGGAGTTGACTCAGAAAATAGCCGATGCGGCCAATGTCGACCCTTCTGCAATTGTTGTAGAGGACGGAGGGCTTCAGATCAAGGTTGCTACGGACAAATTAGACGGGATAGCAGCCCTGGATGAAGTCCGGGTGCTTCACACAGCCAACGAAGCCGTTTTGTTTGATACAAAAGCTCGCCAGATTCTCCGGGTTGACGAGGCTTTGGCACCCAAGAGTCACGCTGAGGCTCAGAATATCGTGTATCGAGGCGAGGGCCAGATAGTCTGCGTTGCAGACACTGGTTTGGACCGTGGTTCCAAGATCAATGTTCACGAAGCTTTCAGTGGACGCGTCAAAGAACTATTTGCTTGGGGTAGGCCCGAGACAAACCTTACTGATGATCTGGACGGCCACGGGACCCACGTCTGCGGATCGGTGCTTGGTTCAGGTCAACATCAATCGCACGGCTTGGTCGAAGGCGTAGCACCAGGAGCAGAGCTCCTTGTGCAGTCGCTGTTCACCAAGTTCAACCCTTTGAACAACGCACCTCGACTTGATGGAATACCCAAGACCAATCTGGCTCCCCTCTTCCAGCAGGCTTACGACGCCGAGGCTCGAATTCATACAAACTCATGGGGGTCTCCTCTGCCGATTTCGAGGATTCAGCGACCCTATGACGGGCGCTCAGAGAGCATCGATCAATTTGTATATGACAACCAAGACATGACGATTCTCTTTGCGGCTGGCAATGATGGTCAGGATGCTGATCTGGATGGCAAACTTGATGGGGCAATCAATGAGCGATCGTTGGGAGCAGAGGCTGCTGCCAAGAATTGCATTACGGTTGGAGCGACTGAGAATGATCGACCTGACCTCGCCTCTGGCGACTCCAAACGTCCTTACACGTATGGAGGGTTCTGGACTCAGAGGTTTGCTGTCAATCCACTCCGCGACGACCATATGGCCGATAACCCAGATGGCTTGGCAGCCTTTAGTAGCCGCGGTCCAACTGCAGAAAACAGGCTAAAGCCAGACATTGTTGCCCCCGGAACAGCCATTCTCTCAGCACGCTCCCAGAATAAGAAATATCTCGGAGCAGTTCATGTCACTGGAGAATCTGGGGATAGCAAGTATATGTACCTGGCCGGAACTAGCATGGCCACGCCACTCGTGGCAGGTTGCTGCGCTGTTCTTCGCCAGGCTCTCATTGCCAATGGATATCGGGATGAGCAAGATGGGGTCAAGAACCCTACTGGCTCTTTGATAAAGGCCCTGCTTATCAATGGAGCTGCTCCAGTTGGTGGCCAGTACATGCCTGACGGGGTCAACGAAGGCTACAACGCGCACTCTGGGTTTGGGCGAGTTGACCTCGCGGCGTCAATCCCCCGAACCAATGATACCTACTCAGGCTACGGTATTGGAGTTGCCCATGAGGATGACGAGGATTTCTCTACATACACAATCGACATTCCCAAGCCGCTGGAGGGAGACAATGGCTACTTGACATTGAAAGTCACCATGGTGTATGCCGACCGCCCAGGAGGCAAGCTTCAGCATGACCTGAACCTTGTGGTTTCCAGTGGCGAGCTCGAACGACATGGTAATCAAGTAAACAAGTCATTTCCTATTGGTGCAGCTGAGGGATTTGATCGTTATAACAACGTCGAACAAGTAGTATGGCACCATATCGGTGCTGGACCGGCACGCATAATTGTGAAGCCATTCCGGTTCATGGGAGAGCGTGTACCTTTCGCTTACGCATGGAGACTTGTCAGATCAATTTGATCTGTTTAATGAATATATTAGAGTTTCAGTTTCTGCACTTTTGGATCTGGTTGTCAACTCACAAGCTGGCTAGGCTAGTTACATGGTCTAGACTGCACTATTGATACAGGCTATCAATAGTTGACAATAGCGCCATTTGTGAACACACGCCCCGACACCCGATCGCTGGTTAAGTATGGAGCCCGACCACGATATCGTTCACCTATCTTTAGTCGCGATAAAATCTGCGGTTTCCATGGTAGGAATGTGGCCCCAGGGAAGCCTCTAGCAGAGTTCGTTAACCCACCAGATGACATCGGACCTCTATCCTACGCGGCAATTAAGAACAATGAGAAGAGTGTTGAGCTACATATAAAGCTATGAGCTATATCTTGGCTCTCGATGATACTTATTTTAAAAAGAAGGACTCCAAAGCTTTGTTTACCACCTCGGGGTAATGCAAGAATACCCAGTGACCAGAATCAATCTCTTGAACCTCCAAGTTAGGCACCCATGGCTTCATTAGTGGAAGCATTAAGTGAGGGACAACAATATCGTCTTTGGCCGATGCAATGTAGAGTGTGGGCTGGTGCAGATACTTAGCCTTCTCCGCAATATCTGGTCCAGCGCATTAGTCAGTCAACTTGCGACTCAAGGATAGTTCGTTTGACTATACCTTTCTCAGCCTCATAATTAAGCTTTCCGATGTTGGCTTTATACCAAGCCACCGTCGGTATGCCACCCAGTTCATCTGCAGTCGCTTCTCTGCGTACTCGGTGATCCTGTGACCTTGTGTCAGCTTATTCACCAAGTTGAGGTATGCTCGATTTCCCAACCTCTTCGCTCAGATATTCAGCCCAAGTTGCCATTTTATCAGCTTTAACCCAGTCTTCTAAAGCTCCAAGTGGACCTATGTGATCCTTCCACAAAGCCGTGTTTTGTGTGTATACCAACGACAAGAGGGATTCTTTCTGAAATTCATGCTGCTTTAGTGGTCTGGTCGCTCGTCGTTGATAGTAATGAGAACTCACGTGTGAATTGAGAATGGCATCGGCATCATCATTTCTGGTGAAAAATACCTGATAACCAAAAGCAGCATATCCGAGGGCTTGCTTTGAATGCTCGTTAGCGAGGTCGAGGTCGAACGGAGTCCCTGGCGGAACGTATCCGACAGTTATGAAGGCAAGCTTCTGGAACCTTTCCGGGAAATAGACCGCCAATCTCGCCAGCAGAGACGCGCCCCAATCATGGCCGACGCCGATAACGCGCACGACTTGCTCATGATCTAGAATCTCGACAACATCCTTGGCCATATCTTTCAACACGTAAGCATCTACTTCAGCGGGCCGGGAGGTGTGCCCTGCGCCGAGAAGATCAGGAGCAATCACGGCGTAGCCCTGGTTGTGAAAATAGTCCAATTGATGGTGCCATTCGAGGCCTACGGAAGGCCATCCGTGGAGGAAGAGCACGAAGGCCTTGGGGGCCGACACCGGCCGCCGAATGATATAAGAGTACTCATATCCTCTGGACACCTTGAACACGGGCATTTTGAGTCCACGAATGCTGCGGATAAATACAAGCAGGTGTTTGTCGAGCGAGGCTTCTCAGAATTGTTTCCAGTAGGTTCGCCAGTGGATAGGTATAAAACGAGATTGATATGAACTTTTAACCTTGGGCTACCCCAATAATATATGGAATGTATCCTTCCTATAATTGATACTGAGATTTGACATATATTTAATTAGAATTAATAATAACTCACGATTTAGTATTAGATTGGTCAGCATGTACAAAGTGGTCCCTGAACATCTATGCCTATTGGGTTGGGTGTCTGTTCGGCAGAGCCGAGGCAGTCGATCATTACTTATTTAATACCTTTTCGGTGTCCGCTTGGGATTTTTCGTCCGACATCAAGCTCATTGCAGTTAAAGGCCTCAACAACCTCGGACTTTTGCAAATTACCGGCAGAAGTCGTGGTAACCAAAAAGTGGACAGGTGGAAACCGAGCGTAGGTCGTGGATGTAAGTAGTCAAAGCGAGTTGGGGCTAGCACTGACACAGTATGCAGATTAAATATATACTCAAGAGCGTATTCCTAATACGAACAAATTCAAGATTAAAAGGAACCGACTATAGCGAGCAAAGTTAAAATGTCTAATTACAGAGAAAAGCCCTCCAAGGCACTTGTCAATTTACCCCCATCGCCTCCCGGATCTTCGCACAGAGAGCCGACGCAATTGGCTCCCTCATCATAGTAAAGTGATTGGCATTCTCAATTGCCATTGTGCTGATGTTCCTAGCGCCAATAAACTCATCCCACCCATTCGGTCCAAAGTCCTCTCTGTTATTCAAGAGCCAGTTCATTCCCCGAGGATCATCAGGCTGTGCCTCAGGACGGGGATCGTCAGGGTTCTTGCATACGCCGTCCGCAGCCCAGATGATGGTTGTCTTGGGTGCCATGCCATGCTCAAACGGTTCAGGCACATACCTATCCAGAGCCTCGATGAAGACACAAAAGTGCTGGAAGAGCCAATCAGGCGGCGCTTGAGCTTCCTCGCCCATCTCGAAAGCGCCAAAGATACCCGACTTCTCAAGGAAGTCATACATACGCTTTGGTAGCTTGCCGAGACCAACGGGGTTGGGGGAGTCAATCAGGATGAGGCTCTCAACGACCTCGCCTTCAGAGACAAGCTGGCGGGCGGCGTCGAAGGCTGAGACGCCTCCTGCTGACCAACCGGCGAGATGGTAAGGGCCTGAAGGCTGGCGTCGACGGACCTCGTTCAAGTAAGAGCCCGTGATGTCCTGGAGAGCACAGTTGAACTCGTGCGGCTTGGTGAGGTAAGGACTATTGAGTCCAATGACTCTCATGTCCGACGAAATTGACGGGAGAGTGACATAAGAAGTGGCCGAGCCAGCACCGTCAGGGAAGAGGAAGAGTGTTTGAGAACAGTGCTTGGTGCCCTGCAAGATCGTAGAGGTGGAGCGAGGTATCTCAGCCACGACAGGCTTGACCTCCTCAGCGACATCATCCCCGTGGTCACTGGGAGACGTTGAAGCGGCACTAGACGCGGAACTTTCTGCCTCAGAGTTTGAGCTTGAGAAGTCTTGGTCGTTGGCGCCAAGGAAGGACTTGAGATCCTGGACAGTCGAGAACTCATAGAACTGCGCCGCTGGAATGTCCAAGTCGAGTTCTTCTCGGAAGTTGCCGAGAATGGTCAATGACATGAGTGAGTCGACTCCGAGGTCAGCCAAGAGTGTAGATTCAGTGAGCTGAGACATGTCGACGCCAATCTCATCGGCAATGATCTCGAGAGCCTTCTGAACGAGACCGGAAGCAGACCCGATGAGCTCCGTTGGCTCGGGAGGTGATGTTGTGCCAACACTATGATTGGCGGTAGACGAAGGAGTGAGAACGACATGCTTAACGGGCTCGGGAGCAACGTACTTGATAGCTCCATGCTTGGCCTTTGCACCAGACGGCTTGGGTAGAAGCATCTCCAGTACCTTGCGAGCGACCTTCTTGAAGGTAACACCGCCACAGATACCGATGATCTTACCATCACGAAGAACATGGACATCGCCGCTGTAAGTCGAGTCGTCAGAACCAACCGCCTGCATCTTGACGTATGTCTGATACTGGACATCACATTGGTAAGCCTCGACCAAGCGAAGAGTCCGCCAGCCATGGTTGATGTAGACGTGATCATCAAGATCCAAGCTATCGCTGCAGTTCATGATGAAGCCAGTGATGTGACCCAGACTGTCGCAGCAGTACGGGTTGAGCGCGAAAGTGTCTTTACCGGAGGGCATGCAGACCTTGCCAGTTCCTTCAAGGCCTTCACTGTCGAACCAGACCTGCTCGATACCTTGAAATGCTGACCCGTACTGGACTGAGTTGGAGAAGATCTTGTACAAGAGGCCACGGCGCATCATGTGAGCAGAGCCATCACTGGCCCCTTGGACAAGCTGTTTGATGCCTCGCTGTATGAGATAAGCGTTGCTCTGCCAGTTTTCACGGTGGGAGCTTGGGTTCTCGACTGCTACATCGCAGACTGCGTGGAGGGTAGTCTGCTTTCCGCTTGCACCGACGCTAAAGATGCGAACTGAGCCGTGCATAGTGGCCCAGTCCATATCGAGCGAGGCTCGGAACAGCTGAGGGCCAGTCTCTCCAACGATGAGAGCCTTCTCGACGGCCATGTTGTTGATGGATGGAAGGTTCGTCTGGGTGTCGAGGCCGCGGTTCTCGATGAGGTGCTTTGCGAGGGTGAATGCGATGTCGGCGAAGAGAGTCTACAATCGTAAAGTCAGTGAATAAATCTAGTACAAAAGAGAAAGGACTTACAGAAGGAGCCATAGTCAAATTGTTGACACGATGGTTTTGCGCAATGGCGAGGAGAGACGGGTCATGCATATCAGACTCAGCCGTGATAGAACTTCTCTTGTCGCCATGAACCTGCTCAATGACCCTATGCACAGAATCACTGAGCCTCAGTGCTCTCGTCTGCACAACTGCACCAACTTGAGCAGTCTCAACAGGAGCGTCGCCCTTGGTAAGACACCAGCTGTACTTGTACTGCATCCAGTAGTTCGCAAGCTGCCAACTATACTTGGGGAGCTGAAGGACACTGCGAGAAGAAGCAAAGTCACGATGGTACTCATCCCAGTTGACAGAAAAGCCAGCAAGGTGTAGAGCGCAAAGGGAATCCGCGAGGGTCTTGAAGTGGTCCTCCTTGCGACGCAGAGAAGCAAGACATCGGAACTCTTGGCCGATGATTGACTTGACCATTCGCGTGAGGATTGGGTGCGCTCCAATCTCGATACACATGCCGCTTCGGTCCATGATGCCTTGTGCTTCAGCTATCTTGATAGCGCCGAGGAAGTCAACTGTCTCACGACAGTGGCGCCTGATGTACTGGGGACCGAGCGTATCAGCAGTGAGTAGTGTGCAAAGAAGAGGCGAGACGACAGGAAGCTTGGGCTCGTGGAACTCAACCTGAGAAGCGAGTTCTTCGAGATCATCGAGAATAGGATCGACCTGAGATGAGTGAAAGGCAAATGGAATCTCCAGCTTGTGAAGCTTGTAACCAGCCTGTGTCAACTTCCCGCAGAGCGACTCGATGTCCGCGTTGGGACCGCTGAGGACAGTGTCTTCAGTACCGTTGACACAAGCAATCTCAACCTTGAGGTCAGAGGAGATTTGCTGCCTCAGATCGTCAGCCGCTGCCTTGACAGCGACCATGCCGTGCGTGTAGGCAGTGCACTTCTTGTCAAGAAGCGCTGCCCTGTGTCCACAGAGGAAGATGGCATCGTTAACGCTGAGAACACCTGCAATCTGCAGAGCAGCATACTCGCCGAGACTGTGTCCAATGACATACTGGGGAGTAATGCCGAGGTTGGTCCAGAAACGGGCGAGTGCAATCTGGATGATGCAGGTTCCGAGCTGCACGACAACTGCAGAGAGATCCTCAACGGGGGTCGTGCCGTGAATAAGTGGAAGGATAGATGGAAGACCCTGAAGAGTTACGATAGAGTCAAGCTGGTGAATATCTGACCGGAAAGACGAGACGCTCTTGTAGTACCCGATGGCCATGGCGGTCTCCTGCGCCCCCTGTCCAGTAAAGAGGAACCCAACCTTGGGCGACACTGCAGGAATGCCCTTGACTTGCCCAGCACTGGCGGCAGCCTTGACAAGAGACTTTCTCAGATCATCAAGGCTATTGGTAACAAATGCGACCCGTCGACTGTGGTGCACCCGTCGCGCTGTAGTCGTGTACGAGAGTTGAGAAAGAAGCTCACCCTCCGGAGCCCAAGAGTTTGCAACGAAAGCTTCAAGAGCCTTCAAGTTCTCCTCCAAAGCCTTGGTAGACCGCGCCGAAACAGCTACGACGTGCTCAGTACGAGCATCGCCATCCTGATGCTGTCGTGCGGGGTGAACAGCAGGAGCATCCTCTAGAAGCAACGACGTGTTTCCACCTGCAGCGGAGAAGTTATTCACCAACACTCTGCGTTTACCACCCTCAGGACGAGACCAATCCACGCTATCCTTCAGAGCAATACGAACACCGCGATGATCAAGATCCTTGGGAAAACCCTGGTTGATCTTGGTTTTGATGCCGCAGTGTGGAGGAATCGTGTTCTTCTGCATCATGAGTAGTACCTTGATGATGGCGAGGACTCCAGACGCTGATTCAGCGTGTCCGACGTTCGCTTTGACTGAGCCGAGATATAAGTTCTTGTCTCGAGGGCGGCTGTGATCAAAGGCGAATGAGTTGAGGACCGAGCGCATCTCGACTGCATCGCCGGCCTGGGTCCCTGTGCCGTGCATCTCGACGTAGCTCACATCGTGCGGATGAATGCCAGTTTCATTCAGGAGCTTCTTGAAGAGGTACTCCTGAGCGTCTGCGAGAGGTCGGGTGATGGAGACGGACTCTGCTGAGTGGTTGGTGTGAGCTCCCAGGATGACTCCAAAGATAGGATCACTGTCCGCGATAGCATCTGGGAGGCGCTTGAGAATTAGAGTACCAATACCGTCAGCGCGGCAGTAACCGTCTGCACCGTCATCAAAAGCTTTGCAGTTGCCTGTACGAGAAAGGAAGTGCCCGCGATCGAGGCCTGCAAAGTTGTCCGGGTTCGTCATGACGTTGGTTCCACCAGCAATGGCTGTATCACAATCTCTGTTCTTTAACGACGTAATCGCGAGATTGATAGCTGCAAGACTGGAAGAGCAAGCAGTGTCAACAGCGATACTCGGGCCCGTGAACTTGAAGAAGTAGTTGACTCTGCCAGGAATAAAGGCACGATTCGCTCCAGGAATGTAATAAGTATCAACGTCCTGCGAGGAGTTCACCTCACCCCAGTCATTACTCGTAGTACCGTAGTAAACGCCCACGCGGTTCCTCTGAGTTGACGGAGTTCGGTCAGGTACTACTCCAGCCATCTCGAGAGCTTCGTACGCTGTGAGCAGGGCAAGGCGCTGAGCTGGGTCGGTCTGCATGGCTTCCTTGGGCGACATATGGAAGAACTGGGTGTCGAAGTAGCCAGCGGACTTTAACCAACAACCGTACTGGACTTGGCTGGTGTTCTTGCGCTGGCCAGTGGGATCGTAGTGGTCGCGAGCAAAGCGCTCCTCAGGGACAGGTTTGTGCACGTCAAGACCGCGGATGAGAAGATCCCAGAACTCGTCTAGGTTGTCAGCTTCTGGGAATCGTCCACTGAAGCCTATGATGGCGATTTTGTTCTCATCGCCAGGAGCAACTTGTGGATCTGCTCGATCTTTGATCAGGCTCTCCAAAGTCGGTCCGATACGTGCTGTGGCTCCTCGCTTGGCCATCCAGTCTGCAAGACTACAAACAGTCGATTGTGCGTTGATTGGTATCAAGGTGGCCTCAGCACTAGAAAAGGTATCGAGTAGAGCATCGGTGACGAGATCCATGCGAATTTGCTGAGAAAGAGCGCTGCTCAGAACGTTCTTGAGGAGGTTTCCGAAAGACAACTGATCTAAGCGAGATCCTGAGGCGCAAGATATGATGGGAATGCTCATATTGTGCTCGAGAAACTCAACGCCTTGGAGTATTGATTCGAGGGTATCTTCGAGGTTGGACTCTGAGTATGCTGAAGAGTTGTGGTAGGGAGCATAAATGGGAGCCGGATATAACCTCTTTCCAGAGAAGGCATCGCAAGCCTTGAGTGACTCGAGAATAGTGGGAGGGCCGCTAACTGTTGTGAAACCAGGACCGATGGCGCTGATGTAGGGACGCGTGCTGGATGTAAGGTTCTGGGACCGGAATGAGCTTTACTCGAATTCGCAATTTTGGGCCTGACCAACTTACCTTTTCCTTGGAGAATTCTTGTAAAGTTTCTGAAACAAGTTCTTCCTGATTTGAAGACAAGATCATTGACCAGCTTGAAGGTGTCGAGTAGCCAAGGTTTTCAGCTCTCCTGCGAACGTGCATTCCAAGTCGAAAAGCAACAGTAGCAGCTTCAATACCCAGTTTCGAGATCTCGAACACATCTCTAGCACAGCTGACGGCCGCTGCTGCAATGCTCCCTGTACAGATTGCAAGGAGAAGAGATGAAGATGCCGATGGATGTTGCTTATCCGAACGGGCCAGATAGCTTCAATCTTGTCAGCAAAACTAACACTTCTGTGTTTTCATCTGACTTACTCAATGTAATATCCAATCTCATAAATGCAAACAAAAGCACTATCCAGCGCCGCATGAGGCTCACTCCTCCGAACACCCTCCAAAAGCAAACTCAAGCTCTCGGCCTCAGGAATCGCCTTCCTCTCCAAAGACGAGAGTGAAACAATCTCACGTCGCACAGCCAAAAACGCCTCGCCAAGAAAAGAAGTCAAAAGCGCATTATCTTTCACGCGTACAAGGGCTTGCAATTTATCAAGAATGGGCGTGCTCTGATCGCCAAAGACATACACATCTGCTGAGGAAGCCATTATGAAGAATGACAAAAAAGAATCGCTGTTGAAAGCAGTAACAAAGTGTGTAATAGTCGTTGTCTTGGCTATTTTTCTTGCCAAGATGTATCTGGCTTATACTGTAGAGGTTTGAACATGCATGATCCTTTTTGGGTAATTCGTAATGCAGTGTTAGCGTTGGTTCCGCGCTTTTGCGAAAATGTCCGTAGTGGCTGGCATGGGTCAGCCAGAGGCAGTATAGCGGCTAATTACGCCACGCAGCGTCAGATCAGAGATGAAGCTCCGAAGAGGTCCGAATTCTTATCTCGCAGGGGAGCTGAAACGGGCTGGGTGGCGTACTAGGTGCCGAGAACCGAGGACGAACAGGGTCGAAAGAACAACGTTGAGATGCACTAATGTCTGGATGCCGGTTGCACTCTGGTGGTGACTGGAGGCTCGGCACTTGGATGGATTCCCATTAACTTGATTAGTGTAGCAATCTAACATTCTGTGATTTTATGTCTAAGAGTTCAATTTGATCTAGGTACATGAAACAGACTCTCATAACTGAGTTGGATTCCCATACCGAAGTCTATAATGGAACTCAGCTTCTAACTTAACCAGCTAGTAAGGTAAATTATGAGGATTCGATGTTTCTACTACTAACCCATAAATTGTCACCTTGGTAAAGCTAAAGGAGAGGTTGATGAGTTACACTAATCTTTGAGTTCACATTAAGAAACACTGTAGAGACACTATTCTAAGAACCAACTTCAACGACTCCAGTCGCTGCCTGCACTGGATTCCGAAGTCCCACAAACTCATTCCGCTGCTCAGACTCCTTCATACTCGCAGCCTTCATACTCTCCTTCTCCTCTGCTTCCTTAACCTCTTTCATCACCTTCTGACGTCTCGCCATCTCCGCTCGCGCCTCCCCAACAGCCTTATTGTAAAGATGTCCTCTAGCCGTAAGCTCAACATCCTCCAAATACGGCGCAGCAGAAAGTGCCATAAACGCACGCAAAAGCCAATCTTCGTTACTCAGCTTCAACATGTCCTTGACAAGAGTAGTTGCAGGCCCTGGAGTGCATAGCAGTGCTTTTCCAACCATTTGAGATCTCTCGAGGGCTGTAGTAGCTGGCTGTGCACGCTCTTGAGCATAGCTGGCGAGTATGGACTTGACTGCCTCGCTGGATAGCTTCTCACCGGGCTGGCTTGCCTTGCGAGCTGCCATGAGCTTGTTGACTAAGACGGCGCAGGATTCGATGGCCTGGTTGGCGCCTTGTCCACCAGCTGGTGTAGTCTTACAAGCTGCATCGCCGACGATCACAGCGCGGTCGGTGTGCCATCCCTTCGCGACACCTTCCTCAACGCCAATCTTGACTGCTACTACACGGTTCTTGTAGATCTCTCCAAACTTGAGATTTGGAGTGACTTGTGTGTGAGCAACGCTTAGACAGAGCGCCTCGGCTTCAGCTTCAGTGTATCGTGGAGCTTGAGACAGCGGGATGTTCTCGTTGAGATTTTCAAAGACGAACCAGAATACAATACCGTCTTTGCCCGTGAAGCCTATCACTGTTTGGTTCTCCCGATAGACGGCGAAGCGTTCACCGGGGGCGATACCTTGGGTGGGCGCTGACATGCCGTAGACTGTTGAGCAGGCAACACTGATGTCTAGCCATATGTCAGTGAAATGCCACCGGGTTCAAGCAGATTGAGAACCTACAATCATCTGCTGTCAATGGCTCAGGCAGCTCTGAGTCAATGTGTGCGCGCACAGCGCTTCGCACGCCATCAGCACCAATAACAATGTCTGCAGTAAGAGACAAGCCATCAGTTGTCGTCACAGTGACAAGGTCCTCGCTCTCTTCAATCGAAGCAACGCGCGCTGAAGTCCTAACACAATCCGTGCGCTTAATGTGACGAACCATGATGGGCAGCAGCTTGCGGCGCTCAATAAACGCAACAGGATATCCAATCCTAACACGTACCCTATTAGTCAACCACCATGACAGAGATTCAAGTATACTAACTTGTCACGATATTGGCCCATGGCGTCAGAGTCATTCATCAAATTTCCCTCGCTGTCATAAGAAAACCACTTCTCAAGCGGAATAGTAGCCTCCTCAATATCCTCCACGAGACCGAGCTGATCTAGGATACGCAGTCCATTCGGCTGCAGACCAATGCCAGCGCCTCTATCAGACTCAAGAGTATTGCGCCCCTCGAGGAGGAAATAGCTGATGCCGAGTTTCTCAAACATCAGGGCCAGAGTGACTCCTGCGATTCCTCCTCCTGCGATGATTACCTCATAATGTTGGTTTGGTTCAGCCATGGCGATAGAGATAGAGTAGAATATTGTTTCAATTACAGTTGCCTTGGTTTACGAGCTTTCATAAGGGATAGATTAAGCTGTCGTGTCCTCTAGGATGACGTTGTTTATTTGAGTATGCAGCGCCTCACTAGTGTAGCTTATGCGTAAGCACCGGCCGAAGATATCCGAATTTTAAAAGTCGCCTCATTCACGCATGGTAAAACAGGCAGAAATCGGAGGACTTCGGACTTCCTAAACAGGTAGGACATTGAACCATCACAGATCTCTACCATTACACTTGTATTCAAATGGCACCACTTTATAGACCCGATAAGCCTCTATTGATTCCACCTCCTCAGCATCATCTCAGCAACGCAATTCAACATTACCTTTCTTCTCTCGACATTTACCAATTACACTGCCCAATATGGTTTCAAACGGCATTTCTAACGGTACCAATGGTACTAACGGCACTACTATCAATGGTACCAATGGTACCAATGGCGCCAATGGTGTCAATGGACACGCTACTCTGTCACCCCTGGAGGTCTTAGTCCAAGATCTCAACAAGAACGCCACCACATTGAACGGGTACCTCCGCTCCAACAAACTCCCCGAGCCTAGCTTCGAGCGGGACGCACCCATCATCAACTTATCTCCCGATGCCCCTGAAGAAGCGCAAGTTGCCAAGGAGAAGGTCCTCGACAGTGCGTTGCAAATCTTCCAACTCGTCTCCGGCCCTGGCGAGTACTTGCAGAATGTCATCACTGGTGTAAGTATTTCCATTACAGATTCACTGTGAGTTTTAATGACATTGCGTAGTATCATTACATGGAGATCCTCCGATGGATGAGCCACTTCAAGATCTTTGAGCTTGTTCCCTTGGAAGGCAAGATCTCGTACACAGAATTGGCCTCCAAGGCCGGTGTAGCTGAACTACGGCTCAAGACTCTAGCCCGCATGGGCATGACGAACCATCTCTTTGCCGAGCCCGAGCCAGGTTTCATCGCACACTCCGCTACCTCAGCCGCTCTGGTGACCAACACCAGATTCTCTGATCAGAGAGTCTGGATGACAAGCATCATTGCCCCAGTCATTGCGTCCATGGTCACTGCGCATGAAAGGTGGCCTGATAGCACAGCTCCCAACAAGGCAGCTTTCAATGCTGCATTCAACACTGACCTTCGCATGTATGAGTACATTGCCAAGCAGCCTGATATGTACAAGCTCTTTGGCCGTGTCATGGATGCGATTGCCACTAGCCCCAAGAGTGATTTGAAGCATCTTGTTAGTGGCTTTGACTGGGCCGGACTTGGCAAGGCCAATGTTATTGATGTAAGTCTCCCCAACCACTATTACACTGCAGTTGCTAACTCGTCATGTAAAAGATCGGAGGCAACATCGGACACAGCTGTGTGAAGTTAGCCGAAGCCTTCCCCGATCTCAACTTCATCATCCAAGACATCCCCCACGTCGTCGAAGAAGGCGCCAAAGTCATCAAGGAGAACAACGAGGCCAGCATCGCCAACCGCATCCAATTTCAAGAATACGACTTCTTCCAGAAGCAACCAGTTGTCGGTGCCGATGTGTACCTCTTGCGCCAGATCTTTCACAACTGGGACTTTGAGAACTCTGTAAAGATCCTCAAGAACACGGTCGAGTCTATGGGTCAGAACTCTCACGTGTTGATCATGGATTTTGTGGTGCCTGAGCCTGGCACTGTTTCGTCGGTGACTGAGCGTGTTCTTCGATCTCGCGATGTGGGTATGATGCAGCTGTTTAATTCACTTGAGAGAGATCTTGAGGGCTGGAAAGAGATTTTGGAGGCGGTGGACTCGAGGCTCAAGATTAATGCTGTCAACACGCCTTATGGGAGCTTCATGTCTGTTATCGACGTTGTTCTAGGGTAGGAGATTGGATTTAGTTATACAGCATTAAACATTTGATCAAGATTAGAAATACGATATAATTGATCCAGTTCTCATTCCATCATTACTTGATTTTCATCCATTTAATTCAGTCTACTTATCTACGATGTGAACTTTAGCTAACATTGTAGCAAGTATCGTTGGTCATTGATGATACTAGCTCAACTAAACCCACCGCCGAGAAGCCTCCGTATATCTTGGCGCAGCCAAAAAGAATCGTGCTACTTACTAGTGCTGAAAGTTATCCTCTGCATTAGTATCTGTACACTAAAAAGTTTGAGTTTATTATCATCTGAACTCAATTGACTGACAGGTTGTCCCGCAATCGCATGAACTGTCACTTGGTGACAATCAGGGATTACCATGTTTAGATAGTCAGATCGCCAAAATGAAGTGTTGCCAAATTTGGACATGACACATTCCAGGGGATGAGTAGAGCGAACCAATCGCGGGCCGTGCTTATGCGATTATGCGAAATGGCGAGACTCCACACCCGCTTCCTCGGGCTGGTTATCCGAGACTTGAGCGACGCAATGATCGCTGAGGATGACGCTGTAGTTCGGAAATCTCAGCAATTACAGGTGGACATCTTCGGACCTTGAATGTGAGTACATAAACGCTGATACGTCAACACGCTCTGCTTCACCGAAACAAGCTTCAGCTGCCCTACTATCCCATCATACTGTATACCGCCTTGACTGACACCGACCCTCCATCATCCCTGCTTATCTCACTCACTCACTCACTACCTACCATGCCATCTCCACATTTCTCCAAAGTCATCGTCTTTGGTGCCACCGGCGAAGTTGGCTCCGCCGTTGCACTCCAAGCCCACGCTCTCGGCGCCCATGTCTCCATCGCCCTACGCGACACAACCAAGCATAATGAGTGGATATCCCCCTCCCAAGAGCACGCCGCAGACCTGCAGCGCATCAGTGCCGACCTAACCGACCCCGACTCCCTGAAGCGGGCCGTGCATGACACAGCCGCCCAGGCAGCCTTCATCTACGCCGTGCGCTCCAAGGACTCGTTGCGCGGTGCCATTACGGCCCTGCGCGACGCCGGAATCCAGTACGTCGTGTTCCTGTCGACGAGTCAGGTCAGGACCGCGGGCACCACCAAGGGTGACATTCGATCTATCAAGCCTGACCACTTCATCCCGTGGCAGCATGCGCAGGTTGAGATTGCGCTCGAGGAGCTTGAGGTGCCGCATGCAGCGGTACGGGCCGGGTTCTTTGCGAGTAATCCGCTAAGAATTTACCTTGATCGATCTTCGGAGCCTAAGCAAGTCAATCTGCTAGCTCCGGAAGTGCCGCACGATCCCATTGATCCCAAGGATATTGGGCGTGCGGCTGCTGCCGTACTAGTCAACCCAAGGCTGTACGCGAGTGGCTATCAAGGAGACCCCAAGAAGGACATTGTGTATCTGAGCGGACCAGCGTTGCTCTCCCAGACTGAGCAGTGGGAGATCATCAACCGAGAGCTTGTCGCTGCTGGTAAGCCTAAGGTCAAGGTCAATCACATCACGGTCGACCAGTATCTTGAGAATCTGGCCAAGCTCCATGTTCCTGATGTTGTAGCAAAGTCTCTTGCCAAGTCTATGGTAGAGACGAGGGCACTGTATGATCCTGAGGACTATGAAAAGTCGCGGGGTAACGTTGAGCTCTTGACGGGCAGCAAGGCTACAGCATTTGATGAATTTGTCAAGAGAGAGATACCAAGGTACTTTGACTAAGTTCAGACGGCACGAGCATTGCATGTATTTCAAGATAGAAATATCATCTTTATTTCATATAGAATAGCCCTCGTATTCAACTAAATAGACACCTGTTATTTATAACTTCTATCTTGCAGTAGCCTTTCTATGGAGACATTGTTATTTGTGCATTAAACCAAAGAAATCCAACCCTGGTCTCCACCAGATGATTCGATCAATTGAATCTCGGTACCCCAAGATCAAACCCCGCTAGAGATGAGGCCCCATGCTCAGCGTCGACCCATGGCCACTCTGGGATCATATCCATAAAAGGGCCCAGAGTTTCGGTACCAAGCACCCTCTGTAGAGCATCTGACTGGCCACTGCTATCAAGTGGCATTGCTGCCATGCCAGGCAACGATGCCTCTGATACTGGCATAGAAGGTGGTGTCTGCTGCATCGGTCCGTACCAATTATTAGAGTACGCTGGCGTTGGATACTGCGAAAAAAGCCCCGGTGAAGGAGAGTATAGAACTGGATCTCGTCTCTGAGCTTTACGTCCCGCGGTTGATGACCGTCCTGGCGTTGTCTGCTGCATCTCTTTAACGTAGCGAGCTTTGGCCATGAGCCTCTTTATAGGTCTCCACAAGGCAAGGCGAGTCTCATCCTGTCTGCTCTCATCGACTTTCCATCCCTCGTATACTGTCGTTACACAATCCCACGCCTGATCACATTGTAGTGACTGAGGTCGAGCGCATAGTTCAGAGAGAACAAATGCCATGGCACCCCATTGGATGTGCGTCTTGGAGTACCATGTGAACTGTATGATTTCTTTGCTTGTGAGAAGCATGCCTGAGACTTCCAAGATCTTGATTGAAGTTTGGAAGAGCTCATCGCGTACTTTGTTCTCCAATTGGCCTGCGGTGTTGGGAGTGGGAGGGAATTGATTGCTTGTGCTATTACCATCAATATCCTTTTCTCGCGACACTACCGAGTACTGGGTAATAAGCCAGAATCGACCAAGGATGATTTGGGCCACCGCCGAGGAGAGAAGTTGGAATGGGACTGAGGTGTCGCAGATGGGTAGATACTTGTCCCGCAATCGACTTTCCAATTCCTGGATCAAAGTTTTGGGAGAATCGGACGTGTCATCTGCTCTTGGGGTACCTCCATCGTCTGCTTTGTTCTGCTTGTGCCTCATGCGACCCAGCTTCAGACCTGTCTGAATAGCCTCACACCTGACCAACGTGAGCGTCATGTCAGTTGCATGGTCCCATCTTTCAGCTGGAGACTCCACCATCTCAGGTAACAAGTCAATATCGTTGATGTGCAGCGGAGGCTTGGTATCTGTGATGAAGCCCTGCGCAATAGGCTCATTGCAGTGATACTCTGATGAGCGACTATCGATAATGCAGATCTGCCACCATAACCGGCGGCGGAGCTCAGTCTCGAAGGGCTTCAGACCGAATATGCTACCGTCGCGATGGAGACCCATGGTCCTTGCGATATGAAAGACCAGCGAAGTGAGTGCCCATGCAGCACGGGAGTCGTCCTCATTAGGTAGAGCAGACAAGAAGAGCACGGCAGCTTGCAACATGGTCATGCTCTGGGTACTGAGAAGATTTCCTTGGGCGAGGGCTTGTTCCACTGCAAACCGATATCTTTCCAGGGCAGCTTCACGAGTCTCATCCAGAATACTGAGACACTGCTCTGGGTTGAGACTGATGACCGCTGAATAATGGATTGTGAATAGCAGGGTCTCGGTATGCTTGTCGACGGTGCCAAGAGAAGCGATGGCATCCCAGTAGATTCTTGTCAAGGTCGGCATGTGAAATATGCGGACCAGCGGCGCGACATTCTCGCTGAACGCAGCAAAGAGCGTGACAGCTTGTTGCAGTGAAGGATGGTAATGATAGAGAGGCGAAGCGATGGCGCGATAGCCAAAGATGGCAGCATTAAGACCCAGTTGAGGAGACGATGGTGAAGTAGCGGCTGTGGTGGCGGATGAAGCGATGGAAGGCTCGTAGCCTGCATCTTCACTGGCTGGCTCAAAAAGAAGATCCCGCAGTTCCTCGACCTACAGAGAATATCAGTCACGAGAAAGGAGTGTGAGAAATGATGGAGGGATTTACCTCATTCGACAAAGTGACCCATAACGCGTTGTTCACATAGTAACTCTTTGACTCATCGACTTTGAGACGACTAAAGTCCTGCTCAAATGAATGGCCCTCACTATCTTGCGCAGTCTGTGGGGTATCCTGGTTCTCTCTGGCTGATATTTGTTAGAAATAGTCTGAAGTGAGTGAGTCAGCCTTTCACTCACCAGCAGCACCGAATTGTCCAATTATGCTCTCAAGGCGGGACAAACGCTCTGATAGTTGGGGCGCAAGGCTGCGTTTCGGCCTCTTGGGTGCCCTGCCTCGACCAGGCGGATAGACACAATTGAATTCAGATCTGATGCAATTGGAGCACTGGGGGAATTGACGGTCGCATTTGACTCTGCGTTGGCGACAGTGGATGCAGGTCCGCACTTGGACGGGCGATTGAGCCAGGCCTGGCAGGGAGAGATTGCTCAAGGTAGAGTCCATCTCGCTATGACTGACAAGCTGTCAAAGTGATTACCCTAGAGGACTTGAAAATCTAGTCGTGGCTTGGCAATCTCATCAATCGTAGACTGTACAGATGTTGAGCGATGCCGTTGGAACGAACGTCGCAAAGGCTCAAGGGCGAACGAGACAGCGGACAATTGTGCGAAAGATGCCCCGCAGATGGACTCTAGCGCTGCTATTGGCCCGGCAGTCGCATAACTTATGCGAGCTGCGCGAGCGGGCGAGACAGCGAAAAGACTTGCGAAATTGGCCATTACGAGCATCAAGAGAAAACACATGCCACTAGCGCTGAGAGAAAACATGATAAAGGCCTGTAAAGAAATCCGCAAAAGGATTCTCTCCCACGGAAAAGCAACCTCAACCACTGATACAACGAGTACTTTTGCCCTTATCTTGCCGCCTCACGACTTGCACACCCCGCCAAACCACCGAGAGACATACTACAGGCTCCACTGAATGATCTGACAGACAGCTGCAACAATGAACGAAGAGTCCAACATGGGTAGTGTCTTCAAGGAAGAACAGGCTCAATCGGGCGACGTGGTCGACTTTGAGGGAGACTCTGACACCCTCAACCCCCAGAACTGGCCCATGGGGAAAAAGGTCTACACGACAGCCCTGTGGGCCCTGACTACCTGCTGGATCACCTTTGCCTCCGCCATCTACTCGGCCGGCACAGCAGAGATCAGCCAGGAGTTCCATGTGTCTTACGAGGTAGCCAATGCGGGCACGAGCCTGCTCATTTTCGGCTTCGCTCTTGGACCCATGCTCTGGGCGCCTCTGTGCGAGGTCTATGGCCGGAAATGGCCTGCCCTCGCTGTAAGTGAACCCCCATTCGTGCTGTTACTGTTACAGTACCCGCTAACCTGCCCCTACTAGCCCTATTTCATTAGCGCAGCCTTCGCCTTCGGCACTGCGACAGCCAAGGATATCCAGACAATCCTCATAACAAGGTTCTTCGCCGGCGTCTTCGGCAGCTCCCCCATCTCCATCACTGGCGGCTCCATAGTCGACATATGGACCCCACGCCAGCGCGGCACCCCCATGGTCTGCTACGGCATCACCATCGCTGCAGCGCCGACCCTAGGCCCTATCATCGGCGGCGCCTTTATCGCGAGTGGCTGCGGCTGGCGCTGGACTGAGTACCTCACCGGCATTGTCATGATGGTTCAGTTCGTCCTGGATGCCTTGTGGCTTGATGAGAGCCATGCTGACGTGCTGCTCACTCGGAAAGCAAGCCGCCTCCGTCGGTCTACGGGGAATTTCAGTCTCCACGCTAAGGTACGTGAGATCATCCCAATCCCGGGTCCCGCACCGTAATCTTCCCGCTTATGGTGCGCTGACCTGAGCTGCATTGGCTGATATCTTGGCTGAAACAAAAAACAAAATCACAGTGGGAAGAGACTAGCCCAACGTTCAAGAGTCTACTGAGCACCTACCTTGTCCGACCGTTTCAGATGCTTCTGGATCCAATCTGCCTCTTGCTTACGATCTATACCTCTTTCGTCTATGGTAAGCGCTACAAATATCCCCAGCCAAAATGCCAACGTTACCTTGCTTGCCTGTATTATTACCTTCCCAAACACTGCTGACTCATGGGGACTTTTTCCAGCAATCCTTTACGCGAGCTTGGAGTCCTTCGCTCTAGAATACGGCCGGTTCCGAAGATGGGGCCCCGTCGTGAGCCAGCTCCCCTTCCTGTCGCTGTTAATTGGCTGTCTGTTTGCCGCGGCGGCCAACATCTTCAACAACATCTATTACGGAAAGAAGCTCGTCGCCAACAACTTCAAGCCTGTTCCAGAAGCGAGACTTCCACCAATGATGGTGGGCGGCTTTGCCTTTTCTGCAGGTCTTTTCCTTTTTGGCTGTAAGTCGCAATGTTTACTAGCGGAACCGCCCCGAACCTACATACACGATAAAGAAAATTGTGGAGATTGCTTGCATAGACGACTGACCCGTTATTCTCAATCGTTCAGGGACCTCGGTCGAGCATGTCTCTAGCCCCTGGCCATCCATCATTGGCGTCTTCCTCACAGGGGTTGGCTTCACCACCATCTTCCAATCGTCGCTCCAGTATCTGGTCGATACTTTCACCCGCTACAGTGCTAGCGCTATTGCGGCTAACACTTTCGTCCGATCCATGGCTGCAGGTGCTTTCCCTCTGTTTGTCTGGCCCATGTATGAAAAGATCGGCATCGATTGGGGGAGCACTATCTTTGCCTGCATTAGCGTGCTTCTGCTGCCAGCGCCTTTCCTGTTTTTCAAATGGGGTTATCGGATCAGGGCTCGTGGTGAATTCAGCAAGCTCTCGACCTATTAAGGCTGCCAAGGTTAGACAAGCAGCCCTGTTTGATCCGCCATGCATATTCCAATCGTGCGACCGAGCACATGGTGAGCTGATCTTGAGCGCTGTCTATTTCGTCATTTTTGAGACACCGACATGCATGCATGCAATGGTCATGGATACGGGTTTAACAGGGTGTCATCAATATCCAACGCCACGCATTACCTGCGAGCTTTCCTTCATTAAGTACCCTTTTTAGAGATAAACAACATCACCAGATTGAGTTAGAATAGAACCCTAGTAATCACCTAATACTTCACCCTACCCATTGGCAAACCTTCTCCTCAACGTGATGCTACCGTACCATGCCGCTGACTGGCTGCCAAACACGTGCTCCGCGATGATAACATATCGCATTACGTGTTCTTTCTGATCCTGAATACGATATACCCTGTTTATCGTACTTTTCAACCGCATTGACCAACCTGCCATCTCAAGCCTAGCCGAAACCTTAAGCGACCAGATTGGTTGCATCCAGAATAAGCAGAAGCTGAACCTGCAGATAGGCGGCGTGCCAGAAATCAAAGCGATGCTCAGCAATAAAAACCACTCAGCAACTTGCGGCATGGATGCTGACTAGTGGCGTAGTGGTGAGATACGCAAGGCAACGGCAACTCGGCAGTGGAAAATGACAACCCCCCTAGCTCTGTTACGCTGCTTGGGCGGAGGTAATCTGATTATAAGACTCGCAAGCCAATGTCCCGATTCATCTGGTCTGCTGCCTCGGTACAGTATCGAGTCAGCCAAACTGCACTGGCTCCCCAATCCCAAAACCTTGGCAAAAATACTGTGACCCTCACCAAAGGACATACACGCACACACCCTTCTCTCTACTGAGCAGTCACAAGGTCAAGCCTGTCTGTCTACTCATCCCCCAGACCAAAGAAACACCATGCCTCCATATAATTTCCCCTCCGTGCGAGCTTCATGTGATCGCTGCCGATTCCACAAGCTCAAATGCATCGTCAATACAGAAGACAAATCCGCCCAACAAAAGTGCGCTCGCTGTATCAGGGCCAAGGTTGAATGCGTGTATAGCCAACGGGCCCGGCCCAAGCGCCAGAAGAACCTCGAGTCAGAGGGCAGTTCTGGCGAGGGCGAAATGGGGCCTCTGACTCCACCGACCGGCTCTGGCGAAGAAGTGAGCTTTGACAACTTCGACTCGTCTTATACAGGCTCACCAGATATCTGGGCCATGTTGAACACTTCGGACTTTGGAGTCCGACTTGATGAGTCGACTTTGACATTTGGCAGCTTCGCACAGACTCCGTCAGTCGTAGCATCTGCGAGCGCGAGTGGGCTGCATGTTGGTTCCATGCTCGACGTAGCACCGAACCAGATTCTTGGTAACGGACTTGTCACGGAACCCACTACACCCAAATACGAGCAAAACACCGTGTTAGATTCATCTGCGAGAATAACGCCCTTGATGCATGATTGCGTACAGTCCCAGACCAACGGGACCATCGATATTGATGGGGCTTCGCCAATCACTCGTTTGTCAAACCTCATGGCTGATATTTACCGGACGCTGGCTATTCTCACGGGCAGTTCACATGCCAACAAATATCCCAGCTTCAACTTTTGCGAATATCCTATTGGTACCGTTTTGCATCTTGCTCGGACTTTGGTAGAGATCATTCCTCAAGTCACAAGCTCATTTCACGCGGCCTCAGCATTTACTCAAGACATGACTGGAGTGTCGAGACGCGACTCGATATCCTCAGTTTCTCCCTTCAACAGCTACAGCTACTACGCAGACCTCCAATCCATCACACCCCCATCATCCACAGCATCGCACAGCCTCAAAGACTCCATGGACGCACCCACAAAAATGCTCGCAATGAGCTGCTACTCCTCCCTGCGCCGCCTTTACTGCCTCGTCCTGACTCATTTCGAGACCTATCTGAGAATGACACTCCCCGCCTTCACTAGCGAACTTCTGTCGCACAATGCAGCGGGGGTCAAAACGCTGCAACTCGGTGAGCTGCCTCTTGCGGACGAGGTGTGCAGCAGGATTGGCACGGCGGTCAAGTTGATGCTGGATGCTCTCCGCTCCGCAGAGGATATGCTCGGCCTTTCAGATTATGCGAGCACTACGCGAAGATGCCGGAAAGCGGATCCATGCGGGTGTCCGTTCTCGGCAGGGTCGACGGAGAGGGGTCAGGATGTAACGCCGTTGGCGTATGAGGAGCTTTCAGAGGTATTTAAAGATAGTGCTATGATGGGGTATGAAGGTGCTCACGTAGATAATTTGGCTAGCAAAGTCGAGTCTGTTAAGACAATGTTGAAGGATAGGATAGATCTTCGCATCTGAGTCCTTTAGACTTTATACACAGGTAGATCATATAATTTTATTTAACCCTATCGCGTAATCCCAATATGCAGTTTGACGATGTCAATCCTTAGTCGTAAGACTAAACTCCTTAGTCGTAAGACTAAGCATAATTGTTCAGTAAAGAGAAGCCCCAAAACGCCAAAACACCCAAGTTATACGCGCATTAAACTCCAGCAACGAATACAGCCTCTGGAGCTGAATGATGCCCCTACAAAAGCGCCCCGTTACGAGCCAAGTACTCGCTATCACTAGTCTTCGCTCACCTACCCCTCTGTTTGCTATTTGCCACCACCATTATAGGCAACAAGTTGAGGACTATCAAAGGCGTATTCAACACCACTCATATCAGCAGCACCAATGATGCGCTTAGTCACGGCAGTAGATCCACGAAGTCCCTCCTTCGCCATGAAGTACGCCGCAAGACCAGCAACATGCGGCGCAGCCATACTTGTGCCTGACTTGTAGACACTGCTAGAGTCGCTCAGATGTCCAGCGCTGAGTATATCACTGCCAGGGGCAAAGATATCCACCACTCTACCATAGTTTGACCACAATGTGCGATAACTAGCAGAATCAATAGCGCCGACTGTGATGGCCGACGGGGCAGAAGCAGGCGAGTAGTTGGCAGCATCACTCCCATCGTTGCCAGCTGCTACCACTATAGTGATCCCGAGATCAGTGGCAGCTTTGACAGCATCATTACCGATCTTGGTATAGGGGCCGCCTAGAGACGCATTGATAATGCTCTTCTTTGTGATACCACGGGACTTGGCGTGATTGACAGCCCACTGCAGGCCCTGAAGGATATTGGACATAGTGCCAACACCGTCCTTGTCAATCACCTTGACAGCATACATGGCGCAGCCCTTAGCTACGCCGTACGTCTTGCCACCCACAATGCCAGCAACATGTGTCCCGTGGCCGTACTCGTCTGTATCGGGAGAGCCACTAACGAAGTTGGCTCCCCACATGACACGACCTCCAAACTCCTTGTGTGTATTTCGAATGCCGGAGTCGAGGATATAAACAGTCGAGCCAGTGCCAGCAGTCGCATCGTAGTTGTAGCGAGCGTCTACACCGTTCTCAAGGTATACCTGTGAGATACGTGCAAGACCCCAAGGAGCAGATGCCTGGCTGGCTAATCCGCGTCTCGTGATCGGGCCTGAGCTGGGTGCTGCAACAGCAGAGACGTTCACAATGGTATCTTGCTCAATGTAATCGACCTAGACCCTTACGTTAACACCTAGCTTACCCTAGTTGAAGTTCAGAATAACTTACAAGATCAGAGTCGATCACTTCCTGAAGTTCCGAAGAAGGAATCTCGGCAACGTAGCCTTTGAACCCATCAAGATCGATGTTATCCACAACACCCTCTTTTCCCTTGCTTTTGGCTTTCTTGTGAATGGCCTCTTCATGCTTCTTCTTGCTACTAGAAGAGACTTTCGGTTTGTATTTAATGATGTAACTGTTTGGGACGACAAGTTGCGGTTCGACATGGGCATTCTGAACTTTTGCCTGGGCAAGGGTAAAGCCGACAAGTTCGGCAAGAAGGAGCAGGGAGATGACGGGCCTCATAGTGATAGCAATTCAAGAGGACAAGAAGGTCGTAAGTCAATAATAATATCTACTGCCTTATGAGCTGCGATGAGTCTGAATTGTAAAAGAGGATTGCCGTGCCCTTTATATAGCATTCAAATCCCATACCGCATTACAATCCTTCTGTACTAGAACTAACTGTTAAGTCTATAGAGAGGAAATAAAACAGTGTTTAAAATGCAAACACATAGTCTAGACTAACAGAGCAACACTATCCTACCGAAAGCGGCATTTAGGTTTATGCCTCAATTCCTATTTAAGTCTACAGCCAACGGCGTTCCCGGGCCTCTGGCATGCTGTAGGGCCAAGCATGTCTTTAAGCCACGATTTATAGCCTTCAGCGCTGAAACGGATTTCCGGTATTATCGAGTGGCTGTTAAATAAGGTTTAAATTCCAGATATCTGGCACTATAGATTGCTATAACCATTATCATTGGCCACGAATGTAGATCATTCAATCTATTTCCTGGCTCGGTAGCCTTAAGCCAGTTCTCAGCCTTAAATCCAGGCCATTCTCAGGGGCGAGATTCCTACTCAAGAAATATGATCGGGGATTAGTGCCCGTTTCATCGTGCTACGATTAGCATCATGATCTTGTTACTATACAGAGGCAATGCGGATAAAGAAATAGCGAAAGCTTTAAAATTTATAGTTTGTGTGAAGAGTCTCAAGGGAAATTAATATAAGCTGTTGGATTCGAGACTACATACTTCGCACCGAGTCGACCTCAGTTCTGCTCTAAACACCCTTCTTCGCTTCGAAGCAGCGCCTTTTCTCCGCCCACTCTCTATTGATCCCCTTATAATCCTGGATCGTATATCCTGAGAATATCTCCTGTGTGGCATTCCTTTTTCTGCGACTGCACACACCAACATCTCGTAGCAACATGTCTGCGTACGGGACAGTATCATACACAAACTCAGGATACCACGCTGAGAATCCACAAGGGTAGCGCAATCTGCCGTAGCAACTCGAAAGCGCGGTTTCCTTGAAAACTCTCTCCTTGTCGACGTCGATCATATCGTTGAGATAGGCGTATGCCCAAAGAGCTTGTGTCTCTGCGATGATGATGTTGGCCGTGCTGTGGACCATCTTGATGAAGACAATGGAATTGTCAGATCGCGATGTTAGACCCGGCGGTGCCATGCCGCGGTATAATCGGTATGGTGAGACCTTTTGCTTGTAAGGTATGACATTCTTAGGTGGGCGGGATAGGTATGGAAACTTCTGAAGGATTTCATTTTTGGCTTCTTTGTCAAGGTGGTTCCACAAGGCTTGCTCCTCACTGCTCATATTCTCGGTTGGAATGCCGAGGCTTGCTTCGATTCCGTCAGGTTTGTATTGGATATTTGGTGAAAGCTTCCAGCCTGTGATAGCTATCAGAGCATCTGTTTTGTGACTCGTACCATCGCTAAAATTGACCGTTCCGCCTTTGGAGAGGTGCGAGATGTCTTTCTTGATGATTTGGACCTGGCCTGAGGTTACATAGTCGTGAATATTGCCTGGATAGTTGAGAACACCGACTCGAGCAGACCAGAATAAACTATACGTATGAAAGTCAGTACGTGAATCGGAAAGTCATAACTTCGAAGAGATAAACACACACCTCTCATACGGCTCTAGCTGAGCAATAGCTTCATTCTTCCTGTACCCGTTGAAGTTGACGGTGTCCCTCCGGATCTTCTCCCAAAGACGATGCACCATCGTTCGACCAAGCCATGTCCCGTGTAAAAAGCGACGAACCCACGAGTAACCATCATACTCACCCCAAACACAAGGACTAAACCATGTAAAGAATCTCATAGTTGCGACATGTTCCAGCTGCAGGGTGAAAGGTCCCATCTTTACCCACGGAGGTGACATCCAGACACCACCGCCGCCAGACTCGCGAATGACCCAAGTCACCTTCTTACCATGAGAGGCCATGAGCTGGACAGTATCGTAGCCCGTCTTTGACGCTCCAACAATGGTGACGGACGTGACGTTGGGATCTGAAGCTACCTCGTGTGCCTCGATCTTGAGTTGGCCGTGGTTGAGGACGGGTTTGCCGAAGGACTCACGACCTGGATATGACACAGGGTTCGGGGTCGATGCAAGACCAGTGCACATGATGAGTTTCTCGCAGCAATATGAAACTGGAATGGGCTTCTCACCAGCGGCTCCGTCCTCGCCGATGAGCTCCCAGCCGCCTTTGTCTAGCTTTTGGATGGTGCGGATGTTGACATTGAAGCGGATACGATGGAAAATGTCGAACTTGACTGCAAAGTCGGTCATGTACCTGTAGAGAACAAGGCCGGGGATGTGCTCCCCTTCCTTCACGCCATAGCTATCGTCGAGGGGGAAATCAGTGAATTCGTAGGTGCCTCGCAAGTTGTTGGTTTTTAGGCCATCATAGCAGTTCTCTTCAGCCCAAACGCCTCCCAGACCAGATCTCTGTTGGTTAAGTATTAGCTGTCTTCTGTGACATCATCCTGGACACGCAGAGTTTACCTTTTCAAGAAGGAGGATATCGGCTTCTGGTTCTAGCTCCAGGTATGTCTTTGCCGCAGCAAGTCCACCGACGCCTACTTGCTGTTAGACGCACGGCCCAATATCTGGTTGGAATGGTCTCTGTGGCTGACTTACCAGTTCCGACGATTATGATGGATGCTCTGTGTGTCTTCATTCTGATGCTGTTATCCCAGATATATTTAAGTTAAGCGTATGATGGGTTCTACCGGGACTTGGGTCTGGAGGATTCTGTTAATCTTGTGTGACTTAAGTACTAAACCCTGGTCCTTGAACTGCACCACTTTGTCCATAGACAGCTGCAGCAACTTACCCGTGATGGACCCTTACCCCAGATAATGGAACGTGGGGATTGAGATACGGTGGAGCTTTTTCGTCCATCGAGCTTAAGCATTGCGTACCCATTGTCGCTGATTGGAATCTGCGTTGTCCATATTCGTATCTATCTATCTCTGGAGACTTTGCCATCTTCCGGCAGGGAAATGGTGGGAGAGCCAAGTGGGGTAATCCCCACGCCAAAAATTCAGTGGTACATACAAGTACTTCTAAAGTGGTACACAGTAAAGTGGTACATGATAAGTGGGTATTAAGTAGTGTGTAGATAAGCAGGGAGAGGACAAAGAGTGGTACATCTACCCTAGTTAGTGATCTTTTATCCATATCACTGCATCACTGCGCTAACGTTTATTTCTTATTGTTGATCTGAAATTCTGTCGGTAAATTCGGCCGCGCGAATCATGGCGCTCCGTGTCTACGCAGACCTAGGATGCCTAAAGACCGAGAAGCCGGAAGAAAGCAGACCATAGTTCTAGCCACAATGGTTAGGTTCCTTCTTTATACATCAAATTTGCACCGCTACTATCAACTTATAGTGATTCCATCTCCACAATGCCTTCAAGGACTTTCATCGCTTCAAAGGCAGCCGTCCATCGAACTGTCTTGAGATACTTTGCCACTTCGATGGCCAACCCATGTGGACAACATCTATGCAAATCTCTACCAATAGTCGTTGGAGTGCAAGATGCCATGTTTGAGATGGTCTGGTGCATAAGAGCCTTTGACTGTGTCCGTAAGATATCCTCTCCGCCAAGGCTATGATGACAGGCTCCATGGTTATCACCCTGTCCCTGCGAGAAATGCACAAAGGCCCAGATTATCAAGACGCCGATGTAGAGGCACCAAGGGTAATGGAACATTCCGTTAGCCTTCCAATCGCGTAGGTTTAGCAAACCCTCGCGGATCATCTGTGCAGCATGCCACGTAGCATGACTAGCCGACTCAGGACACAGCAGCACCCATTCCATCACCGCCTTTTTACTATCGTTGCGCTCTGTGCTGGTTACAACGTGCCCAAAGATCGCCTCGGCGCCTGCTGCAATCTGGAGATGACGGATATCCGCATTGACTACAATATGGGCACTGTGATAAAGGGCAAGGAACGCCACGTTTTCCTGACGAAACTCGTGTAGCGACGAGTCTTCATCGATAGTTTGTCTTGTTCCCATGGCGCAAGCATCGTACTTCGTCTTCCAGAGTTCCAATGCAGTCGTCATCCGACGGCGCGAATCGTTCTTCCCTTGTGCGGCGTTCCCGAGATAGATGGACTGGTTGTGAAAATGGACCATGTCGTTGCACATTGACATTAAACCGTGCAAGATGAAGCTCAGAGATAAGCTGTCCAAGGTCTCGCACCATATGTTTCCCCCATCCTCGATGAAGTCCTTTACCATACTGTTGATCATTGGAGGATCACCGTTCGAGGGCATCATTGCTTTCCATGCATCTTCATCTTGAGCCCCCCAGAGCTCTTTTGAGCATGGGAGATTGACTTGGATAGACTGAGTAGACATGCTTGGCATAAACGAGTAGTAACTAACATTCTGCGTATCCCACATAAAGATAAACAATATCAAGCTAGGGCAACTTTTATTAGTACGCTCAAGAGTTCTGAGGAATCGAGATATCTTACCGCTTGTACTGTTCATGGTACGCAAATGCTTTCCAATCCTTGTCGTGATCTGACCTCAAGTCAGGAACCATTATCCTGGCCCGCACATGATAACGAGAAAGCCGCCTTATGGCCTATCATCCTTTTTAGTAATCAAATAATAAGAAAAAATCCCACTGTTGGAGGAGACTTACGTTGAACAGAAACGTATGCATTATAACGGCGTTTTCGCGTTGGAATGCTCCAGCTCGATACATCCCATAACACTCTAGCACCATAAAAGCCTGAAGAATGGAAAGGTCAGGCACCTTCATACCACTGATCCCGCTCATGATGTATGGTGTCATGGCATCGTAAAGGCAGACTGAAAGTTGATGGTCGTCTTTCTCCTTATACGTCGCCCCAAGAACAAGCAGTGATAACAGGAACAAAGGCTCCGCGTCGATAATCTCTAGTGTCGGTGTGTGAATCATGGGGTAGCAAGAGTTGAAGTTGGAAAAGAATAAGTTTAGGTACTCCTGCATCCGAGCGAGTGAGAGGTCTGCTGTCCTCTCATCGATCGATGTGCCGTCTGGATAAACAGGTCTCATATCGTTGATGAGCCCAAGAATCTCCCTCCTCTTTGTTTCTGTCAGATGGAGGTTATTAATTCCTAGGCATCCAAGAGAGCATAGACTGTCGACTTCTGTGGAACTACTGCGAGTCTCTGTTGGTTGGAGGCCAGATGTCTCTCCATCAGGGCCTGGGGACTGACTTGCTGTCGGTACGCTCATTGTTGGCGAATGAAGTGTAGGTACGTCTTGAATTGGATGGGACGGTTGGCCATCCTGATCAAGGCCAAGAGAGTCCGGGGGTAAGATACGTAAGTCGCCTTGGCCCAGTACAAGACTCGGATCCCGGAAAACTCCTGGAGAGTGTGAATCGCCCGTGACATTGAAATGCATAAAATCAAAGGTAGAGTCGTGATACATGTCTCCGAGCTCCAGAAAGTCAAAGCCATCTGTACTCAAAAGTCCTTCCTGTGGTTCAGCAGAGGTTCCCTCATCAAACGAGGCAGATTGTTCTGTCGTTTGCTGAAAGTTACCGACCGGGAATTTGTCGCTCTCCAGCACACCTACTTGTTCCGGAATGACAGACGAGGTCATATCAGCGCCCAGCTGACCCATTGTCACTGTTCTCGATTGATCGCTTGATGATGCCGATGGCCGATGGCTTGCTGAGCTGGAACCCATTATAAGTCGACCCCGACGATGTCGTTTAGTCCTGAGTATACCAAGCCCCAACCCGCCAGCCAGCCGGTCTTTACTTGCATGGCGAGCCTTGTGTCGCTCTAAGAGAAGGTTAGCCATTATTCGTATTTCATGAATCAAGACATAGACGTACCAAGGAGATCACGCCGCTTGAAGGATGCAGCACATCGGGGGCACTCAAACTCAACAGCAGAGTGGTTCAGAGCATGCCGCGCAAGATGGGATGGCCGACTGAAGGACTTTCCGCACCCTGGCTTGGGGCATTGGTGTCGCTTTGCTACATGCCGCCGGGTCCGCACCTCGTCACGCTGAGATACACTAGGCCTGCTGGAACCAGTATCCATGTTTTTACGACCAGCTGCTCTCGTAAACGACAATAGAGTTGCTGCGATATGGGAGGAGAATGTCGGATAAACGTAGTAGCGCAGAGAGGTGCGTTACCCGCTTAACTAGCCCAGCCGCTAACCCGTTAGCCGATGTTGGGCACATTGATACAGATAGATAAAGACGGCAGAGAAGCCAGCCTGGGCTACCACGGGCTGATATTGTCAACATGGCGGATACACGCAGTCTATTGCGATGTCTATATATCTAAATATTCACCTGCCTGATCAGATAGTATCCCCACCGTCAACCGGCCAGCAAACTCCAGTTACAGAAGATGCTTGGTCGCTCAACAGAAGAATACTAACCGTAAATACGTCTACCACAAGTGACATGACATCTATCGAGATTCTTTCGTTTTCAAGAATCTCAACAGTGTTGGCGAGACCGACTGCGTCCAAATCTACCAACCACAGCTTGGCGCTCTGCTTATTCAACTGTATCGCGGTCGAGCGACCAATGCCACTTCCTGCGCCGGTGACAGCAATCTACAGAATTAGTGGGTTGAATTGTTTTCGATGGATTAGAATGGTCTTACGACTTTGTCTCGAATTGAATCCATCACAGTGAATAATGTTACTATTTCTTAGGATATGCAGGTCTGTTACAAGAATAATTAAGCTGCTGTACGATATAAATGTTTCCTTCGAGGCTGATTTAGTTAGTACCTTGGTCAGTAGGGTCATTGTCCCTAGTGGCGGGGTAGCTGACTCGCGATAATGAGTGAGGAAATTGTTATTAGAAAAGCAAAGGTATATGTATATACATTATCAACTCTTCATTTGAACAGGTATTCCTTGAATCACAGTGTCTTTTTCACTTCCCTCCGATCCTAGGCCCATACCTAGCCTGATGGCTTCAGCCTCAGTAAAGGACCCAAAGTAGTCCATGTCGTCAACAAGCCCTAAACCAGCAGGCGGAAACACACGATTGATAACGTAATGCGCAGTGAATGAGATGGCGAACCCGAGCGGAAATGCAAGATAAAACAGTTCGTGCCAGGCTTCACCAACCTTGACTTTGTTGGGGGTCACGCCACTAGCAAATCCAGGCAATTGGGTCGCAAAACCAAGGAACCAAGCAATGAAGCTCCTGGGGTTGAAGCCACCACTGAAATAGTAAATACTGGTAGGCCCAGGATTGTAGAGATCGGACAGTTTGATGCGACGGGAACGGATCAGCCAGTAATCGCACACTTGAATGCCAATGATGGGCCCAAGAAAAACGCTGTATGCAGACAAGACGGAGATGAAGACGCTGGCTGAAGAAAGAAGCTCCCATGGGCACATGGCAACGCTCAAGACTAGAGCAATAAATGCGCCTCGCCTGATGTTGATATACGAGCTGACAAGACCAGCGAGATCCATGCCAGCACTATATGCGTTGTCAACCACGTTGATGGCAATCTGGCACATGACAAGGCCCAAGCCAGCAAAGAATGCCGCGGCTCTTGAACCAGATGAGTAGTCTCTGTCAAGCCACTGTTGGCAGATAAGGGCTTCATGGTTGATACACGGTTAGTGATGATAGACTAAACGGGGGCGCTAGAGTTGAGACTTACGAGGATTCCAGATGGCTTCACCCCAGATGCCCTGTGTGGCTGATGCTGCGAGGCAACCAAAGAGGGGGAAGAGTGTGCCGAAAAATCTGCAGATATTAGTTGCTGCTTTTGCAGATCCCAGTTATTGATGGTAACTTACATAATGGAAAACCACTGCCCAAACACCTGATCACCGGGCTTTTGAGCAAATCGGGTGTAATCATTCGCGTTAGTCAGTCCAACTGCTATGCCACCAATCACAGTTGTTACGCCAGACGTGATAGCCCAGCCAAGGTCATGAGAGCTCATTGGCGTGGCACTCTCAGAAAGCAGAGGGCCGCCGCCTTTAGCTTCAACTAGAGACCAAATCATGATGGAGATTAGCGTGACCGACGCAATGATGTTGAAAATAAGGAGGACCCTCTTGATATTGTGAGGATGGATCCATAGAACTGGAATCATGGAGATATTGAAAAGAATCCAGCCAACAAATTGCTTCGTGTCAAGATGAGACGACGCAGGAAACACGTTTCCGAGTCTTTGGAAGCTGGGAAACATGGCTGACAGGATAACAGAGATGCAGAGACCGCCCGTCCACGACTGGACAGAGAACCAGACGAGACTGAGGATAATTCTCTGGACGATGGCGATGAAGGATCCGTATGGACCCCAGATATATCTTGAAACAACAGGGAAACCAATATGCCATTCTGCACCGGTATAGCCGTTGAAGATTGCGACCAGGCTGATGATGACCTTACCGATCAACGTAGCTATAATGACTTGCCAGACACTGAGGCCGGTGGCGACAAGAGAAGCGCCCAGCTGCCAGTTAGATACTAAAGGATGGTCAGATTAAGAGTATATACATGGAGATTTTTGATGGTAGCTTACTGGCTACTTGGTTTACCAGCCAGAAAGATATAAAGGTCATGGTGTTCCATGTTCGACGCGCTGGCTCCAACGGACGAATGTCGTCATTGATCCAGACATTCGAGACGGCTCTGTCTGCGCTGGGCAGTCTCATCCAGGTCAGCGTGGCTTTGAGCGACATACTGGTCGGATATTCCTTCACGTCGGAGCTGTGATGAATATTTGGAACTTGGTCCTATTGAGCTCAGTCACGTCGGATCACAACACGTCTGTGGGGTCTCATTTATTTTATGATGCGTCTCATCATTCTGCATGTCTTGAAGATAAGCAAACAATCATTGCCACTACTGCCTGGTTGGGTTACATTGTGCGAGGTCTGAAAAGAGGGGTTTGTAGCCGACAGATAATGATATGAACCATCTTGTGCTACTCAAAGTTGAGCCTTGCGTAGCTTAATTCCAGAAAAGGGACTCATGTCCGGCAGATGAGACCCGGAGCCCGGGACCCGGAACCAAATTATCGTATCACATATGGTCTTGCAGTTAAGTTGATATTACAATGAGAAGAGAAATTATCCGATTTGTTGGTAAAGTATAGACAGGCCAAGATAAGTTATAGATAGAGAGATAATTCATAGTAGCGGCATAGTCCGGTACCAATTGCCGGTTCGGCATTCCTGATTCGGAGATGCCGCGGCATTTAGCCTAATGATTGACGATGATCAACACTCTCGGATTGTTTCATGCCGACCAGAGTTGACCGAAGATAGGGGAACCACTTGCTCGGGACGATTGCACCGTTTGAGCAAACAAGAAAGTTCAGAAGGGGTTCTTCTTAAGTTTCCCAGTAACGTTATCTTAAGATATGAAAGATATCCTGGTAGAAACCCCGCAGATGAATGTAACCTCACGATTTGTCCATGTAAGCTAACCGTATGCTCCACTTTCCATCAGAGCAATGATGCGAGAGAAACTCTGTTATATGAGTACAGCGTTCGAGGTCTTCTGTGAATTTGGCGGTAACAGAGTGATGCACAGGTTCCTGAAATCACCCTCCATCCCTGCCCATCATGACTCTAAGCAAAGCTGTACGCATCGGAGTTGACGTTGGCGGCACCAATACCGATGCCGTCGCCATAGACGTCGCCCTCGCAGCTCAAGGCGATGCCCAACGTGGAGTCATCGCCTTCAAGAAAACCCCGACTACACCAGATGCGACCGCGGGAATCGAAACTGCTGTAAGAGCTGTCATTGAGTCTGGGAGCATAGTTCCCCAGCGGATAGCGAGCATCACAGTCGGGACAACGCACTTTATCAATGCCGTCGTGGAGAGAGATGCCCGACGCCTTCAAAAGGTGGGCGTCTTGAGGCTGTCACGGTCGTTTCTCCGAGAAGTACCTCCATTCTCGGACTTCCCGCCCGACCTAGCTGCCATCATCAAGGGATATTGTGGAATCATCGATGGAGGCCTGCATATTGATGGGTCTCAAGAAGCGCCCATCAAAGAAGCCCAGGTGGTGGCTGAATGCGAAAAGATTAAGGCAGAGAACCTGAGGGCGGTTGTGATCGCTGGTGTGTTTTCTCCCATTGATGAGGTGTTCCAGCAAGAGAGCCGCGTCAGAGACATCATACTACGAGAAATTCCAGGAATCGATGTTGTATGTTCTCATGAGGTGGCGAATATTGGCTTCCTAGAGCGCGAAAACGCTAGTATCCTCAACGCTGCTATTCTTCAATATGCTCGAAAAACAATGAAGAGGTTCAATCAGGCCAAGAAGAAGCTTAACCTGACATGTCCACTGTTCATTACTCAGAACGACGGGACCACTCTTGATGCTGCTGCAGCAGCCAGGATACCAATCAGGACTTTTGCATCGGGAGCCACCAACTCGATGAGAGGAGCTGCATACTTGTCAGGGATTGATGCTGGAGGCAACTCTTCAGCCATTGTTGTGGATATTGGTGGAACTACAGCTGACATTGGAGTGATCCTTCCAAGCGGACTTCCAAGACAAGCCTCTGCCTATGTCACAGTCGCTGGGGTGAGAGTGAACTATTCAATGCCTCATTTGCACTCCGTTGGACTTGGTGGGGGTTCACTCGTGCGCAGCGTTGATGGAAAAGTCAAGGTCGGCCCCGAGTCGGTGGGCCATTATCTCGTTGAAGAAGCTCTTGTTTTCGGGGGCAACACATGCACGGCATCTGATATCGCTGTTGCCCTTGGAAGAGCAGATATGGGTGACAAGAGCAGACTATCTGGACTGAAACCTGAGTTTGTCCAATCTGCAAAAGACTGTATCAAGGCTCTACTCGACGGAGCAGTCGATGTCATCAAAACCTCGGCTGATCCGCTGCCTGTCCTTCTTGTAGGAGGAGGTGCCGTGCTTGCGCCAGAAAATATCTCGGGGGCGTCAAAGGTCATTCTCCCTCCATTCCACGATGTTGCAAATTCCATTGGCGCTGCCATCTCTCGTGTCAGCGGTGACGTTGATATTGTTCAGAGCACGGCCCATCAGACAGAGTCACAGGCTCTTGAACGTGCAAAGACGATGGCCATTGAACGAGCTATTCAAGCTGGTGCGATCCCTGAAAGTATCACGATGGCGAATGTAGAGAGTATCCCGCTGCAATACGTGTCTCATCAAGTCCGGACCATTGTGAAAGCAGTGGGAGACGTCGACTTTAAGGGCTATGTTTCAGAGTTGGAGCTCGATGCTGTAGATGACGACGATGAAGTCAGTGACGAACCTGAAGGCCAAAAGAATCGGGCTGTCAGGACGACAGAAGATATGCCTGTGGATCCTTTCACATACACTCCTACCATCAAGGTCAACGATGAGGGCGTGCCTGAATGGATACTCAACGAAACAGATCTTGCTTGGCTGGCTGACGGATGCTATGTTCTCGGCTGCGCTGGTGGTGGCACTCCAGCCCCCAGCTTCATCCAACTTCGGGATATCCTACGACAAGGCCACACAATTCGCATCATCGACCAGTCTTCGCTCCAAGATGATGCCCTAATTTACTGGGGCGGCCACATGGGATCTCCTGCCGTGTCGGTAGAGCGACTACAGTCAACCGAGACAGTGGAAGCATTCAATGTGCTCATGGAATATCTGGGCCATAAGAATATCGACGCTGTCATGGGATTAGAAATCGGTGGTGCCAACGGCATGGAGCCCATGCTCGTTGGCTCCTCGCGATTCTTCAACGCACCTGTAATCGACGGTGACTGGATGGGCCGCGCATATCCTACCTACTGGCAGACTACACTCGCGGTACATAAGCCACTGGAACTCGTTCCCTGTGCGATTGACTCTGGCGATGGCAAGAGTATCATCATGACTCGGGCACCAGATGACGAGATCGTTGACAGAGCATTGAGAGCGTCATGTTCTGAAATGGGAAGCCGAGTCGGTATGGCTGCCAAACCCACCACTACCGAGTACGTGCGTAACTACGGCGTGCTGAATACCTGCTCTCTTGCTTGGAGGATAGGTAGATGCATTGCACGCAGCGTTTATGGTAATCAGCTCTCCACAGTTGCAGAGTCGATCATAGAAGAGGCTGGTGGGTTGAAGTCGGCTAGGGTGCTATTTCGAGGGAAGATTGTTGAAGTCGAAAGACGACTATACAAGGGGCACTCACACGGCGCGCTACGCATCGAAGCATTTGATGACCAAGACGATGGCGATTCAGAGCGAATGACACCTGTAGTCTCAGGAGGGACATTGCGAATCCCGTTCAAGAATGAGAACATTCTTGCTGAGCATACCACTGCTGACGGCTCTGAAACCAAGGTCATCGCTTCTGTGCCTGATCTCATTGCGGTTCTAGATGATGGATCAGGTAAAGCACTGGGTGTTCCAGAGTTCAAGTACGGTTATAGAGTAACTGTCCTGGGTATCACGTGCTCGCCGCAGTGGACGAGAACACAATCTGGTATTGAGATTGGAGGGCCAAAAGCATTTGGCTATGACAATGTTGTTTATAAGCCTCTTGGGGAGTATGTGGAACCTGTGAGTGTAATTAGAGAATATGCTTAATTGAAGTTGCAATTGTGTATAACCCATTGACGTATCAAGACGGAGGTTTCACAGGATCTCAACACCAAGAGGTACCATTTTGTCTTTGAAAGAAGCCATTACCAACTGGCGCAAGTTCAAGGGGGTCGGTTGAATTATAATTAAAACTCATGACGTCTCAACGAGACATATCAAGCAAACGCACTGAAAAATTACAGGTTTATTATAGGTATCTACCCAGTGTTCTGTTCATCCAAGTTCGCGTCTTCAGCTGAGGTATCGTAGGCCAGCAAACCGGGATCCGCTGATGCCTACTGCTCGTGGCGGTATAAGGCACCAATGCATTTCAGGCACCAATTCAGCCTCACTCTTGCTACCCCCGCCTCCTTGATAGCCGCATGTCTTGTATTATCTGAATCATCGGCAATAATGGCTGAAAAGTCTCTAAATATCGACTATAGCTCCATAGACCCAAAGACAGAGATCCGTATACTTATTCTCGAGCGAGGAGTAGGTAGTGATTCGATTGTATGCTCCCTGCGATCTGTGGCACGCGATGATGCAGAATACCAAGCTCTATCGTATGAATGGGGTGATGAAAGCAAGCACGATCCCTTCATCACAATCAACGATCGCAGGGTTCAGATTCGCACAAATCTCTCTGATGTTCTGAAGAGTATAAGAAAGACGACTGGGGACTTGCAGCTATGGGTCGATGCAATATGCATCAATCAGTCGGATGTTCAAGAGAAGAGCCAGCAGGTCTCCATGATGGGTGAGACATTTAAAAAGGCAGCCGGTGTCATCTCATGGCTCGGCCCAGCCAAAGACGATAGCGGCCTTGCTATGGTCTTGCTGTCAAACACAACATCTCTGGAAGCCAAGCTTCCATCCTTGGACAGAGACTCGCCTGAGTTGAAGGCCCTGCTTGCTCTCTGCCACCGCCGATACTGGCGCCGAGTCTGGATCATTCAAGAGCTATATCTCGCCAAGAGCTACGTCGTGTGGTGCGGCACTGAATCCATCCCCATGAGCGAGTTCGCAAAGTTAGTAGCAACTCTGAACGAAGGGAGCCACTGGATGGACTTCTATCATAACCCAGCGGACCTACACCGAGTGGCTCGGTTATTTGGCACTGTTTATGGACACAACAACTTGCGCCGCTGGATAACCGTATGCCTTCGGGGTAACTTTGAGTGCACAAGAGAGCATGATTTTATCTACGCGCTTCTGGATATCTCGGAGGATTACGCCAAAGCGCCTTGGAGTCTGAGCGTTGACTACTCAAAGACGCCGCGTGAGGTCTTTGTGCAGCTGCTGCACCAGAGAAGTCTTGCTAAGTGGCATTCTGGAGATCAACGTCGTTTGCTGGAACTTGCAGAAAAGATGAATCTTGAGATGGATGAGGGTCTGAGAAAGTCGATATCTGATCTCTTTAGCGATTGACGTATGGTGAAGCAATGATAGTTTTATCGCTTTCTGGAAGCTTTGGAATACTGCGGAAGGGTGATACCGGCCATGATTGCTTACATTGAGAGAGCAATCCTATGCTAGATGAGTGTCGCAGACAGGTTTCTACCAACTACCAGGTAGTCGAGAAGCCGGAACGCTTAATACAGCTGCTATGAGACACATATTTGATTACTTGACTGGTTGCTGGCTACAAGGTTAAAACTTAGGCTGATAATATAGATAAATATGACACAACAGTCTTTCTCTCAATCACTGCCTTCACAATTAAGACAGGTCTTGTACTTTAGCAATAAAACCGTGATATTGATACTTTCACTCTATGAATCAAGGCTCGACAAGAGCCTCGTAGTTGGGCCTTGCAGGGTTGGCCATCATGACCTCTTTGTACTTCTTATCCCAAGCTTGGTAAGCTTCATTGTCTCCTTGTTTGAGTGCCACTTCGTACGCAGCTTTTGCGTTCTGATAGTCCATTAGGGCTGCGATCCAGGCATTTGCCTATCTCTCAGTCAGTAATACGTTCGCTTTGGAGAAGGCTTGTCAAGGCTTACGTTTTGATCGGCCCAGGTCCTAAAGTCTTGGCCTTCGGTGATCCCGGCATCTTGGTCTGACTGGAAATTGGCCTCGGCAGTTTGCTTTTCGCGGACTGCGTTGGTGTACGCCTTCTGGAGCTTCTGTTTGCTGTCTTGGATGTGTTGTTGGATGGCTGGGTTGGACATTTTGAGACGAGTGATGATGCTGTGAAATGGAGGTTTTGGATATAGTGATGGACGAGTGGAAGATGGGTTAGAGAAGGATAATGGAGATGGGGAGCCAGGACTGGGAATTTATAGACAAATTGTGCCTTTGCCGTGTCTTTCGCTGACGTATGTCAAGATAGCAATCCTGCAGCTAATGTAACCAACTAGACTTCTTTCTCTTGAAAGTGACGATTAATTCCACTTCGATTATCAGATCTACAGGATACTTAGGACTGTGTAAGCTAATTGATGTATGTCTCAGTCTCAGCTGTACTCTCGCCGCCGATCGCAAGCTCTTTCAAGATTTAGCGCTGTACTGCTATCCTATCAAACATATCCACGAAGAAGCGCAAGAGCTCAACAAAATGACGCTGGCTGGAGAACGATTGCTAGTCGACGCATTACACGACGTAAAACTCGACTATGATATCCATTGGCTGCGAGTGGGCGCGCGGCAAGTTTCTGTCTCAGCTTGTCAGCGTGGCGCTGGCGCTATTGACCTTGTGCTGTACTGTGAGGTCAGTACCCCGCCTTAACATCTGTGCTGACCTTGATGATCTATCAAACTCAAACTAACCTCGCCATGACCCAATTCCAGGCCTTCGATTATGGCGCGGTGGAACTGAGGACGGCATCAACTGAGATCCGGCTGCTAGATCTCTACCCTTCACAGGGTTCGGTAGACAGCCCTCTGATCGGCCGTCTATACACAACCGCTATTGCAAATCCATCACCCTATATCGCCCTCTCGTATGTTTGGGGATTAGGCGACAAGACTCAATCGATTGAGGTGTCGAACTTGAGTGACGATGATAAAGCCGTTATACCAATCACGGAGTCTTTGGAGACGGCTCTACGACATTTCCGCAAGCCAGATGAGGTCACAACCCTCTGGATTGACCAAATTTGCATCAACCAAGCAGACAATAGAGAAAAAGGTCAGCAGGTCGCGATGATGGGGAGAATCTACTCGTCTGCGACCCAAGTGCTAGTATGGCTTGGTCCAGCTCAAGATGGCTCCGACGAATTGATGGGAGCATGGCAAGATATTGGGCAACGAGCTCGGGAGTTTGGACTGGAGAGCTACATGAACCCACAAAGTTACCACCTTATATCAACATTGGGGAGAACCAAGGACCCCTTGGACGAGACTGCTGTGAGCTTCCAACGTTTGTTGGCCAGTACCGTCAAGGTCTTTGCTCCTTTGCTAAAGGAAAAGACGTTAAGAAAGTGGTTTGAGAGACCGTACTTTTCACGAGTCTGGATCATCCAGGAGTTTTGTTTGTGTCCTGATACCATCTTTGTGTGCGGTTCCAAGACGATACCCGTGGACTTTGTCAAATTCGCGGTACTGCTGCTTCAAACCGCGATAGGCAACATGCCGCATGGCGACTACGAGCAGCTCCAACCACCTGAGATGCCTCTGGAACGACTATCCGAAGTATCTTCTGAACCAACAGCACGGCTATTTGGTTGTCGCTCACGTCATCAGAAGCATAAAGACGACGAGCTGTACATGCTGTTACGCAGACTGTTCGTTGAGCTCGAGACGAATGCGACGGTGCATCGTGACCGCATCTTTGCACTCCTTGGCCTGGCTGCGGACGCTGAGAGGCTTGGGATCCAGCCGGACTATGAAGGAAGCACTGAACGTATACTGACGCAGACGGCACGCACGTTGATTGAGAAGAGTGGACGAGTGGAACTGCTGTGCTATTCTCAGTTTCCAAAACTCGATGGGTTTTCTCACCTTCCGTCGTGGGTTCCGGACTGGCGGTCTAACCTAAGCCGTTCGTTCTATACTATCAACGAGCGCATTGATAAACATCTATTTGCCGCATCTCGCCAGGATAGTGTTGTTGAGGTTGTGGAACACCCAAATGACAATTCGGATATTCTAGGACTTCGAGGCTATAATGTTGATGTGATTGAGGAAGTTGCGGAAGGTGATGGTTGGATGGGCATGAGCTGGGACTATGAGAGATATCTTGGCTATATGGCCCAGATTGACGAGTTGTGGCAGAAATCCATGGAGAAAGCCCCCAACGGGCGGACCCTAATTCAAAAGGAAGAGGCTCGGTGGCGTGTACCTATCGGAGACATCTACTGGACATGGGAAGGGGACCAACAAAGAGCGAAACCGGAAATAGCAGCGTTTCATGAGCAATTCCTCCAAGAGCTGAAATTGTTTGGCGAGATGACTCGACTGGCAGCTGGAGGACAAGACATTTCGGATAAGTCCTTGCAGTGGGAGGAAGAGCATCGTGGCGCAGAGACGAAGCATAACTATCGTGAGAGTATGAGGAAGATGCAGGGCAAACGACCGTTGCTCACAAAAGCGGGATACTTAGGTATGGGTCCCGTAGAGGCAAAAGCTGGTGATGTCGTTGTTGTCTTTTGCGGCGGGCGAATTCCTTTTGTGCTACGTCCTGTGGAAGGCTCGAGAGAAGTTGGAGTGTTTTCTTATATCGGTGAGGCATATTGCGATGGTGTTATGGACGGCGAAGCTGCTAGCAAGGAGAAACACACTTTCTGGCTCACTTGAGTATATGTAACTCGCCCTGAATATCATTCTCGCTCGAATATATCCCTTCTTGGAATCACGCAGTGGATCACGAAGCGCTAGTGGCTGTCAAACCTGCTACCTTTGGTCTAGCTAGTCTAGATAGACCCTTGGCTACGACGCCGATGTCGGCTAACTCAAATAGTGTGAGTCTTGTTGCGCGATATTGATGATGAGTCAAGCTTGGCCAAGAAAACAGCCAATAGGCAGCGGCTACTTGTTTCTGACTATCTTATGCTCCCAAACATAAAAGCGGCCAAGGTACGGCTTCTCTCTCAAGGGCTTCCTCTTAATATCTCCGTCTTGCGTCTACCCGGTCTCTGTCATTAAGCTCTCAGTATCGCGTGGTAATACCTACTTCGGTTGCAAAGTCTTGTCAAGATGACATCAAATCAACCAGAGAACCCAGATTTCATACAGATCAGGACCACTCTTACGAAACTACCTTACCCACCGTTTGAGGAACGCCCGACTGTGAGAACAAAGCGCCTTGTTCTCAGACCATTCTATGAAGATGCTGCAAGGGACCTTTACCCCATGCGCGCCCAGAAAGAGGTCATGATGTGGACATCGCAAGGCGCCCCAGACAAAAATCTTGAGGAGACGCAAAAGTGGGCTGCGCAAAGATTACCGCCATACGACGAAACAAACTTGTACTACGTGATCAGTCTTATTGAAACCGGCGAGGTTATCGGAGCTGGTGGCACATACAGAAGAGAGTGTGAGCTGGGCTGGCCGGCGATTGGATATGCATTTCGCAAGGAAGCTTGGGGTAAAGGCTACGCGACTGAGTTTCTGGTGGCGTTTATGAAGATTTGGTGGGAGCTACCACGAGCCGAGTATTCTATCGCTGTGGATAGGACTACGTTGAGTGAGGAGGAGATAGTGGCTAGTGTGAATGGTGCTATCACGGAAAGATGTGCTGCGGAGACGATCAAAGAGAATATGGCTAGTAAGCGTGTCTTGGAGAAGGCTGGGTATACTTGGGTCAAGGAATGGAGGAATGAGGAGAAGAATTGGTCGATCTATGGATGGGTGACAACAGCTGCTCAACTGCCTGCGATTTAGGCTTGGAGTAAGAAGAGGATACATACTCTCGATTCTATCGAGGCTTGAAGCGTCTTGGGTCAGATCGGAGAGACAAAACACTGAGGGTCCATAACTGTGGTTTCTTTGAAGGAGAGTAATTGAGTAGACTAAGGGTTATTGGTACTCTGGTGAAGCTACATAGATATCCCGATACCACTTTCCAGCCTCCAGATCATCCCCGCCAGTGATAAAGAGTAGGAGATTGCCCAAGCAGGATGCAACTAGATATAGTATGAGGAATCTTTCGGAAGGAAATTACCGTTGTAAATCAAGCTGTGTTTATCGGCTCCAGACAGCCGAAGGACCTGCCCCACCCTCATGCGTATCTTCATGATCTCCAGCAGGAGGCGTCACCAGCGGCTGCTCCTCATCATGATCATCGTGAAACTCCTGTCGACCATGACAATGCGGACAAGGCTGAGGCGAGCTCGAGACAAAATCCCCCACGAGCTCCCTCACAATATCCTTCATCTGACTAGTCCTAAACAACACAAGCAGCGCGAGATAAAAATGAAGAAACATATTAAACATCAACGGAGTCGACGAATACGCCACCAGAAAAGTCTCCCCAGTGTCCTGCCATCTGTTAAGCGTCCAAGTGAAACTCAGCGTCAAGAGCGACAGGACGCCCATGAGTATATCGGCGACAAGGCAGTTTAATGGGTCGGTGATGGGCGTGGCGAATGTCGCTTTAAGATGTGCGCCTTGACGGTGGAGGCGTTTCATGGTGAAGCCGAAGACGGCGGACAAGATGAGGAGGATGAATGTGAAGAGAGCGTTAGGTCGGACCATGATGCAGAAGCGGACGAAGTTGAGGGGCAGACCGACGGCTGCTGAGAAGAGGAGGAAATCCCTGGTGGGATGGAAGACTGCCGCTGAGTTGATGGCTGTCATGTTGAGCTTATTTGACTATAGTGGTATAATAGTGGTATGCTGTGGTGAGATACAGATTGCAGGATTATTTAGAAGACTGGGTATGCATGAATACTTATACTGAAATGGCCTTCAGGTGCACTGCCATGATGATATGTATCATCATGAAGGAATAATGGCTGTGACATGCATGTCATCTTCAATCACATCCACTTGGAATCTCAAACAAAAGGCAAATCGATTGATCGGCATCTGCTAGGCAGTGATTCTGTCACCGGTTGAAATCCTTCGAGGCAGCAGCGTAAGCACTACAATGCATAACGATTTTATGCAATGCGGACTCTGCCTAATTGGGCGGAGAGGATAGGTGACTAAGCGCATAAAGCACCCACTTTCATAGTACACTAACAATTTTTACCCTTTTTTATTGGCTAACTAACGACAATTATACAGAGTCTGCCTGATCTTCAATTTGCATCTACCTGCTAATGCCGAGCCACAATGCAGCGCCTTGGCTATTTATAGACCTCAGTATGAATTTTTGTCCGTTACCCTACGGAGTACGGAGTAGAGCTTAAGAAAATAGCATAATTCTGGCTCATAGATAATTATCTAGCCAACAAGAACCATATTTCAGCCAGTCGCGTATATATACCATCACGTAGTAATTATTATTCGGGTACAAAAGAAGCTCAGAATCAGGAGCCCAAGCCGCAAGATCAATCTTATCCCTCTTTCGGGCAGTTGATCCCGAAAAACACAGTAGCCGACGTAAAAGTGCCTTTACTATTGCCACCCGCGCAGCGCAATGCCAATACCTTCAGCGTTAATGCCATTAAGACCATTTTTTTAACAAGAGCTCTAAACATAGTGGTTTCACTGCCTTTGGGTAATAGTATGTACATTTTGACATCTCCGCCAATTGGGACGATGTGCCTTTCGACGTCCAAGGATAAGGCCGGCGTGATGGCATCGAGCCTCGCAAGTATCATACGCCTCTAGGCGCACTGGAGTCTGGCCAGGCCGGCAGCGACGAACGAGCATGCAATAGCCTTGAGCAAAGAATGGCTAGACCCAAGCTCTGCTTTTTCAAGTTCATCATCGAGAAGTTGAAAGTGCTCAGGTGATCTAAAACCATGTCCAGTGAGTGTTGCTAGATAATTTGCACTAGTCCAGCCAGCCAGTTGCTTCATGGAAAGTACCTTAGTGATGCCAGCGGCACTGAACCGCTTATCTAAAAAGTGAGGGAGAAAGGCGTGCACGCCATTTTGACTCTGCTGGCAACCTCAGTGGTGCAGGTTCCTGCGAGCAGGCTTGCAATAGGTTCAGGGATCATGTTGTTCTTTATTGACGCTCACTAGTAGAAGCCAGTGCAGATTATGATAAGAAGTGAGATGCTGTATAAGACAACTCGACAGCTCGGCACAGACCTTGCGCCATGGCAATACGGAGTACCGTTCGAATAATTACACGGAACAGAGGCCTTAGTCCACCCGCTGTCCGTGCGCCGTATCTCCAGCCGCGATTCCGCGGATTCAGCACTTTCATTCCGGGTGCCGCTTCTGCACAGATGCCGCAAAGCAGTGGCCACAGACGCCAGCTATCTATAAATGGCGTCCGAGCTCCTAAAAGGGTTTCGAGATAAGACAGTATCTTTGCACAAACATAGGATATACGGGTAGTGAGGTCAAGTTCTAGTGTCTGCAGCAACCTCAGTTAAGTGGGGATAATTGGTAGCATTTGTGCATGAGCGACCTAGCGACATGACAAACATGTCATGAGCGATAAGTCATCGGCTGGGCAATTAGATAGATCATCATCAATTGGCACCATCATCGGGGTACAGGGAGATAAATAGAAAAGATCATCCAGCAACTAGTAGAGATAGTAAAGTACATCACCTATAATACGAGGCATGGCTCAAATTCACTTTCGCTATTGATGGCACATAACAATGCATTATTAGACGAACCAATCGCAACACCCTGAACTAAGCGGTCGCAATCCTAAGTTTTATGTATCAGAAAGCTCTGACCCATGAATCAGGATCGCATTAATCACCCTGCAGCGTGACACAGTTCAGTCGACCAGTGGCCGTTTTAGTGCGCCGGCTCAACTCAAAGATCTGGGCGCGCTGGAATGCCCCCGGGCTGTTCCCCGCCTGCTCCCCGAGTGCGCTAAATCCCATAGTCCGCCTGGGGTTGATAGTGGCTTCAGTGGCTTCAGTGGCTTCAGTGGCTGTTTGGGCCAAGGGTCTGTGTGTTCTCGATGCGGTAGGAATGTTTTTTCACAATGGCGGCCGCCAGATCTACAACCAATCTCCAATCTAAGCCCTATGCAACTATGCCCGTCGTCTGACACTGGACAGTAGCCACAGAGCATTAGCTTTACAAGCGAATGCACTCTACGCCATAAGAGATCGAGTTTCTGTTGTTATCAACAAACCCGGGCTCCTAAATCCGAAGGGTCCCAAAGCCGTTCTCGACCCCGTCTATAGGCCGAGACCCCTGGAGGTGATATAGGTACATCATCTCTTCTGCCGCGCTAAGCTGTCCCAAAGGCCTGGACGGAACTGACGGCATGCATTGAAGATCTGGCCGTCGTGGGTGTATGTTACCTTGTGTTACAGACGCTGTTTTCACCATTGTTCAAACTGGACGTGTTTTATCAAGGCGCTTCCCCGTTATCTACAGTACATTCTGTTCATCTCATCTCATCGCAGAGGCTACAGCACTAACTTTAGTGCGCCGCCCGCTCCCGGACCTAGGTCAGCACTAACCAGTCACTTAAGTGAGGCTAACATCCCGCTGTTGCTTTTTTCCAGCGCTGCCCGTGCGTTTACGGCTTTAACAAGGGTTGAAATTATATAACTGTCAGAGTGGGTTGAACCAAGCTCCAAGCTGCCAAGTACTTTTTCATCCTGCAGACGGGACGAGTACCCCGAGTAAACCCTTGTCCCCGTCAGCACTACCCCATGCCTGACTAATGTCACCAAGCAATAGGAAGCAAACGCCCAAGTGCCGGGTTTCAAGCCCCTCTCCTCAAGCATTGGTCGTCTCTCCGGAATGTATGGACCTCCCCCCCCCTATCAGATTTATGCTTTCATGCTGCCTGCAAGCTCATGACTCTCTCAAAAGTTTAAAATCCCCTAGAGGACTAACGCGTCCGTTTATGAAACGCCCCGATGCGACCCCCCTTGTGCCTCGACGCTTTGAGTATTAAGATCTGTCGATCTGTATCCCCTGGCTCCGTCCCTTGATTCCGCAAAAAGTCTGCCATGTATCCATTCTTCTTGACTTGATCCTTTTTTAAACTCTTCTCTTGTTGCTCTGTTGCGATAAGCGAAAAATGACTGTCGAGGGCCTTCTCGAGCAATATCAGGGCCATGTTGTCCCAAAGGCATACAATGCGGGTTATCTCGCGCTCAGCTACCTCATCAGCTTGGTGGGGGCTGCTTCGACGCTCGAATTGATCAATCGGAGATCGTGGTTTAACGGAATTTCGAATCAGTGAGCTACCTGCGATGGATTGCCAAGCGATAAAAATTGCCAAGAGTGATTGCTAATACAGATGCATTAGTCTGATACTATGTTCGTCCGCAATCACCATGGGCGGTATAGCCATTTGGTGCATGGTGAGTATCAGTTCACCTCGCCTTGTACACTATTAATTAGTATTGCTCGTCGTGCAGCACTTCATTGGCAATATCGCACTCACTCTTGCTGATGGCGAGGCAGAGATGCAGATTGTGTACTCGAGTGGCATGACAGTACTCTCCTTCTGCATGCCTGTTCTTGTCCTACTCGCCGCATTCTACGCGATAATAGGCATCTCGAATCGAATCGCTTGGTGGAGAGTGTTAACCGCCGGTATCCTTTGCGGCTGCGCCATCTGCGGTATGCACTACCTGGCCAATGCTTCCATCAAAAATTACCAATGCATCTACGAACCGGCATATATCGTAGGTGCTGCTATTATCGCCGTCGCTGCGAGCACTGTTGCGTTGGCCATGTTCTTCATCTTCCAGTCGCTCTCGGCGAGCAGTTGGTGGAAGCGAACTATTTCTGCCATCATCCTCGCTGGCGCGGTATCGAGTATGCACTGGTGCGCTTCTGTTGGGACGCAGTACAGACTGCTCCATCTGAGGAAACTGGAACGAGGAGACCGCACTGCGACCGCTGTTGCAGTTATTTGTTTGGTAAGTGGTTGCGGAAATCTTGTGTCTTTCCGCGACCAAGGCATAGCTTGTGCAGGCCGACTAACCAAAACTCCAATAGTCTTTCGGTGCCTGCATCATCATTGCTGGATCGGCTATCCTACGTGCCCGCACTCTAAGAGATGCAGCCCTTCGTGCTCAGCAGATTGAGCTAGCGGCTGTTGTCTTTAATAAAGACGGATGTGTTCTCGTCGACAGCAACGGAGTCTTTCCAAACACTGTTGTTACCGATTTCTTTATCGGAGAGGTAAGATGATTATACACTTTCAAGACATCATTTCTTAGGTCTATCGGTACATCACAAGCTCATTTACTGACGTTTAATCTCGCATTCGTAGAACACCGACGACAAATTCAACACTGCCCATCCGCAGTTCCACTGGATGTTTCAGGCTTCTCGGAATTGGACTGGTATCTCGGGACTAATTAATGGCATGAAGCAACATCTACAACAGCTACCGCACAAAAGCCATCATAAAGATCCGACAAAGGGAATCCAGCTCATCGACGACGATGGAGAGCTCATCAATGGGTATTCAGTCATCTTCCGCGAGTTATTCTGTGTCGCCGCCTCCACGCTCAGCGATCGTCTCGACGAATCCATCACAACGATGGGTATTCTATGGGACGAAATTATCCCCAAACGATCGGTCGCAAACCCTGCCTACCTACAAGCACTAGAGAAACATCGCGAAAATCAAACTTGCGACACTAGCGAGATACTACGCAAGGGATCGACGACAACAGGAGAAAGCCACCTCGAGAAGGGAGTTGGGATTGAACTTGAGCTTGAGATTGACGGTCGAGGAGCGCTCATGTTTTTGGTCCGTCGTCTTACATCTGATGAGGAGGTGAAACGACTGGAAACGGCTGGATATCGGTTCGTAGACCCTGCTCAGGTATGCAACGATGCGAGGAACCATTTGCAGATGCAGATTCCGTCCAGCGAGTTCGAACTCAAGCTACGCGACATGAAGGCTTTTATCTCACAGCAAGGTCGTATCAAGCCCGGGGTTCATCTTGGCCTATTCGCAATGCAGGATCGAGGGCTTAATAATCATCACATCTTGGTGCAGAAGGATGCTCGCGATTTACTTCCATTGATGCCTCTGCCACTAAGCACTATCGACGAGGCCCAAGTCAGAATGGTACAAGGGCTAAGTGGATTTCAGGTTCCTGAGGTCATTCAAAGGCTGAGGACCTCGGGCGCGTCTTCGAGATCTCCCGATGAAGAATTATTCGCCCACTATCTTTCCAATGCCATTCACTCACTATACGAGTGGGCACAGGAACCTTTATTTCATGATGCTGTGCTTAGTCCTACTATACTACGGCTTCCCTACGGGATCGACGGAGGTGATGCAGAGGAGACAGTCATCATGGCATTGAGGCTCAAGATATCGCATCCTGTCATCTCGTCTGGCCCCAACTGCCAATGGGTACCCCTCAATTTCTTCGGTATGCGACAGGTCTTGGAACAGTCACGGCAAGAGTTTGTACGGGTGCTCCATCAGGACTTTGATCCTTCAACGATGCCCGCAAGCCGGGCTAACAACGAGCTCACTTCTGGACCTCTATCGACACTCCGCCGACTAAAACGTTCCGAAGGATCAATCAACTCAAAAGGCAAAAAGCCCCGCGTTCCAATCATGAGATTGAGGGCCTTATCGAAGGACTCCACACGCTCATCTTCAACGATAAACTTGTGTCCTGCTGAGAGCAGTGAAGCCCACAACGAGCGCCTCCCATCAACAGACACAGTGGATGTCTTGCCCCCAGAGCATCATTACACCTCCCACCAACAATCATTCCTAAACGGTGGCATTGTTGTATTCCAAGAGGTGACTGTCCAAGTGGAACAGAAGAAGTCTGAATCTAGGGGTGACTTGGAGCTATCGTTGAGTCACGACACGGTGACTGAGCCGCCGAAAGTACATCAGCGACACAACAAGAAGAATGAAATGCCAGTTGTACAGAGTATTGAACTACAACCGTCAGGGAGGGGAACAACAGAGGTTTCAGTCGAGTCTCGTTGGCTGCATAGTTTCAGCCACGGGGATAACAACATCACGACGATGGCCTCTTTTATAGATACTTTAATACTAGAGTCTAGTCACTCTGCCACGTAGCAGAGCTTGCACTCTCAAACATAATATACAAAATTATTTCCAATCTTTTATCAAGGATTTAACAGTTTGTACCCGACAGATCTTGTTTCTGTGCGGTTGCTATTGGCAGTCAATGCTATGCATGTGCGATTAGCCCAATGTGGGATGTTTTCGGCATTGTACTCAAGCCGTGCCCACTTTGAATTAAACGTTGACCAGTCACGAGTGTAGCCGCCTTTCCCGGGGTATTGAGGGGGTGACGTTCGTTGATAAAGTTGAGTTCCCCGCACGTTCAGGACGCAGATGTAACTATCTCGGTAGTTAGGTCGGCTAGCTTATAAAAAGGGTTGTTCTGATACGCTTCTGATTATAGCGAATCTGCTCTTGTTTGTCTCATCTTCTCGTTGTTTGTCTGTTCGTCTTGAGCCTCTGAACTGATCCTCGCCATCTTTCATTATTCACCCAACCACATTTCCTGGCTGGAGGAGAAAGAAAATGCTTCTTGTGTGGTCAGCAGCCATCATAGCCATCATTTGGCTGGTACGTGGGTTGTTGGTCTCATCATCCAACACCGAAGGCGGCGGGAAGCCTTTACCCGGTCCACCAGGTATGCCAAGGGCACAACATGATATCTCTCACTTGCAAGTTACACTGTACCCGTCCGACTAACCATGATACTCAAGGTAAACCATTGGTTGGGAACCTCTTTGATATCCCTCAGTACCACTCTTGGCTGAAGTTCAAAGAATGGGCCGACACGTACGGTCCCATCTTCCGTCTCAACCTCGCTGGGCGGCAGCATGTTGTCTTGTCGACCGAGAAGGTTGCCAATGATCTCCTGCGCGAGAGAGGCAGTTATTATTCTTCGCGCGAGTTTCTCCCTATGGCATCAGGGATTGTCTCGCGCGAGATGAGGCCATTACTTCTCCCATACAATGGTGAGGTCAACAGCTCTAAAAAAAAGAAAAAGAAGAAGAAGAAGTCTGTGTTAACGTCGAACTTGATATGTAGATCGGTGGCGTCGAGGCCGGAAGTTGATGCATCAGCTGACCATGCCGGCGGCAGCTGATTCTTACCAACCCGTCCAGGACTATGAGTCCAAGAAGCTGCTCGTATCGCTGCTAGATACACCTGCCAGCTACGACAAGTGGTTCGAGCGGTACGCCTCAGGAGTTGTTTTTCGCATTGGCTTCGGCAAGTGGATAGAGACGGGCAACGAGTCCGCCGTCAAGCGAATTATACAAGTCAACCATAATCTAGAGCGAGTTGCATCTCCCGGAGCCTACTTGGTCGATTCGATGCCATTCCTTAACAACTTGCCAGAAGCGGTGGCTCCCTTCAAGAAGGAGGGGCGAAGACTACATGAGGAGGAACTGAGTCTTTTTAGAGAGCTTCAGTCTGATACGGCTCTTGCATTGGAGAAGGGCTCTGCCCCCCAGTCTTTTACACGAACGTTTCTTGAGAACAGGGACAGCTATCAGCTTTCGGATGACGAGGGGGCCTACGTGATTGGCACCCTGTTTGAGGCCGGAAGCGGCACCACGGCGGCGGCCATGATGTCATACTGTCTCTCCATGTGTCACTTTCCAGAGTGGCAAAAGAAGATGCAGGAGGAGCTCAATGAACAGGTGGGCGACCGCATGCCCGAGTTCGAGGATCTTTCCAACCTCCCGACAGTACGAGCTGTCATCAAGGAGGTGCTGCGGTGGCGCCCTGTCACAGCAGGTGGGTTCCCTCACCAGCTGACCAAGGACGACGAGTACGAAGGGTTTGTCTTCAAAAAAGGGACGATATTTCATCCTAACCAATGGTGGGTCATATCCTGACTCTGCTTCATGACATATGCTAATCTCATCGTGATGCAGGGCAATCCACCGAGACCCGGTATTATACCCTGACCCAGACAACTTCAGGCCCGACAGATGGCTAGACCCAAAGTTCCCAACCACCTACAAAGAACCGCTCTCCAAGTTCCCCAACCTACAGAACTATAGCTGTTTCGGATTCGGGCGGCGTATCTGTCCAGGGCAGAACATTGCTGAGCGGTCTCTGAATATCTTGACGGCACGGATCGCCTGGGCTGGTAGCATAGTCAGAAAGAGAGACGCGGATGGGGTGGAGCTGCCGTTGCCACTTTATGACTACACCAAAGGGTTTAACACACAGCCGGAACACTTTGATTTTGACTTTGTTCCACGATCACAAGCGAGACATACGACCATTAGGGAGTCTCTGAGGGAAGCAAGGGACAAGAGGCCAGCGTAGAGAGAGTAAAGTTCAGTATGTTAAAGTATATTAACAGAAAGAAAGAGATAATATCTATAAAGAAGTCCACATACAATTCAATGAGCGTGACGTCTTGGGAGCAATAACTTGGAAAGGGGCGCACCATAGTCCCAAGAGTTGTTCAAGCCTGACCATAAAATCGACCCGGCGAATTTGAGTGCATGGGGTAGTTATACTGGTCAAGGGATTCTGTATAATTACGAGGGGGGTGTTGAGCCATCCGATGCTCTTGTAGATAACGACAGCGATGACCGTCGGACGTGGTGAAAGGATGCTCGACAATGGAAGGCGACAAGTGGCTCTTGTTCTGTAGAGGAATAATTACTGAGTCATTGCGTATATGAAACTTGTCCGCCGTCTCTGTGGGAATTATTATCGCTCGTCCGGGGTAAACAAGATTAAAAAGAGCAACAGTGACGAAGATCATGGAAGCGCCAAACACATAAATATATGTTTCAGTTGACTGCAATATGCCGTTCGATCCTGTGATGTACTCAATCAAGCGTAAGAGAGATTGGATCATATCAGAACACTGGAAACGTAGAGAACGAGGACAAATTGCTTCCAGGGAGAGATCGAAGAGAAGCTTTTGCTAGTCGGGTTCGCAGTAATTAGACGATGGAAGATATGAAGAATGGTGATGAAGAATGCGAAGAAGTAGAATTGAACAGCAAGGCCAACTATGATGATGTTCTGCCCCATCTTCTGGTCACTCTTGGTCTTGGCGTTGGCTAGCATGCCTCCTCCTGTAGTTATCAGAGGTTAGTATCGCGGCTACCGCCAAAGAATACGCTTCGAACTGACCCGCAGACTGTGTCAGAAAAGATATGGCATCACCAATAACAAAGGTCTTTGTCAAATATTCAATCGGCACCGGTGAGTAAGGGTCGGCTTCGAGGGATCTTATGAGTCTTCCAAGCGACATATAGATAGAAGCTGCCAACGTTGTCGGACCGAGGAGCAGAAGGAGGCTATGGAGGACATAAGGCATAATAGCCCAGTCCGGTGTCTGCTTTGCAGATATTGCACGCCCAGCATAACCAATTGCCTCGACTGTTGTGGATTGACGAGTGCGTGCTCGGGGGCAAGTAGTTTCAGCCACTTACAAATACATCCAATAATGAATGGAACAAGATAGAGGGTTTTGTGCCAAATGAGTTGAAAGAGATGGTAGAGTGACAAAGCACTAAAGAAAGCCAGAAAGATAATTACGGCGGTGAAAGATGGGTCGAGGTATCCGAAGTATTTATCTGAAAGACGATTGTACTTGACATACGAAGTCAACAATGACCGGCCTATCCGCGAATGTTGGGCTTGCTGATGGACATACCCGTATGATTTACGGGCTAACTGCCTGTGTCTCCAATGGACTTATGACACCGCTCTTCCATAGACGTGATAGATGAGGTGAACACATTTGTCACAATGGTTTTGAGTATAGCGGAAACCGCATTTCAGCTTCTGAATGTTTATTTATAGGTTCTCTAAGCGACCTAGATTCCACAAGTTCACACAATCAGCAGTACATAAAAAACTCCATCAGATATCATACCGATGGCGATCGTTCTCTGAATTTTGGGATAGGAAACCCAAGCTGCTCATTGATTCGGATAACCTCCTCGAGGGCTTCAGGATAGTCAAGATCTGACTTTGCCTGTCTGTCTATGAGTCTCCGCTGCTCGATTGTGATTGGCTTCCTCTCCCATATATCTCGAAAGATCTCATGATGAGTGAGGGCGTATTCAGGGTCCACACGAACGCGGTTCTGTGTATCACTCAAAATAGGGAGTGGATTGGGCTCAGGAGGAGGACAGTCTGTTTTTGCAAGTAAGAATGCAAACAGTGCCTCTTGTTGATCATCGCGAAGCTGGTACACGCGATAAGTCTGCTTATGACGACAGGAATGAAAGTAGATGTTGGGCAATGGCGTATTTGATGAATTTTCTGCTCGACGGTCAAAGATTGCTACACCTCCGAGGATACGATCCTCAGCCCAATACCCAACTATGTCAGCGACTCCATTGGGGTAGATGTCTGCATCGAGATAGGCGTGGTGACTGAGGAGTGTCGGCCGTGGCGGTACGTCGACAAGGCCTTCAAGCTCAGATGCTGGAATCCTCCAGTTGGTAACGTAGTCAATGTCTGCCTTTCCTCCTTTGTGTAATTGGAAGTCAAGCTGAAATAACAGAACGGCAATTTCATGAAGAGCTACTGCTACTAGCTCCACTAGACGTGTCTTAAAAGCTCTAGACCCAATCTCGGCATGTTCATATTTCTCAATGGTCTAGAACAGTGAGTAGCAATACGACGAAGGATATTAGAGACATGACTGACCATTGGATCAAAAGTCAGAATGTCGGAATTCCACTGTTGATAATACTCTTGGGCCTTTTCAAGAGCCCCAGGACATAGCTCATCGTGGCATGAGTCGATAGGATGTTCACCAAAGACATGAGGGAAACGGCGATCAAAACACACATCTCCGGTGGGTAGCCCATCCATGATTTGAGCATACGTAAATTGCGCAAGTTCAGTAGCCAAGGCATTTTTAATCGCGCCGTCTAGAATATGGCGATGTCGCTCTGACTGGATATCTCGAAATGGGACCCGGAGCCTATATTGGGCCGCCGCTTTTTCTTTCAGCGTCTCGGTTAGAACTTTTAGTTCTTCTGGGTCCATGATGAAGTAACGAGGGAGTATAAATTAAGGGAAGATTGAAGAAAGATTGAGGAAGAGCATGAAAAGTGGACGAATTGGTTGTGTATGATAGGCGGGGTTATGGCTGCCTAATACCTCAGGCCCCCTTTTTTCAATGTTGGTTGTAAGTTGACTTCTAACCGCCTGCTGGTACGTTGCAAGCGCCGGCCCAAAAATAACACAACTGTTGGCCAGGGCGGCCGTTTCAGATTCAGTCAAAGCAATTATGGAGACTCTTGGATACGGGAAGGTGACTACTATTGTATGTTCGCTTTTGAATGCGATCGTGCTACATTCTGGTACTTATCGGGGGGCGGGGGGTTGACTGAGCACCGCAACCTATTTCGTCTATCCCATCATTGTACACCCATTCCTGTTGGTAATTAGGGTTAAGATAATACTCGTACTATATCCTGGCCCATGTATGCTCAACCAACACTCAACCAACACTCATCCGTAGGTCCGTTCAACTTGTTGGTTCGAGCCGCCCAACACAGCCTAGGATCGATGTTCCAGGCGGTTAATAATTCTAGTTATTTATTACCATTGCATAGTCTATGGAAGTCTATAAATTCGTCGTGCTATCCTCAGTCCTTCTATATCAATATCCATATTTGAATTGCCTTGTCTCAACTCTTCAATTGAATCAATATCAATCTTTACTTGCACCCCTATATATCTTTACACAAGTTCATTATGTCTTTCAGTGGATATCGATCCCGGAGTCGCGAGCCTCAAGCAGGTGGCCTCGACAATTTCCGAGTCCTTGATCAATCTGTTCGAGACCCATTCGACACACCCCGACTTCCAGAGTCTTCGCGCTCGTTCCGCGTGACTGTCTTTGCGTATCATGCTGGATTATCTCTTTTGGAGTCCCGAAAAAGCCGCGAGGCTCTCTATCAGCTGATATCTGAGACCTATCGATTGACTCCATATCGTACTCGAAAGACTTTCATCTGGACTGGGAATCTGCAGACGGATCGGGACAGGACTCATCAACTCGTTGATAGTTTTCTCTCCAAATGTCGAACTGACCCGCCGAATATCACCATCAGTGATAGAATCAAGGGCGAAGGTCTTGCGATTCGAGTGAATTGGCCAGGGCTCTTGGAAGCCAGAGACCCTAATGCCTACAGTCCAAAATATGCTGCCACTTTTCGTATCAACAAATCCGTAAGAAGCCTTGCCCTGTCGCTCGATCAATACAACATACTTATGATAACTACTTAGCTTGTGGATGCTGCGGTGAGCGTGGCTGAGTCAGGAGATGTCGAGGGTTTTCAGAAGTACCTGTTTCTTCTCACCCAGGCGACAGCCCATGAACTTGTTCATATGATCATGGGCTATCTATTCGGTAGCAGCGATACTCTCACACCGCCTCTACTTAACTACCCCCCTGGAGGAGCTAACAGTCCCCAGGGCGAGTCAGGTCGATACTGGGAGCAAAAGGTGTTTGGTTGTTTCGTCGAAGCTTACTATGACCCGAGAAGTCCTCTGGGGACTAGTCAAACCGGAATACTATTTGCCGTCTTAGATGGGCGTCGCTATGTGCCAATCGCAAGCACGACAATTCAGAGATTCCTTCAACTTGGTATGCGATACTGATACTTTGCTACCAGCTAAATCGGGCAATGAAATTAACCAATCTCCAGACTTCAGCCAGCCGATGGTTCTCCCGAATCAGAAATCTCAGCGAATTCTGCAAGGTGCAAAGCCAATGGAAGACATCCGCGAGGCATCCCGTCAGCCTGATTTTAGGGGAGATTTGACTACATACTTCCTAACTATCAATTCTCTCCCCACCATCCGTGTGAGCCGGGACTCACTTGCTCAGATCATGCAAATGGCATTCGATCCCTACCTCGTTCGACCGCCGCCCATGACAGGTTCGTCCCGGTCTCGACGTTGAGAAGCAGATCTGCATTGTCATATCACCTGTTATTCCAGCAAGCTTGATGTCCTTAGTTTGTGAGTCTCAGCCAAGGATGGCTGAAATCGAACATGGAAACCTTTGGCCATTTGGTGTTGACGATTTAGTTAGTTGTCATGCTTATTGGATTGCATATAGGTTTATTTGTGGACATTTAGTGGATCGCATTTGTATATTATGGATATCTGACTGCCCCAGGATGTAGATAGCAAGTTCTGTTTATCGGGGTACGCCAAGGGAATGACACATATACACGTTTGGGACCTTGATAGGGAAAACTTTTATAAGTCGGCGGCTCTGTATTGCCTGCAGCGAAGAAAGATAGTGCTTGTAAGCAACTATAATGTCAAGAAAGCAAAATCATCTCACATCTCAATCGAAGAAAAGTGTTATATATACAGTTAACAAAACTTGTTGCCTGACTAGCTGAACAAGAGCTAGACTAAGAATGGAACATGCCATGCGTTGTGAAGACAACAGCTCCTCCTGTGCATCACAAGACTTTTCAGGCCCCCAATGCTGCAATTCTCCAACCCGGCATGACTTAGAATCACCAAAGCACTGCCAAAAGTGCTTAAGTATGGTAGATACCCCATCGCATGTCAACGCCTCCAACCAGTCCAGTAAGACTCTGGCATCCCATGACACCAGCAGCGCCAACCTTTCCTTCCCACTGAAACTTGTCGATAGAGCTGTTGATCAGGTCAATGATGTCCTGATTGCCGATATAAGCGGCGTTCATGTTGGAGCCAGCGCCCTGTGCGCCGAAAGCACAGGTTCCGTACTGGACCAGCTGGTGCTGCTCGCCACCAGCACCGACGGTCCAGGTACCGCCGCCAGCAATGTTGCGAGCGATTTGCTGGCAGTCGGAGACTTGGGGAGAGCCCCCTGAGGAGTGGTTCTCAAAGGTAGAGTCGCCGCAGTCGTTGACTGACTTGCGCTTGGTGAGGGTAGACGTGGACTCTGTGATGGGAGAGGCTGCGGCGAAGGCTACCATGAGGAGGGTGAGGAGGCTAGTGTTGACGAGCATCTTGATGGTTGGAGGTTGTAAAAGTTATTTGAAAGGTTGATGTGAAGCTTGAGTGTTTGGATGGGTGAATTATTGATACAAACCTGGGAGAGTCATGGACTTATATACTCAACATCTAGGTTTTTGACTCGAGTATTATCAGCTCAACACTTTCCGATATCCCCGTCAGTCAGACATCAGCTAATGAACTTTTGCCTCTGAAGGATTACGTTTTACAAAAAGACCTATCTAGCACATAGGCATGCCGTGATGTTCTATTGGCCGCATTTGCAATCTTTCCGAAATAGTATGGGTTTACCTAGTATGGGCCCATTTTCAGAGTCACCAAATATTCCTCCTACCAATTAAGCGAAAAGAGCAGTTTCCGTATAAATGTCCAGTTGCAGGAATAGCCCCATTTATTCATAGTTGTCATTACGGCAAGAACCAGTGTAGTAACTAATGGCAATGTCACAATTCTACCAACTGTCTATGTTTCAGTTGTGTCTAAGTACCTCACGGCATTGCTCGTGCCTTTTAGATCATTTTCAGGCTTCCCAAGTCTTTCTCTGCAAACAACCCTTTTAGATCTTTTCTATACCCTCTCTTGCTATACTGGGCTATCTGCAAGTCGCGGATTTCTGAATCATCCACAGTCCACTCTCGGGGCCGTGGACAGGTGCGTCGCCTGACTCAACAATATCCGGGCCAATAGCAAGGCCGAAAACGTGAAAATATACGATGAAAATGGCCTACAATTTCTATTCGGCTCACTGCTACATGCACAGTCGTTCTAGTGGTGGATATCACTCAATTAGAAGACCCTTTGGCTCCCATCAGGATCCTTTGTAGTCAGCACTAGCCATTCCAAGACGGCTCAATAGCAACACAGCGGTAACAGCCTCTTTATTCCACTACTTCCGGATCTCGCTGGCCAGATCCGTCGACAGTCCCGTGGCCGATACGTATTTCTCTGTGGCAAAGAGGAGTCAATCGGCAATTATAGCCGTTCGATCCTGGACATTTGAGCTCGGGATGACCAAGTCCCCACAACGCTGGACGCTTGGCCCAGATCTATTGCAACGTCAACCCCAGCAAGGCTGAGGCGATGGTAGCTCGAATGGATTTCCTCATCTGTCTTGTCCTACTTTGGATCACCAGGCTCAAACGTGAATATAGAATTGCATGACATTGAAGAGACCGTTATGTAGCCGTTCCATCTTGAACTTGATCATGGTCAAGTGTTGAGGAGCTTCAACGATCTCACGAACTTCACTGTTCAGTGGTCTTTTTTATTAAAAGAGGTCAAGCAAGACGGCTTAGCGGACTGAGAAGTCGGTCGTTCCGATTGGCGCAAAATACCCTTGTCTCATCATGTTCTTGCTTGAAGGGGCGGTGATCTACAGGGCCCGGATTCCCCATTTATGGGTGGGCTTAGCACCACGAGCCAAGACCAAGGTTGTAGGTACAGGGTAACACAGTCATGTTATGCACAGGAATTCTAAATGTGTGAGCCATGTATTTCTCCAATGATGGAAACGCACAATAGGATTAATGTAGCAAGATGGAACTGTCGATGGACAGAGTCACAGCTTGTACATCGCGACGACCAATGATACCAACTCGGCAGAACGTGCAGTTACGTCAATCACAATTAATGCTAATATACAGTTAGTTTTTGGACGGTACGGCTGGTTGGCCCTCAAACTGTTGTCATGAATAGGTACTAATCTTGAAGGCAATAAATATAGGCATATAATTCGTTACACTCACCTAGAAGGCTAAGAAAAGCCAGCGAATATTTGTTAACGACGACGCATAAGGAGAATTGAGATGATCAGACTGAATATCTGTAGAGAAAGGGGCTTATCGGAGATAACAAAATTAGCACTAAGATAAGTATCGATAGCCACATCTAAGCTCGGTTAATTTTCTAGCATCATAGCCACACAGTAACAAGATCGTTGCATTGCTCCGAATAATCTCAGTAACTACAAGATTTAAAATATAAAAAAAGGGCTATATTATTATAATGTGTTTTAATACCAGCAAGAAGTAATAAATGCTTACTTACACCAGAGGATATATGGTGAGCCAGGTTCAGGGATTTTCAGTTTGTGTTGGTGGCTAAGGGGAAAAAAACAATAGTGCCTGACTATTGGTACTCGTGGCGGTCGAGAACATCTTAGTGTCATGCATTACTGGACCGATCCAGAACGTCAAGCTGTCAATCTTGGCTATTAAAGAGACATTCTATATCTAGACATATCTAATATAAATAAATTAAAGCATGGCTGCTAATATACAGAATTAACCTTTTCTTCCTAATTAATAGTTATACTTTACACTTATAAACAATATCAAGATCTTAAATTCGCTTGCGTTAGTAGCCAGCTGAAGCTTATCTTTAAGCCTAATTGAGGCTAGAATATCTCCGTATTGGTTTTTGGCCCCCCCGAAATTGACACTATTGCTTTTGCTTGCGATAAAAGCTCCTCACAACAGGCATCAGCTGGTCAAACTAGCGACAGAAGTAAATAAACAGTAAACTAAAAGAGGCAACTTCTTCAATATTAATTAAAGACAGCGCATCATACGATGGCCCACGCAGCCGATCAGCGGCCGACTCAGCGCTGGCTCTCCACTGCAAAATTAGTAGTCCTTCCTTAATTTAGATCTTTTATAACATAAACACAGCAGTGGCGCGTGGAAAAATCTCGAAACGGGAACAAACGTCCTTGCTATTTCTCAAAGACTGGGATTCACAGTGTTAGATAAGTCTACAATAAGTTAGTTCTCCACGCTTTTTAAGATTTATCACTGCCCTTCGACATGAGGCCACAAACAACGCTGGCCCTCTGGGCGTTCCTCATACCTCTCTGTTTAGCAGTATCCTGCAATCAACTGAGCAATCCCTACGATGGCCCCTCCAACAAGCAATTCGAGATTGTTTGCAATTCATATTCAACCGGTGGCAATCAAGTCGGTTCCTCCTTTGAGGTTACGGATTTGGAGACATGCATCCAATTATGTGGTGATGACGCAACTTGCAAAGTGGCACTCTTGGACAAGAGCCAGCTCCTTTGCTACTTGATGGACGAGTCGGATGGCCCGGCGCCTAATAATCTGTATGACATGGCTGTTTTGCTGTCACCTGCGCCGACCACGACGACAACCGATGCCATCTCGACTACAACTGAAGCCGTCTCGGCTACAACCTCTGCTGCCTCGGGTCCAATATCTTGCGAACAACTAGATTCTCCATCCTTCGTCGACGGAGTGGAATTCAATACCAACTGCGGTTGGCGAGCAACTGGCAGTATTCCGATGGAATATCACAGCCAGGTGCACAGCATGACTGAATGCATGGCATTCTGCGCTGATAACCTGGCTTGTCGCGTACTCAACTTCTACCATAATTCTAATGAATGTTACTTGTACGAAAGCTTTAGCGGTCTCAACCAAGACACCGAGCAGGATATGGCTTATGTAGTATCTCGACCAGCTGTCTCTTCTACGACTGAGGCCCCAACAGAACTTTCTACGACCACCTCATTGGCGACCACGTCAATTGCAGCCTCCTCTACAACTGAGGCCCCAACAGAACTTTCTACCACCACCTCGTTGGCCACCACGTCAACTACAGCAGCACCAGGACCGCTATCTTGCAGTCAAATGGCCGGCAGTCCTTATACCGGGCCTCATGGAAACAAATTTGCTATCAGTTGCGATACTTCCTCGACTGGCGAATCTATCTATAAACGGGACGAAGAAGACACACTGCAGGGGTGCCTGGATCGGTGTGACAAAGACAACAGGTGCATAGCTGTGAATTTCCTACCTCCTCCTTACAGTGAATGCGATCTGATTGAGTCGTTCGCTGGGACTCAAATTTCTCCTGGCGCCGACTTTGCCTCAAAGATACTTTCATCATCAACAATCTTGGCGTCATCAGACACTTCTACGTCTATCGAGCCCACTACAGAGGCTACAGAATCAACAATATACACAAGCTCCTCAGCGTCGGTATCATCCGAGTCCCAAGAGACTTCATCGGCACTCACGTCAGAAACTACGACAGCGGGTACAATTGAGTCGTCGTCATTTACAACTACATCAGATGTAACCTCCGAAGCAACTACTTCACTGCCAATGACATCGTCACTATTTACATCATTATCGTCTTCAGAAGACACCACTTCAGGGACTTACTCGGTCTCTACACTTCAGTCTACACAAGAGTCTACATCTGCTTCAGCTGCATCAGCTACAACCTCACTAGAGGTTATCTCGTCATCAACTGAACTGTCAGCATCTACATCAACTGAGCTTTCATCGCTATCTTCAGAGTCTATCTCAGAGTCCACTACGGATGTCCAAACAGTATCTACATCAGCCGACGAGTCAGCTTCCCTAGAGCCCACTACCGTCGCAACAAGCACAGGCTCACTGGACACCGATACTTCCAGCATCGAGATGTCAACCGCAGAGACGTTGACTACTGAAAGAACCTCAGTAGAAACATCAGCCATTACGAACTCAGCTACCGCGATCAAATCAACATCAACAGGATCGGGCTCGAGCGATACCAGCCGTTTTTCAACTGAGATACAGTCCACATCAGATGCTTCCGCTTTGCCCTCGAGTTCTGAATCAAGTGGTCCTTCACCTAGTCAAACAAACTCTTCATCCTCTTTCTCCTACTTCACAACTACGAATATTGGCTCAAAGACTCTCTCAGCTTCTGAATCCACCATCACAGAGACCAAGTCTGAAACTCGCCTGCCAGCATCTCTCCCTACGCCAACAGCCATCCACACTGCTTACTCAACTCTGACCATCGACCACGCTTACATCAAGACTCGCTTTGCCGAGACCGTAACCACTGTTACTTACACTACTGTCAACCCAACCAATCCTGCATCTCTAATAACAACTTGCGTTCCTATTACCATGCTCTACAGCCCTTGCGGGTGTAAGAACCAGGTGTACCCGACAGTTGATATGACAACTGTTGCCTGTACCCAAGGAGGGGATATTGTTACCCTGACAGTACCAAAGGCTGCTTGTGAGACTGGCCGCGGGACCAATACACGCCCGATAGTTCAATACCCTTCAGGTTGGGTTGGAGGGCATCAAACCGATGCTGGCGGCAATAGTTATCCTACGGGACGGCCTACAGGAGGCTCCCAGCCTGGCTCGAAGAATGGCCAGCCCGAGTACAGTGCTGTAGCCCCAGGACCACAGGATTCCCATCCCAGCTACGAGACAAACCAGCCCGTGGCCCCTACTTCAGTTGGAGGATCAAAGGGTGCTGGTCAGCCGAAACAAGGGAACCCGCAGCCATCTGTTGCAGCTCAAGGCTCAGCAGAGTCCAACGACACGCCGGTGAAACCCTCTCAGCCATCATCCCCGAAGAGCTTGACAACGGAAACACGCATTATCCCTACTTCTCAACTCGGCAATTCAGCTCTTCCATCTCAATCATTACCTGTCGACAAGGGCCAAGCTCCTTCAAAGTCCAAGGGAGAGCCCTATGCTACATCAGTGGTTGTTTCAGAAGCTCACAGATACGACCTCACGTCGTGGACAGTGATTACTGCATTGGTCGGGATGCTTTTGTTGTAAGACACACTAGCGGCGTCAGATTTTCACGGTTGTGATTGACATCGAGTCATTTGTTACTTTATCTACCTCTACTGGCCTGTCCCGATGAAAGCCAGCGGAGCTATGATGTTTGGACAGCTTTAGCGTTATCTCCAGTACAGCTTGTGAGGCGCTTGTTAGCCACGGACGTTAGACTTTTACTTCATACTTGTATATAATTCATACCGTTCGCTTTTAACAACTTGAGAATTCGGTGCAGTTTGTGAGATACTTACTTTTCATGAGGCCAAAATTGACACTGCATATTTGTATATAATTTAAACTATTCTTTCTTGAATTTATAGAGATTAGTCCCCAGAACTATGAGAAGGCTGTTGACATTCGATTGTAATGCTCTCTCCCATAATGAATTCAAGGCAAAGTCCGATATCCTTGTTCAATCGACCCCTCCCAAGATTGATATTCAGTCTATATGCTGGAACAGTGTGGTAGCGAGCCTTGATACAAGGATTGCTTTTATCTTAAGGGACCGGATCAGACATCATATCCGCCTTCCCCAGCGCTCTTGAGATAGGCATGCTAAAGAAGTCCGCCGGGAAAAGTTTCTCCCCTTCCAGCTGCTTCATATATGCGTAGGTATATGCTTTCCCATCCACAAGCAGAACTGCAGTACCCAAGTTTGATTCCGCTGATGAGAATATCTGAGAACTGCAGTCTCGCGAACCCTCTTTGCTCTTCTAGCAAGTCTATTTGTGAGCATGTCAGTTATGTGTCCATAAAATTGCTGCAATACATACATAATAACTCCCACGGCAAAATAGTTCCAGTGTCGTCTCCGGACAGAGCAAGATAAGACCCATGATGATTGAGTACCAATACCGCAGTGAATTCTCTAAAAGCTCGGGCATTCTGGAAGAGGTACGTCGCGGCCGTGAGAAGCATAAGGTCTTTGGGGTTCCCCTTCAGTTCCCGGAGCCATGCCTTACTAGCAAACTGTAAAGCGTTCAGGCAATCTTACTTGTCTGCGGCAACGGCAACGACCAAAACGTCGCTAACGGGGAGAATCTGAGGGACCTTATCGTTATGAAAGTGGATGACAGAACATATGATCCCCAATGCGATAGCATTGTCGTCCGGCAGCAATAACTCGAAAGGACCATTGTGATTTTGCATATCATGACCTTCTTTCCAGTTTGGCCCGAGCATGACCGAGAATGGCTTTGAGGGTGCCATCAACAACGGAGATTTGACCAGGAGCCTTGTCTTCTCCGGCCCAACTACCAGAAGGATATCGCCATCTGGCACGATTTCCACAGTTTGGGTGATTCGATTATCTGTTGAGCCCTCCATGTTCTTATCGACTTGTTAATGGCATTTGTTTAAGAAGGTTGTGAAAAGATGAGCGAACGCTAGCAAAATTCGTAATTTATATCAGATCGAAGATGGATATCTAGCCTTTTAGCTAAAAGCATTATATTAGGCAACAGTGAGGGTAATGGGTATATTGCCCGTACGTGTGTGTTTATTGGATTTTTCTTTTTTTGCCTTTGTGCCCTGAGGACTAAAGTCTCTTTTAACCTCTCGACCTTATTATAGTTAATTGGTGTCCTGTACATTGGCGTTTCGATTGAAACCGTAATTGAAACCTTGATACATCACAAGTACTCACATGTTAGTTTGCCGTCCTCGAAACATTATACTATGCCTAGAATAATAATAGATGATGTAGCCACTTTGTACCGGGGAAGTATATCGAGCAATAGATGCTAGAGCTCTAGAGATAGAAATCAATCGATCAGCAGAGTGAGTAGAAAGATAGTAATCAAGAATAATCTAAGAGTAACGTTGTAGCTATTATTATATATCTCTCTTTATCCACTACTGCCCTCAGTTCCGCCTCTACCCTAGCTGTCTATATTCTTTAGTCTTGGCAGTTCCCCTCAGCAATAGGAGATTATCTATTTTCTACTTCTGTGAAATTAGGGCTGAGAGTAGGGATGTATGTTTCTCCTACCATTCCACAACCCAGGTGCCAGGGTTCGGCACTCGAGTACCTCAAGTAGTGTAGAGTGTGCATTGATTGTTAGAAGGATCATATAGTATATCATTGCAAGCAGCGTCGGCATTGCATATGTCTACACAATTGAGTCAACTGGACAAGCATCGATTTCAGGATCAAAGGGGTCCACGAAAGAGTCGAATAGGAGTTAATGCTAAGCCTTTCGGTCCGCAATGATGGTATCCAAGCGATATCTCTGAGGTTAATGATCATATCAGTGAAAATATCCAGGTAGATCCATAGCTCTTTTGATGAGATTACTAGAGGATTGTAAATATTTCTTTGCCAAGCTAATTGATCGCCTATCCTCGGATGAGACAACAGGTAAAGACTCCTTCACAATGCTTACGAAAAGAATGGAATAATATACATGTAACTCAGACCCTTGGTTAAGATGAGAAGTTACATAATCTCGGTGCTAAGAGCTAATTCCTCAAGAACATGTTCGTCAATGACCCGTCCCCTCAGACATGGTAGCTCCCAACACGCCGCCATACCTCCAGACATTACGTATGCTAGTATCGAAAGTTCTGGCGTCTCTTCGCTCTGCAGGACGATGCCTTTGACAGTGCAACAGTGGTTTCAGCAGCGGAATTTGTGGTAGCAGAAGCCTTCACAGCAGTTTGAAGAGTAGAGCGATCCTCGGTTATGAGACTTTCAGATGCGTCGGCGGAGACCTCGGGAATTGAAACGGGAGTGACTTCGTCGGCAATCGCAGAGGTAGAAAAGGAAGCAACAGTATTGATGAGGACAACTACATTAGCTGCAGCAGAAGTGTCAGCGGCGGTGTCAGCCTCAGCTGGGACGGAGGTTTTTACACGAGCGGTGGTTTGAGCCTTAGAAGCGTCAGCCATTCGAGGGCTGATGGCAGCGACACCAGGAAAGAATGACGCTCGAATGGTGGGAATGGCAATGGAAACAGTAAGACCAAGACCATTCTCGATCTCTCCATCCATAGTTGGTGTGGCAGCGCTAGTAGCATCAACAGTCTGCGTAGTCGTGTAAGCACCACCATCGCCCTTTTTAAGACACGCTCCAGATCCATAGGCGTTCTTGCAGACATGCTCCACGGTATCGCCCTTGTTGCTACCAACAGTAAAATCATCGACCTGCATGTCAGTGCAAGGAACATCGGCCGGGCAGTTGAACTTGATGGGTCCTCTCTGGTGACCATCGGCACAGGTACCGGACCAGCCGGAGAAAGTCATATTGGTGTAGAGAATACCGTCGCCGGCGATGGGTTTCATGGAGCTCCACTGGGCATCGAGGTCGAGCGTGTAGGCGTTGGAGTGGCCGGCGAAGTTCTTGAGAGCAACGTTGTTGACGGTGCCGCTGCCGCCGTAGGACTTGAACATGTACATCTGGTTGGAGCGCTGGGTGTAGATTTTGTTGTACTCGATGTCGTGGATATCTCGTCTAGATTAGCGTTGATCGGGCATGCGATATGGGAATAATGGTTACCAGTGTCGGTGGCGAGAGACCCCATGGCACAGCCGCCAGACCAGTTGCAGAAGACGTTTTCGATCAAGAGGTGGTCAGAGGGATTCTTGACAGTGACACACTCGTCCTTGTTGCTTACTTCAACATCGTGAATACTGAAAAGACGTTAGCATAGTTGAAAACCAAAATGGGTCAAGTGGCGTTACTGGATGTTGGTTCCCCAGACGTCGATACCATCGAGGCCACCTCGATTACCTCCGTGAATGGCCATGTTGTACACTTCGCCGTCGGAGCATGTATCTATAGAGAAATGGAACGCGGGCGCTACTTCTGTCAATATCATCACTGACCATTGGGCGGGGATACTCACAGTCCACTAGAGCAACGTCGTGGATGGAGAAGCTCTTGACGTCGGTGAAGCGAAGGATACGTGGGCCATATTCATTATCTACTTTGCGTTAGTGTCTTGAACAAGAGTCGTGGCCATATATAGAGCATACTCTTGTGAAACTCATATCCATAGCCTTGGATAGCTCCCTTCGAGGTACTGCTATAGAACTCAAAGTCCTCCAGGTGCTTGAACATGAACATGTTGCCCCCATCGGTACCAATACGGTAGATAATTCCATCAAGACGGAAAGACATGGGCTTGGAAGACGTCAATGTCACCCAGGTACTCATACCATAGTCACCCTTTGGGACGTAGACTTCTCCACCGCCAGTTCTGCAGTCATTCCAAGCCTTTTGAATCGCCGGACCATTATCAGTCTTGGCATTTGCCTTGGCACCATAATCGACAATGTTACAAGTCTTGATCGCAGCTTTGGCTGAAGCAGAAGTGAGAGGTCCGACCTTTCCGTTCAGCTGCGCGGCAGCGTGGATGGCGGAACTAACGGCAATCAATGCCGAAATAAACGAGTGACGCATAGTGAAAAAAGAGAAAAGAGTGTGGATAAAATACGTGTAAATGAACGACAGCGATAGGACCAAACAGAAACGACAGATAGAAACACGCAAAGATCTACAATGCGCCTCTGGGATTCGGTCTATATTTAAACCACTGATCTATTAGTGCGCAAGCTCCGTCAGTCAGTCTACAAACTAGTGTTCGATATTAATGAAGGTCATTTCATTGTGGGTAACGTCTCCCGATGGCAGGGTTCATGAAACGACCCAACGGTTCGGGACGACCAAATTTGGAAAACCCACCAATGAGCGCTTCCGATAATCGGGTGAAAGATGCCGTGAGCCTTCTAGAGTAATTAGCCCCAAACATGCTCTTTATCAACCAAGGGGTTATACGCGTATGTATAAAGAGCCCTCGGGTTCTAAGAAGTTATTTTAGTATAAATATCTATCAAGTCCGGTGGTCTCGTCAATTCATGTCATATTCATCAGAGCCCGTACTCTGGCAATTTCTGCAAAGCTATAAATCCATCTCACTAGAGCATGAAAATAATCAGTGGAAGCAGCCTGTTGAAAGATGAACTGGACTGTTTGTTGCTTCACAGCGTCTACTGCAACTGATGGCAGAATAGCATGGTATTATTAGCAGTGCCAATATCATTTATATAGCCAAGATCTTTGATGCAAGCTCGTCTAGCATGGCAAACAGCACAAGCGTGGAGGAAACCTCACTCATATGAGATGACAACAGTATAAGGCAACCACTACTCTCAAGGCCTCCAATTTGGCTCACCTTACTACCATGGATAAGCCTGTGACTTATTAGTATCTTACCCAACATGATATTGGCAAACTTACTCTGCCATCCCAGCACCAGAATGTGCCAGTATCATTATGGTTCTTCTCGTTGATCACTTTGAGCATACCCGAAACACTCTCATCCGGCTCCAAGAGCGTTCCCACATCCCAAGTGCCGACCTCACCAGAGTTCATATCCCTAACCATTATCAGTCAAGCTTTCATACTCGAATACCGAAAACTCACGTGTGAACCTCGCCAGGATGGAGAGCCAGTACACATATCTCAGCCCACTTGCCACCGCGTCTTTTCAGCTCCTCCGCCATGTGTCTCAGCATTTGGTTGAGGGCAGCCTTGCTGGCCGCATACGCTGCGAAGCCATCTTCGTACGCCAAGAAGTTGGTGGTCGACCCGGAGTCGGATGAGATAAAGATCAGTTTTGAAGGAGGGCTATCGGGATTCAAGTTGACCAGTTTCTGTGCGCATATGATTGGTCCAATGACGTTGGTTTCCATGTGGAATTTGAAGTTGTCGTATGATCTTGGAGCTCAAGTTAGCAACTGTATGAGAAGGGAAATGCTGATCGATGGGACATTACAGTTCTGTTGCTCGGTTGGGGTATCTAAGGACACCTGCATTCATGACGATATTGTCAAGTCTGAGTCCCTTGTTTACAAGAGTGCTCATCTTGGCAGCAAAGGCCTGTACATAGAGCTATCAGGCATGTCTATAATGAATAACTTGGAAGGATAATGGACTCACATCGATGCTCTCTGAACTTGTAACATCGCACTGCTCGATGATACAATTGTCTGGAGTGCCATGAGCTTTGGCAACTTCTGACAATCCCGATGCTTCTGGGTTCCGAGCTGCGGCGATTACTCGGTTTCCTGCCTGAAGAAGCTGCTTGACATACTCAAGACCGATGCCCCGTGAAGCACCAACCACTACCCAGGTTGCAGGTGTTCCGGCCGTGTTAGACATGGTGTTTACTTGGAAGTAATTGAATATGGAGCGTGTAATTGGTTTCTTTGAGAAGAGTTATTGATGTTAATTATAATCCAACATTCGATGTAGGAACAACGCGAGTATTTAACGACTTGATGTCTTATCGTGGTTGGCATCGAGGTTGAGATTCTTTACCCATATTCGGGTTAGTGTTAAATGGACTGCCGGCGCGGGGTAGGTAGTTATAACAGGGCGCATCGGTACAAGAGTCGGTTGAGGAAAACAAGTAACAATCACTACGAGATAGCTGCCAAGACGGGCATAGAGCTATCCTGGAGGAATAAATAGATGTGATTCCGGTCAGTATCTATCAAGAGCAACTTGGTGACTGGCTGGACTCTCGCGTCTGTTATCGGGAGCTACACTAAGTCGCATCCGGTTAGAAAGCTTAGAATATGTCATGGACTTTTAGGGCGGATATCTTCTCCACGCGTCGCGAGACCCTGAACTCGCCTCTGGCCCCCACGCGTCAGAGGGACTCACGAGTCGGCAGCCGCTCACATCCCCGTCTAATGTCTTCAAATCCACCAGCCATGCAGACAAGCAAAGTGAAAGCCACCACCAGGAAGCCAAGAGCGCCCAAGACGCCAAAGGTCAAATACAGAAGAATGACAATCACCAAAAACCGTGCATGCACAAGAGACGTGTACAGAGACTTGTACCATCACCCTGAGGACCTCCCCACCATTGGCCACTTCAATGTAAACGAACTAGACGATGAATATCTCCGAAAACTGTTGTCCCTCGACATGCCAAATCTAGAAGGCATCAATTTGAGATTCCGAGAAGGCCAGCTTTCGAGGCTGGATGAGGGACGTAAGAGAGAATTGAACAGTCGTATGGTTGCCAAGCCAAACCTGAAGACATGTAAGCTCAGCTGTCGCAATATTGGACGAAGGGAGATAACTAATCATTTGCCAAGTGAACTTTATGGAGGAAAATCCTCGCGAGACCTATAACATGACTTTGCAGGATGTTCCGCTGTTCTCCCATCCCAGCCTCACAACCCTCAAGCTGCAGAAAGTCAACATTGCTGCCCTAGGACGGCCCTCTGTCCGACCTCTCCCTCTTGAGAATCTCGACTCCTTTTACATCCATGCCCAAGACTATTCATACGAGGTTCTAAACAAATTCCTCAAGAACGCAAAGTCACTCAGACATCTCGAGTTTCACCATCCTTTTGATGTACCAGCACGTTCAGATCCCCCAGATTTCTCTGAACTCCTCCAACCGTGCAAGAGCAGCCTCAAGATACTGGAACTGTGGTGGAATTGCCATGATCACCTTTCCTTCGACGGTCCCGGCATGAAATTCGCAGAGTTTACAGCACTACAATATCTCGCTACTCCTCCCACAGCATTGTTTGGCCCGTACTGGTACAAGCAGGACCTCGACTTCTTGCAAATGCTCAAGGACCATATCCCGCCCAATCTTAAGGTACTGTTCCTGCAGGACATTTATCCATGTTGGTCAGAAGAGACGATCCCGGAAGGCATCTTGCTTCCCAATGATCACGAACTATTCAAAACATTGCTTACTAATAAGGAATTGTTCCCATCGCTAAGGTACATTGCTTGGACATCAGAGATCGGCACGATACCGCCGGAGGATCTGGACGACATGGCCGGAGAGTTAGGAATTACCATTGACTGGATGGCTGATAGATCTGAGCTGCTGCCTGATGTAAAATGGCTTGAGAGCCTATGATAGTGGGGGATAGGATAATTGGTTTCATAAAGTTCACTCAAAAATAACTGAAATTCGCCGAGAGCATGCGAAACGACTTGTGATCCTTAGTAATTACCTAAGTCTGCTTGGCGATATTATTAATTCAGTCTTATGGCCGCTGTATATGCAGAGTCCTTGGTGTTCCCTCTACCCAAACTTGGTAACTCTTTAGATCCGTCTTCTTCTTCTCAGTTTCCACAAGATTAGTCCCGTATGTCCCGGCGCTGGGAACGTTATTTGGCACTACACGGTCATTCAAGTACCTGTCAAGCCCGCTTGAGCCACCATTTCGTAGGAGTATGGCGGTACCCAGTAAAAGATCCATATACAGACTGATGATATGTCGGTTGCGGTGTAAGTGAATTGCAAGAATTACTGTTGTGACAAGTGTGACAATAAGAATTATCACTGTAGCCAATGCAGCAGACTTGACCACAAACAATCGAAGTCTTAGCCGCGACATGGTACTGGCGACTTCGCGTCTTTGTCCGGCAGAATAGCCCTCCAACGTCACAAAGTTTGCAAAGAGGGCGGCAAATATGACGTTGAAGGAATTGCCAATCTTTTGTTTGTCCGGTAAAGTGTCAAGGGTTGCCTTCCCGGAGGCATGTCCAATGACTAGACGCGAGAAGGTATCCATATCATTGTATATAGTTGGATCGAAGAGTGAGTATCGAGGCATGTTTCGCAGCCAACCGGAGACGAAAGAAGGCCAGAATTGCTGTTGCCTAGACTCTGAGACTTTGATGACTTTGGGACTAGCGGTGTCGTTGAGAAAAGACATTTCCAGGGTGACGTTGGACTTGTATATTAAGGGCCGACAAGTCACAACCGTTAGGTTAGATAGATGAAATCTTTCAGTCTCGTTGTAGGTTCCTGAAAACATTCCGAATCTTGCTCGGCCGCTACTCAAACCGCAGTTGGTAGACCATGTTCTCGCGTACTGCAGGGTGTTGTTTGTGAGAGTGAACCACTTTTCAACCTCACAACCCTTATCTTTAAAGCCGAAACGGATTTGAGCAGAATCCAAGTCATCACCTTCCTCAAGATCAAGACTTACTCCCCTGATCTTGACAAGGTCGTCTTCTGTGGCGATAGTGCAGTCAAGACTGGCAGAGTATGCCTCAGTGTCGAAGGTGTAGTTCCCACGGAAGTCCTTAGAAACTGGTGTGAATGGCAAGAAAGACTGTGTATCTGTTGTCCAAGGATAATTGTCCCCGCTTCTTAGAACCGTGGCGCTCACAAGGTCAAATGCTGGTGTTGCGGATGAGTTACCAGTACCCTTTCCCTCGTCCCAGCCAAGATATTCATCAAAGCTTTTGTTACTGAAGAGAGTGGCGGGTGTCTCGGATGGAACCAGAGTAGTCGCAAAGATTGCAGCAGTCAGGCCGCCTGCAGTCCAGAGAGCTGCTCGTAGAACTAGACATATACCCAAGAGAACATGGCCCGCCCGCATGGCTCGAAAGCCATTTATGACAGGCCACTCCCCATAGTCCAGTAACAAGGTCTTTTCAATCGTAGAACCCCTCGTTCTTTGGGTAGACTGAGATTGAGGGGACTGCCGACGGAAGCATCGTTCCAAACCCTGCATAAAGAGTTTAACGCCCGGCAAAGGTTTCTGGTGCTCTTTTTCAAGTTCAAGAAGAAGATAAACCTTCTTTAGTGAGTCAAGCATTGCAGACCACAGAGAGGAGTAAGCCGACATGATCCACGCCGGGACAGCGGCCCAAACAATAGAAGAGCTAAGAATTGGAGTAGGATGAAATCCTTTTGCGTCAAATGAAGGGTCAGGATTGTCTCCCACAGTAACCAGACCATTGTTTGTGTTTGATACATGCCATAGTACAGAGATGGTAGTAATTATAGCGGTTTGGCAGACAAGCTGAAGGACCATGCCCCATTCTGTGAGAAGCAGCGGTGGTAGTTGAGGGGGGGCTCTGTTCTTGTACGCATGATATTTATTGCTGGTTGTATTTATTAAGCCCTTAATGATGCCAATCACAGATGCAGTCACACCGCGGAAGACTGGTAATGTTTTGTCAGAGAAATCGATGTCTTATTTTGTTGCTTTAAACGAGAGACACGAATATAGAAATGTGCCATATCACTTACATTGACATATCAACGTCCAAAAAGCCTTGAAACTCCAGTGATTTGTGGTGTTCTGGCGCATGTTGACGTGAAGCATGAAATGAAAGATTGACTTGGATTATGTTGTCTTGCCCCGACGAGGGCCAAAGCTTGTACTCATAAGAGAGGCATTCATCGAATTTAGGGTTCTCACGGGTGTTCAGGTTATTCGCAAATCTGATACGTGAACCTAAAATGGTTAGCAATATTGGTGAGGCTGGACTTAACACGGCTCATTTGCCAATCAGATTGCACGCGTTTCACACCACCTTGTATCACTAAAGGTGATAATGGCTTGTCACTTTTTCAGCTATCAATTCATAATCGAATCATAGCCCAGGATAAAAGACGTGGGCTGGTCATGAACTACTCACGTGGCTGGTGGTGGTACGACAGGTGGGAGGATAAGACATCCCCTCAAGCAGACCAGTCTTGTGGACACCCTGACTTTTCTTCGTCGATGCCGTTGATCTACAGAGCCCATTTTCATCTTTCTTGAGGTACGCAACGGAGACAAGTCACTATGAAGTCTCACATAGTATTCGCATATTTCCTAAAGCATTGTGCCGCGCAGACAATCTCAACAAGCTGGATCTGTGAGGCCGGATCAGACATCACGTCATTTCCCGCATGTAACGGTTTTCTCAATTCCGGAAATGCTTGCGCGACGGTATTGGATCGCCCCGGAAAGCAGGAATGTCTTTGCAATCAAAAATATCTAGACTCTCTGTATAAGTAAGTTCAGCTGGCCGAACCCAGCACCATCTCGTCACTGACGGCGATGACAGCTGTGAAAATGAGCTGGAACTCTGCTTTCGGGGCAACTACTATCAAGACTCATTCGACCAAGGCATCGAGCTTTGGGAGAGTCTTTGTCGCAGCTACGTGACATTTTCTCCGACGACGCCCTCAGCTGAACCATACACCGCCTATCCAGAGCAACTCTGTGTTGATGTCAACAAGGCTTGTCAAACAGCCAGGAATATGCTTAGCGATTGTCTACCGTATGTTTCGGATACAGATACGTCGAGATTGAGCTCTTGCGAGTGCCAGCCTAGATTGCTTCGCCAGGCTTATACTTGTCAGTATATCGGGAATGCATCCTGTCTCGCCGTAGAAGCTGCGACGACAAATGCGTATGGGTATGGAACCTGTGACAATTTCGAGTCAGTCATCGGGGCAGAGCATGTGAGTCCAGAAAATACAGAATATTAGCGACGTATGCATACTAAGATTTTGCAGTCGGCGACCAACGAACCTGCTCAGACTAATGCTGAGGATCTACCAACTTTGTCTGCCTCGACTCGTGAGACATTGACCATAGCAGCATCACAAACCTCGACTGAGACCGCAAGTATCAGTGTTCAAGTTACACCTAGGGTGTTTCTAATGCTGAGCATCGTGGGACTTGTCATACTAGGGTAGTCTTTTTCATTTAGATACTCATCTTGGCAATTCGTATCTCTCTTGACCCTCATATAATTGAATCTGTCTCGCGAAGTAGTCGGCAATGGCTGATTGTGTTGTATATCGAAATCTTCAATAATTGTTCAAATTACTATCCTGCTGGATCTGGAGCCGGAGCGTTGAATGAGTCAAAGTCCAGGGTATCCGCCCATAGCCATAGTTGACTAGCATCCACAAGTCCCGAATCCACGAGGGCCGACATGTCGCCATCCCAATTGAACGTGCCTGTAATCTCTTGGTATCCATCGGTACCCAGATTCCCACTGATAATGCTTTGCGGCTCCAAATTGGCTCCAGTTGGAGGCGTGGAAACGTGTTGCCTAAAGACTAATCATATTGTAAGCTCATGTCCACTTAACGTGTCTGTTCTTGCAGCGCTGTCATGCTTACCTTCTTGAATCAGCTCCAAGACTCGCTCGTTTCTTGGTTCGCTTGGGTCACTTGTAATGGCACGTGGCCTGGGCGCTATTGTTCTGCTTCTCGCGGATGAGTCCCGGATAGATGAAGCTCCATCTCCTTTGGTAGAGGCACTACTAAGGCTGGGATAACTCGTTCGTCCGGTTATCATGTCCGTCTCTTGGCGAAGCATAACTTGAACCAAGCTATCGATAATCCCCAGACTCTGCTCCGAGACAAGCTGGCCGCTATAAACACCAGCTGTTGTCTCACGACACATGCGTGTAATATGCATAACCCCGGTCTTCGCGCGTGACCCCATTTCAGTGAGGGGCTGTGACAAGCAGATAGCGCAGAGAACGACACCGGCTGTGAACATGGTCATGCCGACGTGTACATCTGCGTGAGTCCTTCTGCAAGCATCTAGAACGCGAGGATGGCGGGAGAGTTCGGATGTATCCATAGCCGATGTAAAGATCTGCTGGAGAGAAGTACTGCTTATAGGTGAGATGGCCGAGATGTCACTGATATTACTGAAGACTGCTGTTCGATGCAAGATAATTTGCAGGTTGTCGTATGTAAGCTGGAGGCTGAGTGCATGGATCTCAGTTGGTCTTACTACACTTGGGTCCATGGATTGCTCTTGACCGCTAAGAGTCAGGATCTTGGGGAGCTCGCGGCGCCACTGTAGCATACGCTGATGAATTGTTTCAACGGACTCAAAAGTATTTCGTTGTCTCTTCCGTCCCAAGAACGCGCCCATGATTCTATAGAGACGAAACTTGTGTTGATGGTAGAGGATGAGAGGCCTGGCAGGGACATGCGTGTGACTATCTATGTCAATATCTGAGACCATCTCGACTTGACAGTCAGAGTCATCAATGATACAGGGACGCCCGAATGCGACGGCGGCATATCTGTCAATGGGCTTTGGTAAGCTTGTACACAAGCGGAAGACAGTAAATACTGCTTACTTATCAAAGACTTCCAACGTCCACCAGGTGCGTCTCTTGACTTCCCGTGCTAGCTGAGAACTTTCTTTCCAGAAGCTCTCTCGGTGAAGTCCAATGACCTGAGCAATTTTGACTCCCATACCACAGATACCTAGTCCAGTTGTAGGCCGTGTGTAAAATATGAAGCTGCCTAGCAGGATACATATTTGGACTGTCTCTACCGTCTGACACCCGATGATTTGCAGGAACCGTGCTTCGATAACAGCAATCAAATCTTGAGAAAGCTGTTGGTACTGAGGACTCATCTGATCCTCAGGGTCATCGAGTGCAGCGTAATGTGCTCCCAGCGCTATGACTAGAAGCCATGTCCAGAAGAACGTCGTATCTTGATACTTGATCTGTGTCTGTTGTAACATCTCGGCTTTTCGACGTCGAAACGTATCTTCGTGAAAGACCATCATGAACCAGTTCACAGAAGAGAAGAAGCTGTCGACCAAGTGTTCAAGAATATGGTCCGCAGGAAGTTCTACGCCTACCACGTTCCGCCAATGCTTGGCGGGGAGGGTGGTGTTGGCTTCGAGGAGTTTTGTTCCGCCAGGTAGTGAAGAGGTATCATGTCGTAAATCCTGGCTGGAGCCACTCCCGCGTATCATCTTTAATTTTGACATAAGCGTCAGTATTTGTTTAAATCCGAAACTCTGGACTTACAAGAGCACTTAGGTCAACGATGCTAGACTCTGGGAGAATAGGCGACCCTGGAGTCTGAGCCTCTCCAGCCCCCGTATCAGTCTGACCAGATGAAGATACTGATGTCGGCTCGCGAGGTATACACTGGGCACCCGCGCGAATGCAATGAACACAAGGTCTCTCCGCATCGCACTGCGAATTGGTCAGCGAAACGAGTGATGATATTGGAGATGATGAGAATGCATACGCCGAGCTTACGCTTACGGCAGCGCTCGCAAGCGGAAGATACTTTTTGCCTTTTTCTGGCAGACGCAGACATCGTAGGAAATTGTACCGAAGAAGTGACTCGGACGTGATGGTTCCGACGGAACAGCTTAAAGTCGGATGCTCTGTACCCCTCATTTTCCCCACGTCGGCCAGGCGGTGACGGAGCACACTATGCCGTTTGTGTCCCTTTATGACACAACTGCAGCTTAAAAGCAGGAAAAGGTTGGGGGCTTAAGTTGATTAACATAAGGTCTGGTTCAAAGGGGCTATGGAAAACTCTGCAGGGAAAATATACTCGATGTTGCTATCTTTGTTATCGCTGAAGCTTTTCCCTGCTGTGGAAAGTCAAAGATGGGTTCTATTCCCACTCAATGAGATAACAGTCACATGCAAACCACTTGAAGCTACAGCTATACCATATGGAGAAGGGATCAAAAAAAGGAAGAACACGCACATAGCAAGTGATAAGGCAGTAGAAATTATGTCAATTTTGTATCCAGAGCCTGTATACCCCTACTGCATAATGCTTTTCCTACCCTGTAAGGAAGTCTACTTGTTAATCTCCTCCAGTAGCGTCTTGGCAGCCAGCTTGCCCAAGTTATTCGAGGCCAACGGAGAATCACCCGTCAACAGTAGACGGTCTTTATGGCATTCACCAGAGATAGTTTTGTTAATGGGCGTAACACCGAGCTTCTTCAGTCGCTCACCAACCAGCCATTCCATCTTGCCAGGAATATAGCCAATGTCGATATTAGCACCCTGATCCAGCGAATCAGGGAACACATCGATGCTGTATCCCTCGTAGATAAACTTAGACCCCTCAGGCTTGCCGACATCAGCAGCAAGGATACTCGCAGGCCCGTGGCAAAGGGTGATGAAAAACCGGTCGTTGGCGTGAGCCCATCGGAGAACATCGCCGACTGTTTTGCTGAAGGGTATGCCGTTCAACACGCCGTGACCGCCGGGGATGAAGACTGCCAGGTAAGGCGTATCTTGGTTGAAACCCTTGCCGTCTTGTCCATTCCAGACCTCAGACAGGTTGAGAGGGCTGCGAAGTTTTTGCTTGTATTTGTTGTAGATGGACTTGACAGCCTCATCCTCTTGAGGAAAAGCCCACATCTCAAGCTTGACAGGATCCCCTGAGAGGGTAGCCACGTCGATATCGAAGCCGGCAGCGTCAAGGTGATACATTGGCAGAAGCATCTCAACGGGGTGATTGCCCGTGGAGAAGAACTTGCCATCTGCCATTTTGAGATAGCGTTCCTGAGTGCCGATCATAAGAATCTTCCACTTGCCGCCGGTGTATTTGTTTGGATAGTCGGCGCCGTCAAAGTCCGTTTTGGCGGTAACGTACTGCGTGAGGGAAAAGGGTGAGGGGAAGTAGGCGTCATCTTCCGCTGTGTCACGGACAGGAGTCTTGTCGTCTTGTTTGGACATTGTGATGAGTTGAAAAGCCAGGTGTCTGGAGTATTTGTGCAGACGGTCGATTGGATAAGTGAGATGAGTTGAAGATGCAAACTTAATTGTTGCGAAATATATCGGACGGTTGGAAGCTGTGCTCTTATAGCTGTTGAAGCTCTACGTATGTGGCGGCCCCAAGGTGAGCAGTACTGCATATTGCTGAACGATAAGGTTTGACTTAATCGTTAGCTGCCTTGTTTAGTCCCTGGACGGCAGCTTTGGATAGATCACTATTGGCTAGACTTGCTTATCAACTCCGACGGAGATATCACTAGCGTTCCGACGGAACCGGAACCAGGGATGTAAGACGGAAGAGGTTCCAGACCAATCAATCATCTAAGATCTGCTGCTCTTCCCCGCAACAACGCGAAACCGAGCTCTTGACGGAACTTCCCTCATTACGTCAATGATTTTCGGCATATAACTTAATGCACCTGCAAGCCCCTCGGCAAGCCATCCCAATTTCCCCTCTACACTTCACAAGACCAAGTAGCTGACACGTAAGAAAACGCCTTGAAAATGACTACTGATTACAAATTCGAGGGATGGATGGGTGAGGATGAACGATCTGCTGAAGGGAATATGGTATGGCAAGAGTACGAGCCCAAGAAGTGGGAGGAGACTGACGTTGATATCCGCATCACCCATTGCGGTATCTGCGGCTCTGACATTCACGTCCTCCGCTCAGGCTGGGTAAGTCTTAACGAATGTCATAGTTACACGAGACAGCACTAATGAATTACTCGGTACCACAGCGTCAAGCCCCATACCCAGTCGTGGTAGGCCACGAGATCGTCGGTGTCGCCGTGCGAGTTGGCAGCCAAGCTGAAGGCGGCATCAAAGTCGGCGACATCGTCGGTGTCGGTGCCCAATCCGACGCATGCCTCAACCGCAAGTTAGGCGATGATAACGATGAGCGGCCGAAGTGCAATGAATGCAACTCTGGAGAAGAGAACTATTGCAGCCGCATGGCCCCAACATACGGCTCCAAGTTTCTTTCCACAGGCGACAAAACGCAGGGCGGTTATGCTCGTTATCACCGTTGCCCTTCACACTTCGTCATTCGCATCCCTGAGGGAGTTGCTCCAGAGTATGCAGCGCCGCTTCTCTGTGGTGGTGTAACTGTCTATTCGCCTCTCAAGCAATTCGGTGCTGGGCCCGGTAAGAAGGTCGGTATCGTTGGTGTTGGGGGTCTAGGTCACTTTGCAGTGCTCTTTGCTCGCGCGCTCGGAGCCGAGGAGGTCGTAGGCATCTCGCGCAGAGAGAGCAAGAGGCAGGAAGCCATGGACTTGGGATGTACAGATTATATCGCAACTGCGGATGAGGAGAGATGGGAAACCAAGAACTCTCGGAGGCTCGACCTAATCATTTCAACTGTATCGTCTCCAAAGGTATGTTACATCTTGCATATGGTCCGACTGGCCACTGACAAGAGCCACTACAGATGCCTCTAGCTGATTATATCGGCCTTTTGCGGCTAGATGGCACGCTCGTCCAAGTCGGGCTTCCTGAGGGGCAGCTCCCATTCCGACCCGGCAGCCTGACCGGCGCACGCCGCCGAATCGCCGGCTCAAGCATTGGATCCCCGGCTGAGATCAAAGAGATGCTGCAGCTGGTCGCAGATAAGAATGTCAAACCTTGGGTTGAGATGCGTCCTATGTCAGAGGCGAATCAGGCTATTGTTGACTTTGAGGCCGGCAAACCTCGATTCCGCTATGTTTTAGTTAATCAGGATTCATGATCTGGAACCATACCAAGTTCTAAGCAGAGGGTTGGGCGAGTCTAAACCGTGCAAAACGGGGTCGCGAGCATCTCTCTGTTTGATCTTATCGATAAGGATTCAATGATTGCGCTGCACTGAAAAGCGATGTTGTTCAAGAGGTGTTGATTTCAACTATAACCGGAGTTAAGGTTGGTGATAATCTTATGTCCAGCACCGGGCAACCAGCAAAAGTAACAACCGATGCCGATATCAATGTGTATTAAAGTGTCAGTACCTCTAATTATCCTTCAAGTATTTCAATTCACATCGCATTTAAATGCATTTTACTATTTAACTCCAAGAAACCATAAATTCTTTCCCCACCATGTCTTCAACTACAGAAGCATTCAATCGATCTGCGGTACTTCCTCACCCAAAAGCTTATCCTATGATCATTATCTCATCACCAATTCCTGTTCCAACTGGTGCTGAGATACTCGTTCGTGTACGAGCCGTTGCTATCAACCCAGCCGACTACGCTGTTCAAAAGCTCGGCATTGTCATCAAACTCGAATCCTACCCTTACGTCAATGGCACCGATGTATCTGGGGAAATCGTTTCTGTTGGGCCTGATCAGACGAGATTTAAACCTGGAGACCGTGTAGTGGGCCACGCAATGGCATGGCAGAAGGGCGACAACAAGTATGGGGCGTTCCAAGAGTACTCCATCATGGTCGAACCTATGGTGGCCAAGATCCCAGATCGCATATCTTTCAAGGAAGCAGCCGTTCTTCCTCTGGGGTTCACAACATCATCTGCCATGCTGTTCAGTCCAACTTTGATGGGCCTCGACCTACCCATGGCTGGGACAGAGATGAACATGAACTCCAAGGGGAAAGTCGTGGTAGTTTGGGGAGGTAGCTCAAGTGTTGGTTCGAACGCAATCCAAACTGTGAAAGCTGCTGGATATATCGTTGCGGCTACAGCGAGCGAGCATAACCACGGGTTGTTGAGAGAGACGAACGTGGATTATGTCTTTGACTACAAGAAAGATGGTATTGCGGAGGAGATCATAAACACTTTGAGCGGCATTGGCGATCTTGCGGGAGTTTACTGTGCTGTATACTCTGACACTGCTATCACGGCTTGTGCAATGATTGCAAACCGACTCCAGGGGAAGAAATGTCTGGGAACTATACTTCCTCCTGGAATGTCGGTACCTGGAACGATCCCAGACGGCGTGCAAGTTCTAATCAACGACCATGTTCTTCTGGGGTCGACCGATACTGGGAAGAGATTATGGGTTGATTGGCTTCCCGGAGCTCTCGAAGATGGGACAATGAAGTGTATGCCTCACCCTAAGGTTGTTGGGAAAGGACTTGAGGAGATCCAGGACGCCGTAGATGCGATTGGTAAGGGCGTCAGTGGGAAGAAGTTAGTAGTCGAGCTCTAGATTACATGGTTGGCAATGGAATATTGTGTAATGCTAGGATAATCGTTTTTAAGGCCTCGTCTTCTTCTGGATCTGAGTATACTTTCTACTCATGATTAAGACCCAATTGCCTTCCCTGTTTTCGTTGGGCGAACCACAACGGGCTGTATGCAAGTCAAGTAAGCGGCCAATCGTTTCAAAGCATTTAACGCCGAGGCAGATTTACTTGTGGCTGTGCATCGACGAGGCGTTAAACAGGGCTGCCGTTTTTTTCAAGGCGTTCTCAAACTTCAGGCTGCATCCCAATAATCGAGCTCTCATCTGATTTCATCACATTGCATTTGCGCACACTTAACTTTGTGGTCCCGAAAATGGATATGGACGATCAGGACGTGGAGCGAGCCTGCAAAAGGATACGCTTGCAATCCCCCGAGCCAGACGTCGCTTATGATAATTTCGAAGACTTTCTCTTATCAGACTCTGAATTGTTTCCTCAACTCATGCACGACAACGATTTCTCCGTCGAATTCTTAGAACCTACAGAAGATAACAAAGACGAAGCGAGGCTTGATATCCTGGGCGAGGGGCTGGTCGCAGAGACAGTTCGCCATGTCTGCCTTGGAACGGTGAGCCTCAAGAGAATTACTTCAAATAGGCCCTAATTCGAAACAGATCAACATGAATATCACATCGTCGTTCTTTAAGAACCGCCAAGAGTCAGAAGTTACAGTCAACCTGAGGCAGTGTGGCAGTATCATGAAGCTGACTACGGCAGACACGGGTGCATACGCGGGCATCGTAACAGACTTGTTTCCATTGGACTTGCTACACCGCCCTTCGATGAAGCTCAGCGCTCTCTTCACTGCGCCAGCATCCCTTCGTGTCATAATCCTCAGTCATATCGATGAAACAGCGGAGATTGGGACTATCTTATCTAACAACGATCTTTTTCTCCAACATCCGTCACCCCGAGAAATCGAATACTTTGATCTAGAGATGGAATACCTTAATCCCCATTACCTTGTTACTCCAGGATCGCGTATGCCGCAGTTGGAAGATCTTGCTATCGAATACAATGACCGTACATCGATTGCTTCTCTTGCGTTGGACGATCAGAAAAAAGATCAGCTCATAGGCGTTTTTGACACCCCAGCAGATCTTTCCATCCGGCCCACGACTGACCCTAGCCCCCGTCTGCAGACTCGCCTGAAAGAGTAAGCAATTTGAATTTCTTGTTCTTCTATTGACGACTAATGCCATCCAGCTATCAGCTCAAAGCTCTTACGGTATTGAGCGAGAAGGAGTGCGTCAATGTTGAAAGTCCTCAATGTCCTTCCCTCTGGGTTGCGCGGGATGCGACCAATGGCGAACGCAGGTATGGAAGTACAACCAAGTCCACAGGGATGGAAGTCTAACAAGAGACAGAGAGTACCGCCACAGAATTACGGGGCATAGAGTCGATGTTCCGCCTCCTTGTGCTGGAGGAATACTTGCTGATGTCAGAAGGCACTCGAAACTCTGCTCTATATCGCATATGGCTGACGCTTTTGCATTGTAGGAAATGGGCCTCGGGAAAACCCTCTGCATACTTTCCCTCATTTGCTGGTCACTTGACTTACTGATGAGCACAGAAGTCCAAGGAGATGCCTCTGAGCCTCCAACAACATTGGTTGTTATACCAAAGAGCAGTACAGTCCATGACAACGTCGTAATAGAGCTGCCACTAATAGCTAGCAGTGATTCCTGGCTGGCAAACCCAATTAAAGAACCACATTTTACCAGGTCAGATCCGTGTTGCCGTTTATCATGGTCCTGCTAGACAGAGCCTTGCCAAGCAGTTCCGAAACAATGACATTGTCCTCACAACATATCAGACCTTGAGGTCTGAATGGACCAATAAGGGCCCATTGTTCACCGCGCAATGGTTCCGCGTCGTTCTAGACGAAGGTCAGTGCTGCTATCCTATTACTACATTCTTGTGGCTGATGAAAACAGCCCATCGTATTGGTAACAGGTCAACTCAAGTCTTTCAGGCCGCATGTGAGCTCCAGTCGCCAAGGCGTTGGTGCCTCACGGGAACTCCTATTGTAAATACCATTGATAACTACGGAGCATTGCTTGCCTTTATCAAGATGGAGCCTCTCGATGTCAAGGCTAGATTCGATCATTGGATATCGAATCCGATTCGAGATAATGTACAAGAGGGCCTTCGAAAGCTTCGGATCTTAGTTGAAGCAACATATCTGCGTCGGACAAAATCCATCGTCTCACAAGCACTCCCTCCCCCGACAGTACAAGAAGAAAAGGTTGACCTGCATCCATATGATCGCGTTCTTTACAATTTCTTCGAATCTGAAGCTGCCAAAAATGCCGCCGATTCTTATGCCATCTTTCCTGCTGATGCTTCAGAGACGGGTAAGGAAAAGAAGAATGTCTTGTCTCTAATTCACAATCTCCGCCGAATATGCGATCATGGAGAGGACCTCTTACCTGCTTCGGAGATTGAAGCATGGAGGATGCAGAAGTGTGAAGGGCCAAGTTTGCAGACGATGCACTGTAGTGCTACACAACAGCCCGAAACCAATCATATTGTTGATTCATGCTGCAAAATATCGACATCTGCTAAAGTGCAAAGATTAATACACAACATTCGATTAGAACAGACAAGCAATCCGTCAGACTCTTCTATTCTACCGATAAAAAGGTAACAGTATCGAGTCAAAACATACAAACATTGCTAATTACGATCAGCGTGGTTTTCAGTTACTGGACAAGGATGCTCGATATTGTTCAGAAAGCTCTCTTACAGGCTGGTCTTTTATGTGAGAGAATCGATGGTAAATACTCCATCAAGCAAAGAGAGAAGGCGCTGTGGAGATTCTCAAACGACCCTTACTGTACTGTAATGCTGGCCACCCTTGGGAGTGGCGGGGAAGGGTAGGTATCTAGGTGCCTAGAGTAAGCAAATGCTAACATTATAACCAACTTCTAGTATTGATCTAACGTCGGCTAATCATGTGCATCTTCTTGAGCCTCATTGGAACCCTATGGCAGAAGAGCAAGCGATGGCACGTGTTCATCGAATAGGGCAGCAGCGGCGAGTCACTTGCACCAAGTATATTACTCCAGACTCGATTGAGGAGGTGAGTGGTGTCCTTCTACTTATATTAGTCAAGGTACTGGGTAGCACGCAAGCTCTAACTCCATCGGTCAGTATGTTCAAAGTATTCAAATTAAAAAAACACGGCTTATCCAGGATACGTGGTCTGCTGATAATGGCACCACTGGGAATGGTATGGATAATGAGATTTCAATGGTATGTAGCTATAAGAAAGGAAATAGACCTCGGACTAATTGTTTTCAGAAGCTAGAACAATGGCTCTCTCAGAGAATTAAAACGTAAGCAAATTCCGAGATACTCATATAGCACATATTCAATCCATCTCTCGATCATTGCTCAAGCCCTTATTTTCATTCCTTCGTTTTTCTGTTGTTTTTTGGACTAACTGTTCCCAAGTCACCCCAAGCCACTTTGAGATTTGCCGTGCTCCTTTTTCTTCCCCGATCCTCTTTGCTCTCGTCCCTTTGTTGGGATCTGCTCCTTCAAGTAGTAAGAACTCCATGAGTCTTGCAGCTTCTTGTGTGGTCTTCCTCGCTGCTACATGCAAGGCGGTAGGACATGCAGAATTATACCGCCCATCAATTAAGCAGCCGTGCTTTAAGGCATACTTTGTCAAGTTGATGGAACAACTTGAGTTTGCAATACTTGAAAGAATCTGACTTTTACCCCCTGGTTTTATTGTATCGAGAACCCTGAATTCATCCCAAATCTCGACTAGCATGCGTTCACGGTTCAGGTTGTTGCGAGTAGTGCCTATAACGCCCTGGTACGCGAGCCCTTGTGCAGCGTCCGCAGCTAAACTTGCCATGCCGAAGCCCGAACCAAGGATTGGCCTCCATAAGTTGAACTGATCCTCTGACTCTATTGCGATGATAGTTGCGATGATCTCCTTCACAGCTGATCGAAAGTAGGTCACATCCGGAGCCCGCCATCCCACCGTAGCAATCCAGCAAATCAGGATTCTAGACATATCAATATTCTCGACTCGTATTACCTTCTCGGCGAGATTCATAAAGGCCTCCCAGTCCATCGCATTGTCCTTAACAAATCCTCTCGTGAGTAATCCACTGTCGTGGAACAATTGCAGAACTGAGAAGGATCCCATCATAGCAGCGTGGATAGAAAGCTGCCTCTGCACTGCGCGGTCCAAATTTTCCAAGCGAGGTATCAGTGACTTTATAAGATCCATCTTCTCCGATTCAATTAAATCGAACATAAGAGGTTGTATATCTTCATATCCGAGGTTCTCGGGGGGTGCGCTCTTCCGCAGGGGATGTTCTGCGATATGCTGATGGCTGTGTTGCAGGTGATGATCTCTCATCTTGCGCGAAATGAAGCCTTGGGTTGCATAGCGACATCCAGGGTGATTGCAGTTCCAGGGCTTCTGGTGGTGCTTTTCGTGAGATTGGCGACTTGCCTTCGTTTCAAATCCGTACCGCCGATGACGGCAACCCAAGAACCCGCACGTGAAGTACTTCGGTCCATAGTGGTAAGAGAGTAACCCCACGCTAGAGTATCCGTGGTCCACAACGTTGTTTAGCCGCTCATGGACAATAACTGAAATATGGGGAACGCAGAGTGGACTGGTGTGAATCCACTGGCTTGCTATTAAACATGTGAGCGATAGTCAAAAGTTGTATTCTCGATCAACTGACGGCTATTGAGGTGGAAATCTGACCTAGATAATGATATCTGAAACGCAGTACAGCTATTTAGCATCTCTACAAGGACAGGCTCTTTAGACTGTAGGTCAAGAATGGCCGGATGTAAGACAGTCTCGCCTCGATCGCCCTTGACATAATCTGCCGAGGATCGCATCTCAAACAATATCCTCAGCTGATCGATAAAAGTGTTAGGTAAGGTTGTCGCGCCAGACAAGGTCAAATACTGGTTAAGTAGTTCAAGCCAGAATGTCGAGGAGAAATAGTGCAACCGATATGCACCCCATGACAAGTTGGTGTCGATTTCATCTTCAGTGAGATCTGAATCATGGTGGCCCTGGCATAAATACACCACGCAGCGCATAGCAAGGTCAAGCACCATGTCAGACAATACAATAGGATTCTCAACTTGGGCACTAAAGATATACCTGGCCGGTGTTAGTTATTGACAAAGTGTGTATCCATCTTACGTACTCTCTGACAGTGAAATGGACGAACTGTACGTAACCATCGACTACATCCACAATCGGGCCGCAGACACCCACAACATCGACCATCGACTGAACCCTTGGCTCTTTCGAGGGGCTCTCTGGGTCAACAAGTAATGCTTGCTCGATTTCTTTCAAAGTCATCGGCGATGGGGCACATCCCACCCAGCCAAGTATGGACTGAGCAAGGTTTCTTTTTTGCGGGTTTTGAGATGCATTAATCTGCTGTAGGACTCTACCATAACTATACCAGTATTAGCAAGGGAGGAACATGGGAAAGAAGTGCATACGCATCCTCCAAAGACGATGGGAGATGCTCGAGCTGGCTTTGTATATCTCCAACGTCATTGATGTAATATATGATCCTGAAAATAACCTTGACATAAAGAAACATTCCTTTTGTTGTGTTAGAAACCCAGTTGATAATACTTTGTGGTTACACACCTTTTGCATGAAATGCTAGTGGTGCAGCCCAGCCTAGGAGCTGGTTTTGAACGTCTTGAATGAAGTCCCTCTCTTTGAACCATTCGGCCATAGTTTGGTTAACGAAAGTCTGGATACTGCCAGCATTATTCTTATCGACATGTAGATCTGTAGTATTTCCGTCCAATTCGCGAGAGATATCACTTTCGGGTCGGCTAGTTAAAAGGATGTGGCACTCCTGGCATTCGCCGCTCATCCTCACGAGTTCTTTAATCAACCTTGAGCGTTGTGTAGGTTCGATCTCATCTAGCCCATCGATGATGACTCGCACAACACCTACACTTTGAATGAGCATCTGAAAAAGGGTTGCAGCGATGCTAAAATCCGTTCCCAGATGCTGAAGGTCTGACTGGCACAGCATTGTCTTGAGGGAGAGGGATGTAGAGGCTAGCTGAAATATCAACGAATGGAAGATGGAGAGTGCGGAAATGTGACCGTCAAGGTATGTTAGAAAGGCAAACACAGTATGGGTGCCATTCAACGACTGAGTGTGCTTGATCACGCTGCTTGCAAGCAACGTCTTGCCTACATAGGTAGTTAGTTAGTAAAGATGTCTTAAATTGTATCAGAAATATAGGCTCACCGGCTCCTGGGATACCTCTAAGCCATAGAATACGCTTTGCTTTCTCTATACCAGCGAGCCAGTTTTGGAATGATTGGTCTCGGAACAGCCATTTCCCGGTTCCGTTACAGACAGCTTCGCTAAAACGATACAGATCGGCATCGTAGCTCTTAGGTGACAATTGCGCTCGAAGGCTGGCATATTCTTGTGCGATGTTGTTCTTCTCTGTCTGTACGAAATGTTGCAATTCTCGATTTCGCATTTCGTCTGCTCTGCGTATCTCCTCCATGCGAACTTCCCTTCTGATGAGGTCGCGATGGCTTGCCATATGTTTTACCACCACCTGTATCCTTTCTTTGTGGCTTGGCCAGAACATCTCAAACATAGCTCTGAGACCTTACCTTCATCATTAGACCGAATTGAAGAATCGTAAGTCTAGGAAACTTACGGCGCATACTGAAGAACTTTGTAGAGATCAAGTAAAAGTGAAGAATATCGCGGAAATACAGCACTAACAATCCCTGTAGGCGGTTGTTACCGGCGAACATTTCGGCCAGTTCGCAAAAGTCGGGCAGGGCATTCCCAATCTCTTCCAGCGCGTTAACAAGAGCATCGAACGACTGTTTGAGAACGTCGGCCCATAGCAACAGAAGCTTGACTGGGCCCCATATCAGCGCTAAGATGTCGGGCTTGGCCTGAACAAATGTCTCAATAACACTACTGTATTCGCGAAGTCGAGCTAGAAACGGTTCGATCTTGGACAGGTGGCGGAGACGACCGGATTTTGCCTGCTTGTCTTGGAGCTTCTCGATGTCCTGATAGACTTGCTCGATGCTAGTCGTTTGAATAATCTGGTCGTAGAAGCTATGGCCCTTGAGCTTGTCTTTAAAGTCAAGCATCGCTGCTTCGAAAGCGCGCTGCGTAGTAGTCATGATGTTTCCGGTTGGACCATGTGCTCAAGAATAAGAAGCATTAAGCTGTTGTATAATCAACTCTTGGTAAGGCGAAGAACGGATGCGGGGGTTGAAAATGAGGCGGCAAATCAGGCTGAGCAAGGCATAATCAACGGATGTTGGTTCAGAACTGTTAATTGCATATATTATGTGCTGACATATTAGCACGCAGCGTCGATTTAGGGACCCAACTTACAGGCGGCATTTTCAGTGATGTTTATATTGGCAATTCTGGGTTTTGTGCTTTGGAGTCAGCCTGATTTATGTCTAACGCATCTTATGCTTAAAGTGCTTTTTGTATACCACAGTTTTTCTAATCCTCCTGAATAAATATATCTCTTATACACACAAGTAGATAAGATATGTAATTAAGAGCTATTAACTAATGATATTTATGCCTTACTAACCTGATTCTGTTACCTTATTTCTTATGTATTCCTTGAATGTTTTCTCGGGTAAACCTGTCTTTTTTATTTCTAATCTACTGTGGTTATTCCTTAAATTATTACTAGCATGAAGGTCGCTTTAATCTAAAGGCTATTTGCATTATCTCTAGCGCTACAGGTACCCTCTTAGGAGTAGGCTATTAGGACTGTTTAGTTTTACTGCTGTTAGGCTTTATAGTATGCTCTAGAGTTTTTTATTATTCCTTAAGTAATACTCTTAATTTCTATTATAAAATATATTAATATTAACTAGACATAAAGTAATCTATATAACTAAAAGTAATGTAAAAGATAATTTTCATGTAATAATTACTACTAATATATTTTCTTAATAATAATATAATTTCTTATATCTTATTTTTCTTTTTATATATATTAAGTATCTTCTTATCAAGCTTCTCTATGCCTTTTGTATCTCTCTCCACTAGATCATCCTCAAGCTCAGACTCTCCTATCTTTTGAAAGGTGAAAAGCAGTTGTCCATCGTCACCCCGACGCCATCGCACAATTTTGAAAATCCTCGGTGGAATCAGCGGCGTGTCATTCCCCCCCGTTCGCACACTTGGGTCGCTCTTGAAGTAGGTAATCAGAGCAAAAGGGTGCGAATTATGGACAACTCTCTCGTCACACCATGTCGGAGCCCAGTTGAAAGCCAGCCTTGAGATCTCAAATCGTTCGTAGTTTGGGTTTTCTCGGTGACCATACAGTAATTGGAGAGCCTTGCGATCCTCTCGTCGCTTTGGTCTGTTCAGCCAGTACTCGTAGTGGCGAGGCCATTTGTCCCGCACCTCAGCCACGGGCATATAGGTAGGTCTATATCGGAACAAGGCTTTACCTTCTGGCTCCTCTGGATCCTCTGACCATTTTTCGATCGTGGGTATGAGATCTGGATGGAGGACAGGATCTCCGACAGTCTGGACCCAAAAGTCTCCTTGACTCCTGTCCTCAAATCCAACGATCTTGAGAACTTGAACATCAACTTCGTCGTAGGGCCGCCCTGCAGGTCTTCCGTCAGCGCCCATACGGGCGTGCCAGTATGTGCAAACAGCAGCATTATCAAACTTTTGAACCGTGGCCTCTGGAATCCAGTGATAGACAGGCCGTTCAGTTCTCTCTTTGAAAGCAACACGCAATTCGAAATAGCGTTGGTCGGCAGGTACTCTGTACCCATCGATATACTGCGGAGATCCATTCTTGAGCAGTTGCATAAAGTTCTTCTCGGACTGGTCGATAAAACAATCGCTGAAGTGGCTAGAGTCAGGGTCAACCCGGAGGTTATTTTCCGGTGTCATCAGTTCTTCTTTCAGCCGAGGTGTCTCTGATAGGGATTCCGTCTCATCGGATCCCGTGCCTGCGGCGTCTGACGTCTGCGTATCCTCTAGAGCCTCAGAGGCATTAGGCTCAGTTCGTTCGATAATACGAAAAAGCTCGTTCTCAAGCGCTTGAACCTGGGACTATATAGAGTCAGAAACCTGACATGGACTAGAGAACATACAGACCTGACGAGTCCGTAGGTGTGTTTTCAGGTCATCTAGTGAATGAAGAGTGTCTTCGCAGCAAGGGCACTCCATAGGATACGCTAGTGTTGCCATCCTAATTCAAGCGTCCAAGGGCCGAAAACGTTTGGAGCGGACAAGAAAGAGCGGATCCTCATTGCCATGGAAAGCTTCGATTGCGGGGGAAGTCTTGTTATGGATCATAAATGCCTCATAAGCCGAGACTCTTCCGAGGTTTTAGCTGTCTTCTTCCGATGTACGCTGCAAATGCAAGGCGTAAGTTATGAAAGCCCAACTTGTTTGGATTCACTGGATATCCTATACCTACGAATGAGCCGATATACCAGCAGAAGTTGGGGCTGTTCCGTCAATGGTTTACTAATTTCCTTTATGTATACATCCGAGTCACCTCGATCTTATGTGAGTCGCACTCGCTTGAATTAAATTATACCAAAGCTGTATACGATCAGACCATTATATAAACCATTTCATTTAATTCAGTGGCGGTTGGCATGAACTGCGCTTATCCCGCCACTAAGTTTAAGGTTGCGGGCCGCGATTGGTCTAAGCCGATCAGGGCCACCAAAGTAACTCTTAGATCTCAGTGCTGATTCAAGCTGTCAGCCATGAGTCTCAACTGCGAATAACATATCTAACTCAAGACTTCGACACTGGCCATGAACATTGTCCTACTCAACTTGCTTCTCATGTCTTCGCTGATCCGCACTGATCCAGTAAACGCACTTCCGTGCTTGAATCAATGGGTCGTTGGATGACTTGATACCTTCAATACCGCCCTTCTCTGGATTAGGTTTGAATGCAATCTGTTGCTGCTTCGCAGTATTATCGTCCGAAACCTTATTGATCGCTAGTTTGCCGACGGGGATAAAGGTCTTGCTCTGGTATGGGATGGTAGCATCGTCTAGAACATCATCAGGACCAGCAATATGCGCTTGAATAGTAAGCACGATTGGCTTGTCAGGGAAGCGCTGTCGAAGGTCATCTTCCAAGTAATCGTTGCCTAGCTTCGCAAGCACTTCTTTGTCCTCGGGAGTCTTGTTTGGGTAAAGGTGCTCCCCGTCAGCGGGGTCAAGACGGTAGTGGACGTTTGTAACGACACCGTCTTTGTTGGTCAAGACATGAGTGTTGGGCTCGTAGTACGTGATGGTTCCGTAGTTATGAAGATTGGGCTTCTCCGAGGTAACAAAGACAGCAGCAGACTTGTGCTCAGGGTTTCCAAGGAAAGACAAAAACGCAGCGTGAGCTTGGTCATAAGCCTTCTGCTCCTTGGAGTAGTCTCCGCCACCAGCTTTGGCCTTCTTAAGCTACGCTTCGGTGAAGCCATCGGCACCAAAGAGCTTGAGGAAGGTCAGAAAGTCTTCGCCATTGCGGGTTGCAAAGCCGTTGAATGAGTGGCTGATCAGATCAGTGTGAGTGTTCTCATCAATCTGGAAGCGAATGGCAAAGCCCTTGGGTGTAGCACCATCGGCAACATCTGCAACATGAGGGAGACCGCCGCCGACGGAAAACCGTGCGATCACCTTAGTGAAAGGATTGTTGAAGTGGGCAGCTGTGGAAAGCTTCCTGGCCTCTTCTGTTGGCGTAAAGGTGCCTTCGACGAGCAAGCCTTTGGCATGAGCTGTAGGGGCAAACTGTGAGACCGCTGACTGAAGACAACAAGGAAGTGTGCACATCGACAGTTGCAACGTTGAGTTCGCTGTAGTCAATTTTTTTTTATTAACTACCAAGCCTTGTAGATAGGTATGTGTTAATTAAGTACGATGTTAAGCCCATCTCGTAGAGTGTTTTTTGGAAGCTTATATCGTGGCGACTTTAACCTAAAAGTTGTTATTAAATAAAATTCGACAATGTTTGTGGTTTAGATCCTTAACTAACCCCCAGAATAGATTGGTAGTGATTCCGGTTTGATACCCTGTAAGGTACTTCTTGACTTTCTCATATATATCAGGACTGCTAACATAGCTATCTAATAGCTGCTTGGACTGGCAGTCAAACTCATCGGCATATGATATAATCATATTATTCGCTTCGTCAAAGGCTGTCTGTAAGTTGCCAGTATTGACATATAAAAGTGGAACAATACTATCAATCTGTTTACAGTCCTAATAATAAGTTAGAAGAAGTTAAGCAAGATAAGATTAAACTTATAAGATATAGTAATACATACAACTTCTTTTTTAAGAGAGAGGACGTCATTGCTCCTGGGAATATTAATTAGCGTGAGGAAATAAGAGTAGATCGAGATAAATGTTTACAAAGCAACAAGCATAACTGCTGACTTCCATATCTGATACATCTCCTTTCTCTGCATAACCGAGTCTGGCATTTCCATATCGTAGCTAAACCTATTCCTGTTAACTAAGAACATTATGTGTGGGATAAAATTCATACTCAATCAAAGCGAAAAGGATACCAGTCCCTCCTGAACCTAGCCTGCGCTCAATATATTGCTCTACACTAGGCAGAGCATCGCTTTCCTGGACTTGCTGTTCTCGGGCGCACATATCAACATAATAGGTTAACTGTTGAAGAAGACGCTTTTTCTGAGCTTTCACTTATCGTAAGCCATGGAAAATATAAGAAATATAAATACTATACATACAGATTGTGTATATGGGACAAACAGACCTTGCGATATACTCGAAGTTAGCTATCGCTGGTATCTGAGACCCTGGAAGCTCCTCTAGTGCAGGAGTCTTTGCCATAAGACATTCATGAACAAACTCTTTTGTAGCTTCTGCGTAGCTTTTTCTCGATTGTAAAGCCTCAGTGGTAGAGCAAATATCAATATTATCAGTCTCTATATATAAGTTAGAGAAAAAGAAAAGTTCAGGCTAGACTGGTATTTTAATTACCATCATCCCATGCAAATAACTGACGTATTGTTAATATCTGGATAAAAAAGAGCTTCTACGCAACATACCCACATTGACATATAGGTGCCTATTTTTACCCGTTCAAACGTGGTCTCTGGAAACCAGCTACCGCCGAATAGCGCAGGCAACACTGCAGCCATCTTATGCCGAATCTTTCCTGGTGGATAAAATCTATCAGACTTCAGTCAGCACAAGTTCAGTTTGGCTATAAGATAACCTACAAGACTATTTTATCTTCGACATCCCTCTCTAGGTCTCTAAGCATTGGATGCACTTTACTTATCCAACGATCATGAATCCGTTCAAGATCCGGAAGTACTGCTGATTGACCTTTGAGCTCTTTAAGGATTCCTATACGAGGATTCTTTTGCCGATTTGCCATAATGTCAATTGGAAAGAATACGAGGATTGGCAAAGGTTACCCTTTAATAATTTTAGAAATGATAGAAAAAGATAAGAGTTTCGTAATAGTATTTGTAGGATAAGTTCCTGCAGAGGAAAGCAGAAATCAGAACATATAAAAGATTAAAGAAATCTAATATAGGCAGTACTACTGTTTAAATGAAAACATATAATGTGGAAGGGAGTATGTAGTATTTATCTTTCACAGTCGGTGGAGGAAAACCTCCGGAAGACTGAAGACTCGAAATAAGTCGGTACGAATTTGATTAGATTATTGGTCAAGACGTATTGTGTGGCACGGATGTTTGTCAGCCCGATGCACGTATCTAGATCCGGTCAAACATCATACCCAATTTAGCAATAAAGCTTCATGTACTTGTTTTACGTTGCATCTAGAAGTCACCTAAGTAACATGTGAATACGGGGTTTAGACGAAAGGGACTACTACGTTGAGCCTCGAAAATGCCCACTAAATGCCGCGCTTCACCTCTGCCTTGTTGTAAAGAGAAGTGGAGTTTTCTTGCTATGGATGCTACTACTTTTTGATAATGAATGTCACTCTCTATTGACCCCTCGACTCAGTAAACTCTACCGATAGCTTGCCTCCATCCCTGACTTCATCTGATGTATACTATTTCTTATAGAATCTTGCCAATATCATTTTAATACATAATAAATGTTTTAAAGGAGCAACGCGGATTAGTAAATATCATAACATCTCTTTTGTCTATATGTGATATACTGTCATAACTGGAGTAATACTCCTCAACCTTTCACATGTCTCAAAAGATGCCTGTAGACGTGCGGGGTTTTGCAGACGTCGGATGTTATCGGGTTCAGTCACACATGTACAAACTATGCATCTTGATCTCGATGTAAGTATATGGGTGGTCAGCAAAGATGAGTAATGTAGCCCGCCACTGGAAAAAGTCTAGCCGTTTTGCGCACGATAACATGCCGAACTAGTGCCAACTGAAACAGTTGAGATCTAGTAGAGCCTAGATCTGATTTCAAGCCTATGTTGACGGTTGAGCGTGATGACCAAATGCACACTGCTCATTTGTGAAGCTGTTAATTATCCCCTCTGAGAGTGGCCAGCTAGCTCGTATATCCCTGTTTGATTATATGCATATGACTGTATTAGGAATTGCTGAAGCAGCGACTAAGAACAGGGTCTCCCCTGTATGATTTCACGCTTACTCAGATTGAAGGTCTTGATTGATCGGCTTGCCCGCTGGACTGATTCCTACAGTTGATAGTTTGAGCAGGTATTGTCATCTAAGCATTGGTGCACGGTGAAGTGGATGGCCCTGGACGCTTGGGTACCTAGTTTGATGCGGGCTCGGGCCGCGCGGTCTGGGGCCATCTGTTCGTTTACCGAAGCTAAGTAGCCGAAGGCTGTGTTCCTTCACGAGGCCGGGTCATTTTCTTGAGGTGTAGCTTTGGGCTCCTGGCTGGCTGAGAGACATGGCTCTATTCTTGTGGCGAGCTGAGTTTGTTATCCGAAAGATTGCACGTTCTAGACTCGTATTGACCAGAATGCTGCTTACAGATCTAGACTGTTTGTGTTCAACGCCAAGGTAATGTTGGCTGAGCGTCAGTCTTGAGTTACCGACCACGCTGATGAGAAGACTTCCTACCCGCCGTAGAGTAACCAGATGGAAAGGTAAATAAAATATATAAAGTAGTTGATAGAGTATTAACCGAAATCTCTATTCACTTTCTCCATCCCTCTATCCTTCATCACTCTCATCATACCATCTTCCTCTTTACCAAGCAAGCACATCTTCCACCATGGCAGCAGCCCCTCCTCTTGCTCCTCGTCCTCCTCAGTTGACATTGGACGAGATCCTCAACTCCAAAGTCAACTATGCTGTTGAAAAAGATCCCCTCGAGGTCTGGGATAAAGGCGTGTTCCTAAACTAGCTTCTCAGACAGGGTATCGTCCTCAGCACTGACAAGACTGGCGCTCTCGATGGCAAGCTTGTCGCGCGCAAGGGTCTCCAGACTGGCACCTATATGGGTACACGCTTGGCCTTGACTGAGCTGTACAAGATTCTCGAAGAAGCGTAAGGAAGACTATCTGAGTCGTTGTATTTTCCAACCTGCTGACGTTTAACAGGGCCGCCTCTCATTTTGACACCCAAGGTTATGAACCCATCTTCCCGGTCAAGCGTAATCTCGCTGTCAAGCAGAGCACCTACCAATGGAGCGACTCTGTTGATTGCTATCCCCCTCATCTGAAGACCGATACCCTTCCTCAGGATGAAAAAGAAAGTCCAGATGGAGCCCCTAGAAAAGACGGTGTCGGTCAGATCTTGAACGAGACAGAGAGAAGCTTCGTCGTCAGGCTTGCTTCCATGTTCTCCTTCATCATCCCCAAGGACCTCTCATCAACCGATGGTCCCTACGTCGGACCAACCCTTGCAGATGTCGAGAAGTGGAGTAAGGATAACCAGCCAGAGAAAGAAACATCCGATGGCCAGGGCCCGAAGCCCAATGGCGCTGTTGTCAACCGTGACAAGCAAAGCCAGAACGCAGACATCATGAAGGGCAGAAACATGGGTGAACACGATGATTGGTACTCTGATGCCAAGTTCGCGCAACAGCACTTTAGCGGTGTCAACCCATCGACCATCGAGACTGCTCCCGCCGAGAAGATCAAGGCTTACATCGCTGAGGCAGAGAAGCAAGGCCTGGACGCGGTGAAGAAGCTGCTCGAGGAGGGCAAGGATCTCTTGATTCAGGATTACTCGTACTTCCGTGAGGCCACTGGCGTCAAGAACGACGAGGAGTTCAAAAACACCATCCCGAATCCCGATCCTACCGGCCAGCCCAGCTATCGATATGCTGCCGCCTCAGTCGTTGTCTTCCAGCTCCATGAGGACGGCCGCCTTCACCCACTGGCCATCACCCTTGACTACAAGGGCTCTCTCGATAGCTCTGTCACCATCTTCAACCAGAGATTGAGCCCCGATGACAAGGGCAAGATCGCTGAGAAGGACGACTGGCCTTGGAGATACGCCAAGACGGTTGCCCAAACAGCTGACTGGGCACGACACGAGGTCGCTACCCATCTTGTCGACACGCACATGGTCGAAGAGGCTATTATCGTCGCCACCAACCGAACCATTCCTGAGGGCCATATCCTTTATGAGATCCTCAGCCCTCATTGGTTCCGAACCCTTGCTCTCAACGACGCTGCGCGCAAGCTTCTCGTCCCCCTCGTCATCGCTCGCATCTCCGGTTTCACCTCTGGAGCCAAGCGTGACCCCAAGGTCGGTGCTTTTGGACTGGTGAACTGGTCGTATGAGAACTTCAACTTTCAGGATAAGTACATTCCCAACGATCTCAAGAAGCGAGGCTTTGACATTGAGGGCGAGAAGGGTGATAAGTACCGCAATTATCCTTATGCTACTGATATGTATCTTCTCTGGGGAATTGTCAGAGAATTCCTCAAGTCTGTTCTTGAGACGAAGTATACGTCGGATGATGTCGTTGCTAAGGAAGCGGTTATCGCCAACTGGTGCAAGGAGATTCAAACTAGTGGCCAGATTCCGTCTTTCCCAACCATCACAACAGTGGATCAGCTCATCGACGCTGTAACCATGTGCATCCACACTGCATCACCCCAGCACACGGCTGTCAACTATCTCCAGGACTACTACTACAGCTTCGTTCCTTCCAAGACCCCCGCGCTCTGTACTCCTCTGCCCAAGACCCTCAGCGATCTTCAGGGCTACACCGAGCAACAACTCACCGATGCTCTCCCGATCGGTCTCAAGGACGCCAAGTGGAAGGACTGGCTTCTCGCCGCGCAATTACCCGAGCTGTTGAGTTTCAAGGTTGAGGCCCGATACAACCTCATCACCTACGCCAAGTCGCTGTATAATGTCAACAAGGACCGCACCATCACTGAGAACAAGGAGTTGAACTCGGAGGCTATCAAGGACGCTGCTGAGGTTTTCTACAGTCGGCTTAAGAATGCGAGTCTGGCATTTGAGTATATCTCTGCGATACAGACTCCTGGCTCTATTGAGTACCCTGTTCTTCAGCCAGAGGTCACCGCTGTTTCCATCTTGATTTAGGGTTACCTTATGTTGAGCCTTAGATTTTGGGTTCGCATCACTATCAGTTCCATAGCCTTTTAGTTTATATGTTATCGAGACACGATCTTCAATGAGTACAATGATTGCGTGAACATTTAATTCAGCTTGACTTTGTGAAAGTGTATTCTGGCCCATGATCAGATAGAGTTCTGCGAGGCCTGTCTGCGATATCAAGCAGCCATTGACCTTGTAGAATTTGTAAGATCATTCCACTATACGGTTCGAATGGCGATAAGAAACTTTGAACTCCAGCGGGTCTCAACTCTTATTCAATAACATTCGCAAGGCATCCATGACGTATTTCCCGCGTCGCGTCGCGTTGAATGTCCAAGACAGTGCCAAAGTCCTCTCCTCTTGTTGATGTTCACTTTGCCGCCGCCTTCTTCGCGTTGACAACAGAAGCAAAGCGCTGCCAACATCCAATCCCCTCGATCCAGCAGCTCAGAACCCACTTCCACCATAACAATCCCCATCTCGGAACGCCATGAGGCATTAATCTTGTGCGGTCAAATGCCACGGCCTCAATAGAGTGTATCACGACAAGTGGCGGAACTCCGGTCTTCACAATCCAGCGAAATGTGTCTGCACTACCCGGCGAGATGTTGTCGAGAGTTTGCCAGATCGCGTTGTTTTCAGGTATCAAGGTGACGCCAGCGAGACATAAATAAGAGAATACTGCGCCGCCAAAGACAAGGGCGGTGATGCCGCGTGGTCTCGCGTATTCGGTGATTTTCACTCGTGAGTTACGCGCAGACATGTTGGCGGAATTCGGCTAATTGACGGTTAAATATGACGCGCGACGCGTTATGACAATGGTGAAAATTCCTTGAGATTGTTCAATGGCGACTGTTATTTATCCCGCTTATGATGTAGGAAGATGGGCTATTTAACCAGTTTTACAGCCGAGGCTGTCCAAGCTGGCGAGCCACTAGATCCATAAAATGCCATTGATAATCGTTGGACAGAGTATGCTAATTCTAGATTGATACTAGCTTGCGAGAGGACAAGTCTCGGGAGAATAGTATTAGTAGTGCCTCAGGCAACAAAATGGAGATGTCGAGGGTGCCATTACAGAATGAGTATAGCGCCACTGTCCACCAAGAACGAGAGCCCTTACCCGGTAGCATTGTAAGCAGATGTACATAATTTAATCATCGATGTGGAAGGCGTTCTATACCGGGAAAACTATTAACAAGCTAGGTTTGTATTTTTGACATATTATTTGTGGCTTGAATCCTCTTTCAACGCCTCAATCCCAACCATGCAGTCATTGAAAAGGTCTTGGTGCCAGAAACCATCATCTCATCTTGCGCAGTTGTGATCCCAAGTCCGCCGGTCTCGATCCAAAGGTCACTATGAAAACATTGGGTTATCGGAAGTGAACGGCGAGATGAGATTGCTAGAGCCATACTTGGACTACGGCGATCCAAACCAGGTCGTGTTTTACGTCTCTACCAAGCACCTCTACCTTGCGTCACCAGTCTTCCGAAGAATGATCCAGGGCAACTTCAAAGAGTCAGAACCAAACGAACTAGGACTTTTCGAGATCAGAACATCAGAGTGGAGTGCCGAAGCTCTCCTCATTTTCCTTGATATCATACACGGCTATCACTCCAGCGTTCCCAACCGGCCAAGTCTGGAAGTCATAGCGCAGATCGGACTTATAGCCGACTATTATGACTGCCTCGAGCTTATTCGAATATTCTTCCAGCACTGGCACTCATCTATGAAGATCTGGATGAAGTACTCAGCTCGGCTATCTGGCGCGAATTGCACCACGGGTATAAAGCCGTTTGGCGACGAAGCAATGGCTGCTTTATCCATGGCCTGGGTAGTCTAGGACTATGCACGATTCAAAGCACTGACTATCTCCGCAGTACTAAGCACATATGCACGTATCGAGACAACTCTGCCTATGCCCGCTCTAATTCTCGGTACGTTTAAATACCTTAGTATACTATTCTAGGTACAGGACTAATTCAAACTAGAAGCAATTGACAATCATCGGTGTGCACTCGTCAATGACACGATTTCCCAGATCTATAATTTGAAAGATCAGGATGCAGGACTCGTTGGTTGCCATGTCGACTGCTCTCTCAGACTCCTGGGAATTCTCTTCAGACAAACGCACAAGCTGAATCTGCCAATGATGAGGCCAGAAAGTCCCCTTTGGTGGTATAGTGTTATCCACTTATCACTATTATGGGCCCTGATAGTACTAGTGTTCCTTTCCCCCCCACATGTTCTTGCACACTTCAGTCTCACCTCGACATACCCCGGAATAAGGAAGACTTGAGCATGGATGTGCCAGGCCTGTACCTAGAGGACTTCCAGTAATTCAGTCTCGGATTGTTCAATAATAGAATTGTTGGGGAACGTTTTACAAAGCGGCTAAAAACATGAGAATAGCCAGAATTAGTGGTCTTGCAGGGAGATACTTCAGATCTGTCTGGAGATCTAGCTCCTTACCCGTTTTGACAAACGCTGAACCCTGCTGCCATACTCAAAAGAGGATAGTGCATATAGCCAGCTATGACTTCTCTGACGTCGGAGGAAGCGAAATGTCGGGATTAAGCCCAAAGCGGCTACTACCGGGCCCAGACCAGGGGTAGCGAGAGGTGGATGTAACCTGTTTCACTGTTTGGAACCGTTTCATTGGTCTCGACCTGAACACCAGGCGTTATTCGTCTCATCCAATCTCTGCAAACCTTCCCCAGCCTCACGACAATATGCAGTAGGAGTCTTGAGACGATGGCTTGGCAAGGGAAGACTACGCCGCACGCGTTTTGCATGACAGCGCTAAACGAGGCACAAGACCCCCTAAACGAGGCATCGCAGGAGGTGTTTTGCTTCACGAGAAGAGTATAAATCCCAAGCTTCGGGTCGTCGGTCTTTGGATCTTCAGTACTCACTCAACATTCCCATCTAATCACTACTTTTCAATTCTTTTCCGCTGGTCGGTTAATCCATTTCGAATCCCACTTCTTCTTCATCACAATCAATCGCCCAGAAACCAACAAAAACCACTTTCTTCACCAATTCAAAATGCAGTTCTCTGTCACCGCCATTGTTCTCGGCCTCGCTGCCGTTGCCTCCGCCGGCATCGTCGACATTGAGGGTGTGCGCAACGCCCCTCGCAGCGCTGTTCTTATTACTCGCCAAAATGGCCAGAACGACGGTCGACCTGTTCCCAGCGGCGAATGCTGTGTTGCCAACACCAGCTTGAAGCAGGACGCTTGCACTGCTTCCGACGGCCAAGCTGGTCGCTGCGTTCCCGGTGGAAACAACTGTAAGTAACGCAAACGATTGCCTGTCTGTGGAACATCGCTAACGATCGTCATAGGTGGTGGCCGACTGAGCTGCGTTGCTCAGGCAAACCTGGAGTGTGATGCCAACGTCATCGAGCGAGGAAAGGATCTTTGCCGCGCCAAGGCCGCTAACGGTCTTTTTGATGGTGCTAACATCATCCAGAACCTTAGCCAGGCTTCGGTCAACTAAGGAACAGGTTAAGATGGAGAATTGGAGCTGTAGTTAGAAAGAGGCCTGGCGTTGAGGACCGATGCATCAAGGAGTTATGGGATCTGAAATGGATCTATTTAAGAAACTTATTTTTGGCCAAAACGAGAGCTCAACTCGCGATGTGATTGACTAAGCATGACCTTATAGAACGCTTCATGTTCATCTCAGAGAAACAAGCAGCTCTCATCTTGCTCCCAGATAAATCTCACGTATGTAATCTCGATAGCTTCTGGGTATGTCTTGTAGGCCTGGTTTTACTAAATTCAACTCGCTTGGGGAACTTGCGCAGAGCTCAGTGATGTTTGCATGTCCACGAGCATCCTCAATGGTGTCAAAAGTGGCTTTTCCCCTCATCTTTCCTCTGGAGGCCATACTGTTAGTCCACACAAATCTTTTCTTGCGCTCATAACCTACACAAGGCAGTAGTGAGGATGCACAGAGATGACAATTGGGGAGCAGCCTGTCGCATCTGACCCTCTTCCGTCGACAGGTCTTGGACGAATTAGGTGCAAAACCTCTGTCTTGCATTGTCAGCGGAGTTGATGTCTGTTTCATTTCCATTTCATAAGATCGAGGATCCATGGACCTGGGTTCGACAAAACTCGAACTGTTGAACATGTCGATTCAAGATGAGGAACTTCGCGTTTATGTCTGAATCAGAAGTGAACAGGGCTAACTAAGGTATGAATAGGCATGATGGGATTGACGGCTATTCTTAAGAAGACGCTTAACAAAGACAATTCCAAAGTCAAAACGTATGTGATCTGCTTCAAGCCTCCGAAGTTGTAAGTTTTAAAAGGTCATCGCAGTTTTATGGTTGCCAACAGAACAGTATGAACCGGTCTAGTCGCGTCTGCTGTTGTTTCGGTATGCCGCTCTCGCGCCCTCTATTAACGGCTAATATACTGATGTTATTATAGTCCTGGCTATGGAGCACCGCCTTGTTGACTTGCGTCCTAGTAACATACAGCTACGGAATCAACGGTGCATTCTGGTATGGCGCTGGCTGCTCGACCATCATTTTTTCTTTCTTTTTTTTTTTTTTTTTTTTTTGTAAAGGATGTGTTCCCGAAGCACATACTATTCTTGAGGTCATTCGCATGAGGTACGGTAGGTGGCTCGAAGATCCGGATATGAGCCTATCATAATAAACTGTGTAGGGACCGTCGCGCATTTGAGCTTCACATTCTTGGCCATCGTGAACAATCTGCTCAACACGATCAATATGATTCAGGGGGCATCGGTAGCCATATCGCTCTTGTAGGACCTTTTCCTCCCTGGGCTGGGTACACCACTGACATCTCGCAGAACGGGGATGCACGTCATGGCATCAACCGTTTTGCTTCCTCTCAGTGTTGTTCTCTACACGCTAGTTGGTGGCATCAAAGCAACGTGATTCACCCGGAATCATGGTGGGGATAGTTGCTGACCTTGATCTAGGTTTCTCACCGACTATATTCATACCTTCGCTATTCTCATTCTGAGCTGTTGGTTGACGGCCAAAGTCATAACATCAGAATCTGTAGGCTCAATCGGACGCTTGTATGACCTCGTCGTCGCTGCTCAGTCAAACCACGTTGTTGAAGGTAACTACGAGGGCTCTCTTCTTACCATGACATCCCAACAGGGCATCTGCTTTGCCATCGCCCTCCTCACCTCTAATTTCGGTGTTGTGGTTGTATGTCAGCCCCTCCCCGTCGCCTGGAGAAGTCTAACATACTCAGATGGACACGAGTTACTTCCTCGTGTCCTTCGCTGCATCGCCGAGTGCCGTTGTCCCAGGCTATGTGCTGGATGGCATTTCTTACTTCAGCATACCTTGGTCGCTTGGTACCATCGTGGGCATGGCTTCACTGGGGCTTGAGGCGCTTCCAATCTTTCCGACGCATCCAAGAGTAAGCAAAGCAATACTCCATCTACCGTGACTGAAGACGTAAAGCTGACGCGACAATAGCTTATGACTGGTGCTGAGGTCACAAATGGTCTTGCTCTGCCTTATGTGGCCGTCGCTGTCGCAGGTAAGGGCGGTGCCGTTGCCGTTTTACTGATGACGTTTATGGCTGTTACACCTTGTCAGCACAAATTCTTGCCGTCTCTTCCATTCTCACCTTTGACGTATATCGCGTCTACTTCAACCAAGAAGCTTCCAACAAACAAGTCATTCGCTGGGGTCACATTGGCGTTGTATTCTTTGGTCTTATGGCAGCTGCTTTCACAGCAATGTTCCACTACATCGGAGTCGATATGGGCTGGACACTCTACATGCTCGGCAAGACCTCCCGTCGTGGGAACTCAGTTGTTTGTTTACTAACCGTTTCCCAGGAATTCTAACGTGTCCTGGCGTAATTCCGCTCATCTTCACCATAATTTGGCGCAAACAGACTAAGGTCGCAGCTATTAGCTCCGCATTCCTAGGAATGGCAACGGGCCTGAGCGTCTGGCTCGGCTCCGCATACGCTTTTTCTGGAGAGGTAACGGTCGCTTCTACAGGTGGGACCCTACCCTGTATGTATGGCACCGTTGCATCTTTATTCAGTCCCTTACTACTCCGTATGCAGCGTGGTTATTACTTCTGTGCGGCCTGATGATTACGATTGGAGTCAGTTCAAGGAACAGAAGCTCGCTATTGAGCCGGATGAAGGCTCTAGTGGATCAGAAACTTTGCAGGGTAAAGGCACTAAACAGGTCACTACAACTGAGACGGCATCGCAGCAAAACTTTGACGACAAGCAACGTAGATGGACTAAATATGCTCTCTTGTGGGCAATCGTTACATTTCTCGGTCACTGGGTATTGTGGCCATTGCCAATGTACGCAGCGAAATTCGTCTTCAGCAAACAAGTAACTTATTCTCATCTCCTATCCTGCAGCCGTTCAATCACCCTTTACTGTCTCTCATTTGTATTACATGGACATGTTTCTAGTTGTGATTTACAATTATTCACTGCATGGATCGTCGTGTCTCTGATCTGGCTCTGGTGGATTCTCATCACGGTCGGTTTCTACCCGATCTGGAACGGCCGTGGTCAGATAGCCGCTGTTACACGAAGTATTTGGAAGTCTTAACCCTGATTCATCCGCATTTTCCAAAAAGGCTGGTCCACAATCGACCGATGGCCCTCGTTGTTTTGATATGATCTCTGCAGCGAAAGGTTCGGACCACAAAAACAACAAATCGCCGGGAACGTATTTTGGGTCATTGAACCCACACAACAATAAAATTGTCTACTCAAACAAAATGCCTCAATCTCTTCCGGATAATGAATGACATGCCAAGCAAAAGCCCCGAATATGGCGTAGCTGAGCCTCCCTTTGCACTATCGATTCCCTACAACTCCACTTTATGGATTAGATCAAGCTTTTAGTCAAGCTTTGGGGTGGAACATTTTTGACAGATGCAGACTAACTCCCAATAATTGCATTCCACAATTGACTCTTGCCAGATTAACGTGACAGTCCCCCATCCACTTAATCAGGGGCTCGTGGTTGAACGGCAACGCTATAACGTTAGCGCCACCCGTGCCCGTTATTCAATCACATTCCCTTGCATGCTTTAGATTCCAATAGCCTGGAACTAGGAACGCTTTTTATGGATGCTTTTCAGTGCGGGAGACCGGTGATAGGCGGATCGTCGACAGTGAAGATGTCTTGACTTACCAGATATCACTATTGGATGCTCGGTGAACCAACCCAAGAGGAATGCTCATGCAAGGTACGCTTCTAGATTTTTACCACTAACCAAAACAAAAGCACCAAATGCCATTGTCGTCAACGATGGCTCCCAATGTCGTTATCTATATATACTCTTCAATCTTGACGTTTCTTTTGTTTTTCCTCATCACTCACTCACTCATTCATTCATTCGTTCTTTTAGTCATTCTTTAACCATAGTCACTCGTTTCACTATGCGTCTGTCTTCAGGTCTTCTTATGGCCTGCGCCTCTGGCGCTTTCGGCCAGAACTTCAAGAGGTTCACCAACAGCAGCACTTCTGCCCTTGAGTCCAGCACCACCCTTCCCACCGCCATCGACACCACCACCAGTGCAGCCCCCAGCTCCACCACCGGCGCTGCCTCTGAGTCCGTTGATCTTGGCACTACTGCCACGCTTGGCCGCGGCTCAAGCTTCGTGACTGGCCCCAATGGCGAGACTGCCGTGTAAGTAGACCTCTACATCCTGAGCATAGGACAACTTCTGACTGGATCTTTAGTCGCATGTCTGCTGGAGCCAACGGTATTGCTCAGTTCGGCGCTGCTCCTTCCATCACCAAGATCTCTGTTGGAGCTGAGATCCAGATCCGCTTCAGCATCAGCGTCAGTGCTGTAATTGAGAGCCGTAAGCGTGCTTTCGAGGGTTGCACTCTCGATGTCACCCTTGACGGCGAGACCATTTACTCTGAGCCCCTTGCCGACACCAACGGTGCCGCTGTTGAGCAGGCCAGCAACCCTACTACTCTCAACTCGGACAAGCCCGACATCCAGTTCCTCCAGTCCTGTGGTTCTGACCCCGTTCAGCTCGATGTCTCCAACCTCGTTGTCGCTACTGCTACTGATAATGGCTCTACTGGTATTCCTACTGTTGGTGGTACCGAGACTGCTACTGAGACTGGCACTGAGGTCGCTACTGGCACCAACTCCGAGGGCGCTACCACCAACTCTGAGGGTGAGACTGTGATCCCCACTGGCACTGAGACTGCTATCGCTACTGGTACAAACTCTGAGGGTGCTACCACCAACTCCGAGGGCGAGACCGTTTTCCCCACTGAGACTGCCGTTGAGACCAACAGCGCTGGCTTCACCACCAACTCTGAGGGTGAGACCGTCTTCCCTACTGGCACTGAGACTGGCTCCGCCATCGCTACCGGTACCAACTCCGAGGGTGCCACTACCAACTCTGAAGGCGAGACTGTTGTTCCTACTGGCACCGAGGCTTCTGCTTCTGCCTCCGCTACTTCCCCCGCTGGCTTCCCCGGTTCCATCGGTGTCTTCACCCTTTTCGGCTGTGTCGGTTCCGATGCTGGTTTCCCCACCTTCGAGCTTGCTGAGTCCAACGCTCAGATGGATCTTGAGCGCTGTGCTTCTCTCTGCACTGGCCGTGCCTACTTCGGTGTTTACGATACGTGAGTTTTACTCTATTCATCCTTTTGTTATGCTTCATCATACTGACCTTTCTAGTGCTTGCTACTGTGGTGATGAGATTGATGCCGATAACACCAGCCGTGTTGATATCGACCAGTGTGATATCGAGTGCCCTGGCGACAAGGACAACTTCTGTGGTGGCGATACCCGCCGCAACCGCCTCCAGGCCCGTCAAGCTGTTGCCGCTGGCCGTCTCCTGACCGTCTATGTCTCTGCCGCCGGCGCTGGTGCCACTGTCACTGACTCTGTTACCGAGACCGTCACCGACCAGACCACTGTCACCACCACCTTCACCACTGCCATCACTGGCGCCCAGACCACCACCACTCAGACCGTCACCGCCGTCCAGGTCTGCGTCAACGGAAAGTGCTACACCGAGGGCTCTGACCGCACCGTCTTCATCTTCATCGAGGTCAACGGCAGCGACTGTGACAACGAGTGGGTCTACATCACTGAGGAGTGCTCTTGCCAGGGCGGTAAACAATACGTTCCCAAGTTCTGCTCCGGTGGAAGCTGTGCTGGCGAGATTGTTTACAAGACCCAGGAGTGCCACGACTGGTGGAACCACGAGACCTTCTTCGTCGCTGCTGACTGCGGCTGCAAGGAGGAGACGGTCATCTACAAGCCTTGGGAGAACAGCTGGGGTACCCCCAACAACTGCAAGGCTGAGCTGGTCCCTGTCTGCTCTGGCCCCAAGTGCCCTGTTGTCAAGGTCAAGGTTCCTACCCACGGTGGCTACTACCCTCCCACTAACGGCACCTGGAGCAACGGTACTCACGGTGGTGCCCCTCACTGCTCTGGCCCCCACTGCCCCGGCGGCCCTGTTCCTCACTGCTCTGGCCCCAGCTGCCCCGGCGGCCCTGTTCCTCACTGCTCTGGCCCCAGCTGCCCCAGCACCAAGGTTGTCACCCTTGTCCCTGAGTGCAGCGGACCTAGCTGCCCTACCAAGCCCACTGGTCCTTCAGGAAGCGGCCCTCACTGCAACGGTGCTGACTGCCACGTTGCCACTGCCACTGGCAGCAGCTCCAAGCCCACTGGCACTGTCCCCGCCATCGTCAACGGTGCCGGCAAGCAGGTCGTTGGAGCTGCTACTCTTTTCGCTGCTCTCTTTGCGGCCCTTCTCTAGATGCTAGCACCTCCTTTAACCTCTTCTTCTTCCGGGAGCCTTTTAGAATAATGACCTTCTAGTTGAGCTATTAATTAGACCTTTGTTTTGCATGCCTAATCTTGGCTTCTCTTGGTGACTACTGAATTTTCCAGCCCTTGTAAATTATTAGTGTAGCTTGGCCACTAGGCTCAATTTATGGGACTGTTCAATGGCTATCGAATGGTGGCGTAGCTGAGTCCAAAAGTGCGCTGTTCGTGTCACAGAGTCGGGAAGTATCGCCGAGATTTTACTTCTTGATATTGAGACTAGTCAACTGTGCTAAGCTACACTATTAGTACAGTGCCTTATTGGGTCCGTCCAAATTCGACCTGCCACAGTTCTCTCCGCCAGCCGTTTGATAGTCTCTGGTATATCTTCAAAAGTAACCTCTGTAAGCTCAGCTTATTATCACCCTTACCTAGAAGTACCAAAACATCCTTCAGGTCCTGCATTGAGGCGCCAGTGGATCCAACGATAGTAACACCCCCGAGGATGTACCCCGAACCCTTGTTTGATGGAATCGTGACGTCCGAAGACGCAAGACCAATAGTAATGACTTTGCCACCTGTTTTCACAGTCCTGATCGCAGTTGAGTGATTGTAGAGTGGCCGAAAAAGTCACCAACAACGTCGAATGCTAAGCCAGCATTGGTTGCATCATCGAGTGATGTAAAGCAGTCTTTTGCCCCATAGCCCTTTGATTGAGCAAACTTGTCCTCATTGAGATCGAAGCCATACACGGTAAATCCTTTCAAGGAGGCAAATTGCAAACCATGCATACCCAGTCCGCCCAGACCAATAATACCCATTATCAATCCGGGCTGGGCGCCGGCCTAACCTACGACAGCGTGATAAGAAGTCGCCAGCGCATCTGTCGCAACAGCAGCTTGTGCAAAAGCTATACCATCGGGTATTTTGACGAGAATCTTCTGTGGCGTGACGACATATTGGCCATAACCGCCATCGAAGCTTAACCCAACGTATGCGTCATTGATGCGCTCTGAGACAGGGTGCACTAGGAGAGCGCGAGTGTGACAGCATCTCCGATCTGAAAGCCAGAAACGTTTGTTTCTTGATTAGCCCCGCGACTTCGTGGCCGAGCACAATTGGCTTTTTTGAGAAGTAGTCGTCTCCGTAGCCACTGACGATGCGACAATCTAAGTCACATATTCCTGCGGCCTTCTACCTGCGGCCTTCTATCAGCGGGTGTTGGTAGCATTTGTAATCGTTGGATTCGAACTGGCGTTGAGTTGGGGTAAATATCGTGGGCCGTGGTCCCAGCACAGGTCACAATTATTCTGGTTCAATTTTACGCCTTTCAATTTAACAATGCAGTTACTCTAAAGCTTCCAACTGCTTCATGGTAGACTTGTCAGAACTCTTTCTAATGCTTTAACAAATCTTTCAGGACCCTGCAAACCGCATCTCCAACCTCGCTACACTTTGCACTACCCCCCAGATCCTTTGTCCTAATCTCCAACCCACCGCCCTCCTTGGTATCCAGAACCTTTGCAACCGACTGCTCAATCGCATCTGCCTCCTTCTCCAGCAGAAATGAGTATCGCAACATCATTGCCAGACTCAAGATCTGCGCCACCGGATTGGCTAGATTCTTGCCCGAGATATCAGGTGCACTACCATGGACAGGCTCGTAGATTCCCTTGCAGGATCCTTCACCTGGAACGCCGGCGAGACTTGCGCTGGGAAGAACACCGAGAGTACCGGTGATGCCACCAGAGATGTCGGAGAGAACATCGCCGAATGTGTTGTCTGTGTGAATGACGCTGTTGTTGAAGCGTTTGGGGTCGAGAACCATTAACATGGCAAGACTATCAGCGAGCTGATACCGGAGATCAATGTCTGTGAGTTCCTTGTTGAAGATATCTGTAGTTGCACGCCGCCAGAGACGACCACTCGCTAGAACATTGGCCTTGTCGGCACTCCAAACAACAGGCTTGCTCCCATCATTCGCCTTCTCACTGCTCGCGTGCAGGATTCTCGCAACGGCTGCACTAACACGAGCCAATCTCTCAACCTCAGGTCGCGAATATATCCAAAGATCAGACGCTTCATCTTCACTTTCTTCCTTTTTACCAAAGTACGCACCGCCACAATTCTCTCGAACAACAATGAACTTTGTCCCTGCTACAAGCTCAGCTTTGATGGGCGATGCGCTGACGAGCGATGGGACGAGAATCTCGCAAGGACGCAAGTTGGCAAATGCATCAAGACGTTGACGCAGCTTCAAGAGTCCTGATTCTGGGGTAGGTTCTACGCCAGCCCATTCTGGACCGCCGATGCTGCCGAAGAGAACGGCATCGCTCGCTAGAGCTTTTTCGAGGACTGCGTCTGTGACGGGAGTGCCGTGCTTGTCGATACTGCATCCGCCGACGATGTCTGTGTCTCGCTCGAAGCGGATATCTGGGCGACTTGTTTCGATTATGTCGAGGACTTTGAGCGCCTCAGTCATGATTTCAGGACCGACATGGTCGCCGGGGAGGACGAGGACGCGAAATACTTTGCTCTCTGACATGATGGATGTGAATAAGCTGAACTGAGTGAGTGAGTGATGAGACAATGAGAGGGCCGGAAGAAGACTGGAGTCTCCAAGATAACGGAAATCAGGACTGGTATATGGTCTGCCGATCTCGGACTGATTATTATGCCCGTTGGTGGTAAACGCCGGTTGTGAATTTGATTATGGATGCTGCCAAGACTTTTTTATTCCTGTGACTACTACATTACCCCGCACTCACTAAATCTGGCCCCTGGCCTTCGTTGGTTTCCTCTTCTGGAAGGGAGTGAAACGGAGTCTCCCACCCAAGTCACTAAAACGTGGGGAAGCCAATTCACCACATAAAACACAGGCCAAGCAAGATAACACTTTCCCTCTCGCTCAATCTACACACTCAGCTCTTATCAAGATCCCATACTCATCAATATGTCAGCCCGTCTCCAAGGAAAGACCGCAATCGTCACAGGCGGCGCATCAGGCTTTGGCAAAGGCATCGCCACAAAATTCATCTCCGAAGGCGCCAATGTCATAATCACCGATCTCAACGAGCAACAAGGCCAAGCCGTCGCTCAAGAACTATCCTGCTCCTTCACCCGCGCCGACGTGACCAACCCCGATGACTGGCGTCGCGTTCTCGAGTTTGCTATTGACAAGTACAAACAGCTCGATATTGTCGTCAACAATGCTGGCGCAGCGTACTCCAAGAAGCCAACTGAGGAGGTCACGCCTAAGGACTTTGATCTTGTGATGAATGTCAATGTCAAGAGCGTTTATTACTCTACTAATGTGCTGGTCCCGTACTTCTTGAGGGAGGGAAGACCGGGGTGTTTTATTCAGGTTGCGAGTACGGCGGGGATTAGACCTAGGCCTGAGTTGACGTGGTATAATGCTTCCAAGGCGGCTGTTATTAATGCCACCAAGACGATGGCTGTTGAGTATGGGCCCAAGCAGATTCGGTTCAACTCTGTTTCTCCAGTTGTTGGAAGCACTGGCATGTGAGTGTTACCTTAAGACTGGCGACGGGAAATTTCTAATTGGGCGATAGGACACATCTGTTCATCGGCAAGCCTGACACAGAAGAGAACAGAAAGGGATTCGTTTCTACAATTCCTATGGGCAGACCTTCGACACCAAGCGATATCGCCAATGCTTGTTGCTACTTGGCTAGTGATGAGGCATCGTTTATTACTGGCGTCGATCTCGAGGTATGGCCACTATCCATGGACTACGATACACTAATACTAACACGAATCCATAGGTTGATGGAGGTCGCTGTGTATAGGCTTGGGGACAAGGTCAAGACATTTAGTTACTATTTTTTGTTATAAAAATAAAAATGTTATCAATCATAAATCTCATAGTCTTAAATGGTCCTCTAGTCCTTAGACATGATCATTCTAAATTTCACTCCTGGAGCCATATACAGTGATTTGCTGGCAAACTTTTCGTCCTCAATGGGACGCAGCGATGTTTGAGAATTGCTCATAGCCCAAGCTCCACGCATGTCAATTAGATTCCCTTCCTAATCGGGCATTACTGTCAGATGTTCCTGTGATGCTTCAGCGCGGGGTAAAAGCGGACCTTGCCATGGTCCCTGTGACGGGTCGGTCGGTACCTGAACCGGAAGGATACATCGGCCGACTAACGGACCAAGAGCTAACTCTGACGATCTATCATATCAGGCCCGCACCACCATCATCCTGGATACCTTAATCTTTTGATCACTCCTCAGACTCTCTTAGCTCTATCCATAGCACATATAATCATCATGGGAAGCTCAAATCATCTCCCCTTCAGCCTTACAGACGACTCCCTATTTCGTCCCAAGTCTCTCATCAATGGAGAATTCGTCTCCTCAAAAGATGGCAAGACCTTCAATGTCATCGACCCAGGAACTGGCATGACATGGGCATCATGCCCAGACTGCACAGCATCCGACGTCGATGCAGCAGTCAAGTCGTCCTATGAAGCTTACAAGAGCTACTCCAAGACAACGCCACGCTTCCGCGCTCAAACCATCATGAAATGGTACAATTTGATGGTCTCTTCACGAGAGGATCTAGCTCATATCCTTGTTCATGAGACTGGCAAGCCCCTAGAAGAGGCCCGCGGCGAAATTGACTATGCGCTTACGTTCGTCTGGTGGTTCTCTGGTGAAGCTGACAGAGCGCATGGGTCGACGATTACCTGCGCTATCCCCAGTCGACGCGCCGTGACTATCAAACAACCTATCGGTGTTGCAGCTGCTCTCGTTCCGTGGAACTTCCCCATCGCTCTAGCATTGCGCAAAGCAGCTGCCGCTCTTGCTGCAGGTTGCACAATGATCATCAAGCCCTCTCCCGAGACGCCCCTCACAGCAGTTTCAGTCGCTTATCTAGCGGTGAAAGCAGGCTTTCCGCCTGGTGCCCTCAACGTGGTTACAACATCTCTTGGGAATACCCCAGCAGTCGCCGAAGCTCTTTGCCTAAACCCGCTCGTGAAGAAGGTGAGTTTCACTGGTAGTACAAGAGTTGGTAAGATTATTGCCAGTCTGTGTGCCCAGAATCTCAAGAAGACGACGTTTGAGCTTGGCGGAAATTGCCCCTTCATCGTGTTCGATGACGCCAATGTTGATCAGGCGATGAACCAGCTCATGGCCTTGAAGTGGAGACACGCAGGTCAAGCTTGCGTCACGTCTAACCGAGTCTTTGTTCAGAACAATATCTACGACTCTTTTGTCGAGAGACTTGTATCTGAAACCCGGAAGCTAAAGCTAGGCCATGGCATGATGGAAGGCGCCACGCTGGGCGCGTTGACGACTACACGGGGTCTCGACAAGGCAGAGGAGCTGTATGAAGATGCTGTTAGTAAGGGAGCAAATGTTGTCCTTGGTACAGGGAAACGCTACGACGGAGAAGGTTATTTCATGGAACCGACTATCTTGACCGAGATGAAGGACGAAATGCTCATGACGCACGAGGAGATCTTTGCACCTCTCCTTGGCGTCTACCGCTTTGAGTCAGAAGAAGAGGTTGTGCAAAGAGCCAACGACACTCCATACGGGCTAGCAAGCTATGTGTTTACCAAGAATGTGGATAGATTGTGGAGGATGTTTGAGAACCTCGATGCTGGAATGATTGGATTGGTGAGTCGATCTACAGGATCTGTTTAGAAGGAGAAGCTAACCTTTGGCGTAGAACTCAGGTAACAGTTCATCGGCTGAAGCGCCTTTCGGAGGGATCAAGGACAGCGGACATGGAAAAGAGAGTGGTAAGGATGTCGCGATTGATGAGTTCTTAATCACCAAGACAGGTACGATAACTGTTGAAGGCCAGTATTGAGTTAGAAAATTGATTCTTGAACTTGTCAATATCGACTACCATTTTTATTACCTGGCGTGCATTTCCATCAAGACTCTGCTTGTTGAATGCTCATATAGAACTATATCTAAGCCTGAAGGCTGGGGATTGGTGGCGAAGTGTCTTGTGGAGCAACAAATCAGACGACAACTTAGAAGATCTTTATAAGTTTAGGTAAAATGGGTAAAACTAAGCTAAAATTGACAAAATGTAATTATTGTTCCCTATCTCCCTCCAAGTACCTCATGCAGATATCATTACATCGTCGCGCATCTTGGCCAGTCTTGTGGGGCTCCGGCACGCCCTGAGCCACTGATCTTGCGGCGATATGTCGGAAAATACTTTTACCGATGAAGGCTGTAATTTTTCACTTTTTCGTAAATGTTTCGCTTAGCAACAACCCTGTGCCTCTCACCCAAGCTTGTGCCCGATTACCCTAAAATAGTCACAATATTCCATTCTTTAGGGATCTACCATGAAGAAGTTCAAGCGCAGTGCACAATCGCAACCAAAGCATGGGAAACCGCCATCTAGCGGTGCATCCAAGGCGCCGGTTGCACCACCAGTCCGTCGCCCAGGATGGACTGGACCAAGTTATCTACACAAACCCGCCAAAAAGACGCCTACATCAGTGAAGGTTACCAACTCGATAGAACAAATCCAAAGTCTATCTGCTAAGCATCAACAACTCATTCTTGACACAATCAGAACTACATTTCCTGCCGTCGACGAGTTCAATGCTTTGATACCAGTGTTGCGCGAGGTTAGGGAAGCTCTTGAACAGAAGGACTACTGCAAAGCTTTCGGGAGCGAAGAGTTTTTGGAGGCTTATACGATTCGTTGGAGTCCGAGTAAAGCTCTGACGATAGGAAATGTGTTGGCGTGGATGTGCAGTGAGATGAGCGAGGCTGCATGGGTTCAACAGTATCTTCACAATGATGGGCAGAATCCATCCAAGATCGTGTGCATTGGGCGAGGAGGATCCGACTTGTTAGCGTGCGTGGCATTGCTAAAGCATTCTCATGAAAGCAAATTCGACGAGCCTCCCAGGCTAGAGTCATCTAATCATGACGAAAGCCCTATGGTTGATCTCAACCTCATTGATAGGCACGATTGGTCAGGAATCGTCACAAAACTACAACATACCCTCACACATCCACCTCCTCTTTCGAAATATGCGACAGCCAAGGCGCACGCTTCAAATACCTCCGCTATCCCATCTCACGCCATAAATCTAGCAGTCAACAACTTGAACATCCTCGAAAGCGACAGCACAACTCTGCGTGCAAAAATTGGGCCCAAACCGGCACTAATTACTCTCTTCTTTACACTCCACGAATTTTACTCCATCTCAATATCCAAAAGCACGGCTTTCTTATTGAGACTGACCGAGACAGCTCCGAAAGGAAGTTTATTACTGATTGTAGACAGTTTGGGGGCTGATATCGTGCTGCCCGGTAGTATCGACAAAGGACAAGAGAAGAAATATCCGCTCGAGTGGCTGCTCTACCAAGCTCTGTTACCACCTAAGAGCAGTGGTGCAAATTCAGAGGAGGAAAAACAACCAGCTTGGACAAAACTTATTGATGGCGGCCATGAGAAGGAGTACAAGTTACCTGCGGGGCTAAGATTTCCAGGAAGTCTGGAGAATACCAGGTTCCAGGTGCACTTACTAGAGCGTTTATAATGAAGCGTTTGTATTACTAGGCTAACTTTATTGTGATCATTCCCAAAGTAAATTGCAAGCCACCTTGGAGTCCTTTGCAGCGACAGCAATATATTAGTATCGGGACGTTATGGCTCCAGACTACGTAATTTCAAGACACTATTCGTAGAAATATTTGGGAATATATTCTCGAATGGAATTGTGTATTTAAGATATTCTTACATATAGAGAGACATACAACATGAATTAATTCGTGTAGCGTAGTCCGGAGGTCATGATTTCGGAGCCGGACCTATCGAAAGCGATTTAGCGCAGGAGAAGTCAGATATGATTTTCCTGCTGCTATATCCGGATACCGCGATAACGCTCTGGTTCCTCAGTCCTGTGATGCTGATAAGAGTAGTTGAGTGTAGCGGAGCGTGCCACCCCCGCAAGCGTCTCCGGTGCTGCACCAGGCCAAACAAGGAAAGCAACCAAATCTTTAGCCCAGTCCGCGCTATCTACACGAGTCAACTTTCGAAAATGCATGATAAGCAGATCCAACTTTATTCCTGCATTATTGCATTGCGTTGTATCCTTCATCTCCGTTTCTGCCCCATAATCCACCTCATTCGGAAAGTAATCTATCACCCATCGCAGTCCCAACGTCAACTATTCTCGTAATGCCTCGGTCAAGGACCAGCAATTTCCCAAGAGGCAAGCCACGTGGTATCCGCCGAGATCGGGACTGTCAGACCTGCAAAGCCCGGGGCGTCAAATGCGATCTCAACAGACCGCGCTGCCGACCCTGCGTCGAATCAGGATACGCATGCGGAGATTATCCACAGCGAGTTGTATGGGCAGCGAATCCGACGCCCAAGCCGAGCAGGGCTGAGAACAGAAGCGCTGTTCTTGAAAAGTCACTTGCCACGGACCAGCATGAGGTTGTGGAGCACTTGTTGGCGTTTGGGAGTAGTTTGAAGACTGCGAGGTTGGCGACGAATGATGATCTCTGTGTGGATCAGGGTTTGGGGCTGATTGATCAGGTTGATTACTTTTTGAGGGCGCGGATTAGTAAGAGGAGGGGATCAACGACTGATACTACTTCGCCAACCTCGCCGTCTTCTTTATCGTCCGGGGAGGGGGCGCAGGATGAGGATACACTCATGTGGCATCGACTCGCAGCCCTCAAGAGCCTAAGTGAGGCGCTGAACACTGCTGATCCAGCTGCTTTTCTTGGTATAGCCGTCTTTGCCTTCTTCGAAGTTGTGTCGGACGGTGTCTTTGGTGAATGGGACTGTCATCTGCGCGGAGCTCGCTCCTTACTAGACTGCCATTGCAGCAACAGCGAAGAGTTTCAGCAATTCTCAAAGCGCTTCACTGGTTTAGAAGAGATTGTCGCCTATTTCGCATGGTGGGATACCATTGGAGCCCTGGTCAGACAGTCCACCACTAACACCGAGAGCGGCCTTATCTTTGATGACTGGCATCGAAGTTCGCTGGGCCAAGACTTCTTCGATAGAGTTGGCTGTCCACCCGAGACATTCTGGCTATTCGTCTCTTTGGTTCAGAAGAACGAGTCCGCCAATTCATCCTCGAGTCTCACCAAAACCATGGCACAGCTTCTCAAACTGGGCATGGACAAGACAGAAAAAGGCAAATGCAGTGATATCTACCGCTGCGCCGCTGTCATAGCCGTTCTCACAGCACAAAGCTCTTCAAGTGAGATTGAAGAAACCTCTTCTGAGACAACACTACAGTTTGCGGTGGACCGAATCTGCCACATTATCGAGTCTGCCTGTTCGAGGTCCCGATACTATCCACACATGGCAACGCCTGCATACCTTGCAGGAATAAGAGCAACTACTTCTGCGCAATGTAAGATTTTGGGGACGTACTGGAGGAATTGTGAGATGGGAGATATTCCACGATACTCGGGGGCTCACATGCAATGTGAAGAGAGATGGAGGAAAAAGGGCCTCATTGGAGCAGAACAAGTAGATAGATCTTAATGAAAGCAATGGTTATCGCTGTAACGAGAACAATTGGATAATAGTCAACTCTCTTTAAAACGAGGAAGTCACTCTATAGTATAACAGCCTGTATTTGATTTGCATTTTCTTACACCAACCTAACTTCCGACTCTACTACATTGTCAAACCAGTCCATCTTGCATACCTGAAAGACTCCAATGCGCTGAAAGGTCTCACAATTTTTCGTGCACAGCAAAAGCCCCTCCTCAAGTGTAAGTTGCAAGCACCAGACTTCTTCGATACTCTCTTCGTCAAAGTCAAAAATCCCTAGCGCCACAAAAGCTGACATGTCTTTATTCACGCTCCCTTCCTTCGTCTCCTTGCGCCCTAGCACAACTGGCCGACGCATAGTGCCTGCTGGCCTCTTTTGCTTTCGCAGCGAAGCGATGAAGTTGCTCGACGGTGTTCTCGTCAGGATCACTGCTTCTTGAACCCGTCCCAGAAGCTGTAGCTGGCAAGAAGGCATATGTAGTGCGTCCGCTCCGCAATGAGTATCTACCGTCCAAAGGCCCTGCTTTGGCCTTATCAGTGGTGTTCCGCTTTGGTTCTCTGTCTTCATCCTCCGAAATTGTTGTAATGTGAGAGGCTTGACGCCTCCTTGAATGGAAGCCCAAGACCAAGAAGGCGCTCTGATCACGGGGGCTGGTGCAAAAATTGTCGGCAAAGGTCTCGTTGCTGACCCAAAGAAGCTGCTCACTCTATAACCAGGTCTCCAAAGCAAACATCGCACGAGATCGCACTCCCAGAGACCGGCCAGGTAGCGTGACTGTAGAGTCTCAGAGATAGGCGCAGCAATGGAGGCAAGGGCAGCGAAGATATCATGAGGGTTCGATAGCTGGCGTTTAGAGAAATCGACTACAATCTCGTCCCAATACTGTAGGAGTCGATCTCGGGTTAATTGCGGATTCTCGTTACTAGTGCTTAGAAAGCTGTGTAGTAAGATAGATTTACCTTCCTGATAGCTGCGATCTTCCGAGTAACCGGAGCTTCGACACAAGAAAAAAAGCTGCTCCTTGCCGAAGAACACCACCCGGCGGCTTAGCCTCTTCTCCTGACAACACCATCCGCGAGTCTCAGTGATACCATAGTCAGCAGATCTCAATGGACCAACAATAACATTCCCACCCTGGCCATCTCCAAGAGGAAACTCGCAACAAGGAGAAGGCTGTTTGTAAGTATTGGCGATGAAAGAGTTGCGAGCATCGCCTGATCTCCCTGCTGTGATAGTCAGGGTTGCGTGGCCATACACTTTAGCCATCAGCTTTGATTCACGTTCCCAGTCATCTTTGTCCCCCTGGATTATGCAGAGAGCGTCGATCCAGATATATCTGATGCCCAACTGGCGGGCCAGTTCTATTGTGTCGCGATGTGCGGCTACAAGGCGAGATTTGTCGATGCCTTTCAGCATTCCCCCTATCGTCTTGTGATTAAGGGTGAAAGTGTCTGTACCGGGCCCCCAGCAATAAGATAAGGCAAGATATTTCTCTTTCATGCTCTGGCCAGTTACGACAAGTTGTGGAGGGTCTCCTTGTTTCCCGTTGCCGACATCGATGACACGCGTGGGCATCTCGTAAGTCACCTCAGCACCGCACGCCTGATGAGAATTTGTACATCTTTCGAGGAAACGCTGGATTAAGGCGAGATATGAGTCAGGCTCATGTTCTGCAGTACATATTCGCCCAGGTGTTCGTGAGCCTGCCGCAGTTCCTTCTTTTCTGTTCACCGCATTAGTACTTCTTCTAGTATTATATGTGTTTTGTGTAGCTTAGACATATGACCACACAGAATCTGGTTCATCCAATGTCGTACTCTGACATAAAATGGAACTTACCCGTAGACAGCTAGGTTTATATAGCTAAGTCCATGGCTGCTTTCCTTCACAGAAGTGATAGGATTATATCGCCCGCACGATACAATGATGCGCGGCTGAGTCAGAGTAGGACTGTAGTCTGTGAAGTGGACATAGATCCAGATACCCGGCTCAAACTTAGTCACTCCTTCCGGAACTTCGTCTTTGAGGACGGATTCGATCTCCGAAGCTGCCCATTCCCGTTGGAAGCCTGTCCAGCAAAGTTGACAAAAGTCGCAGCCATCTTCAGCGCCTTTCTTGAGCGAGGCGAGGTTTGGGTGGAATTCTAGGTAAAAGCGATCTTGATCAATACCAAAAGTACTGCAGAATGCGCATCGAGGCATGGTTTCTGGGCCTAGTAGTTGGTGAGGACCATTGAACTTATGTTACGTATAAGGCGCTGTGATGTAAGCATCAGCTGCCAGATTGTCGGTCAAGAATGTCTAGAAGAGTCATCCTATGACTAAGCGACAGACCCATCCAAATGATATGGATTTCAGGTCTAAGTCTAATATGATGAAATATTTCGAAAAGGCAGCTATGTAAGAAAATTTATATAAGGCAATTATTTTAAAGAGCCGCAATGAGTGGGCTATTCTTGCTCTTGTCGATCCTTGACTCCTTGCACTGCTCCCGAAAGCTGGTACTTGGGCCAGCAGCACAAGAGTTGGAATTGGAAGGCGATTGATGAAGCGGCATATTCAGTGATCCTACGTGATGCGTTTCCGAAGCTACAATGACCATGAACCAGAACAAACCTAGACGGATATATCTAAGAGGTTGTGAGGGCTACATCCACAGTCACTGGTTTTGCAGTATCTGTCATAATCCATTTCCATAAATCTAGGGCTAGACTTGGTTACTGTCCATCTCACCTCAGAAAGTTAACCATAGTCGTGCTGAAAGAGCTGAGGAAGGCAAACTACACAAAACCTAAAGCATACAGACTGATAGAGCCAACACATGTAGGCTATTGTAAATTTTAATACTATGTTAAAATAAATCAATGTAAGGCACTACATACTTAAAGACTTGTTTACTACCTATAGCTTAATATTTACTAAAATGCTGTATAGCCTCCATCTACAGGTAAACCTATACCCGTCACCCAACTGCTATCCTCCGAAACCAAGAACAAGGCCGCTCTTGCAATCTGTTCTGGACGTCCTAGCCCTCCAAAAGGGTGAAGTGCTTCCACTTGGGCTCTGTTCTGTCCTTCAAGACCAGCTATAAAGGCTGTGTCGGTATCTGCGTAACGTTACTTTCTAGTGGTCATAGGGCTTTGGATAGCCAAACGTCAAGGGAAACTACTTACACCCAGGACACAGAGCATTCACGTGGATTCGGTGCGGCGCGCAATCCCATGCCGATACTTTGGTAAGCCCCATCACAGCGTGCTTGGATGCCACATAACCAGCGATACCCGGGCTGCCAACCAGACCAAAAACGCTTGCTGTATTCAAGATCCAGCCTCTGTCGCCACACGGGAGCGGATCTTGTTTAATCATCTGGGCGGAAGCATACTTGCATCCAAGCAAGACTCCAACCACGTTGATATTAATGTCCTTCTCAAAGACGGTTTGGTCGAAGCTCCAAATAGGTTTGGGATCCTTGGCCTCCATGGCAACACCGGCATTATTAACCATTCTTGGAATGAGATCCGTTAGTCTGGCTATCACTGGCAGTTTGCGCAAGGTCGAGATGCCAGATCGTTGCAATGTAAGAACAGGGATGATGGACTTACATATCCAGTCTGCCAAACCTTTGGACAGCATAGTTCACTAAGGCCTCTTGTTCTTCGGATTTAGTAATGTCAACCTTGAAGAACTCGGCTACTCCGCCTTCCTTCGTGACCAGATCGTGCGTTGTGATAGCCAGTTCAGAGGCAACGTCAGCACGGGCTTTCTCGGTCAAATCTGCGCAGATCACTTTGGCACCATTTCGGGCAAACTCCAGCGAAATTGCACGGCCTATCCCGCTGGAAGAACCAGTCACGATGGCTATCTTTCCGTCAAGCCGTCTCATAGTGAAGAATGTTATAATTCAAGGCGATGATAAGAGTGAGACTCGATCCTTTCGTGTATATGGTTAACATATATATCCATTGTGACAATTGGTAGTTATGCAAATGTACATAACAGTAGGAGCGGGGTATATAACTAATTATGCCGAGGACCTCGGGTCTTTAATATTACCGTTTTGGGATTCCCGTTTAGAAGACAACATAGCTCAGTCGTGTAGTTTCTTTATGTTGCTAACCACGAAGAAAATTCTATTCTAAGTAAGTCCTATTTAACCTTCAAAAGCTTCTTACATATTCAAGATGACAGAAGGCGGCTGCTTATGTGGAAAGATCCGGTACCGTTTTACGGGGGAGCCTGTGGTACAGGTACGTATCCACTAAATCATAGTGTCCATCTCTTGGCAAACACAGCTTTACTGGTATCAGCCCACTGATCAGTCAAGCAGGCCCTTTGTCACTGTGGCGATTGTCGCAAAATCAGTGGAAGTGCATTTAGCACTAATATCTTGGTCCCTCAGCAGAATTTCAGCCCCAGTCAAGGCACACCAAAAGTGTTTGAGAAACTCGCCGATAGTGGAAATAGGATCACCAGCTATTTTTGTGGTGATTGCGGGAGCACTTGTTATCGACGAGGCGAATCCTTTCCTGGTCTGACTATCATCAAGGTCGGGACGTTAGATGCCTTTGATATGCAACCTGCACTTGAAGCATATTCTGATGCTAGGCCCCGTTGGCTAAGCTGCGTGGATGGTACAAAGCAAATGCCTGCTCCCAAGTAACAAGATCGCCCAGACTCATAGCGCGTCTGTTATCTCTATTGAATAAGTGGAATATCAATCGCACAGACTATTAATATAGAAATTTGCCTTTGACTTTCTCCCTTGTTATGAGCCAACGTGAGCCAGAACGAACCGTCGTTGATTTGTTCTGAGCTACCCCTGTGACCCCATTTACCGGTCACTGTGCTGTTTACGCGTTTATCATATAATTAGACTTCTGGAAGATTGCGTGTAGCTTCCATTCGCCTCGGCTGCTGTGTGTCGAGGTTCATCATCATTCTATTAAAGAAAGTTACGACATGCCAAAAGTATCTCAACCGTTTAGAATGGGAATGTGGATATACCTATGCAGAGTATTGAACTTAGATATGTTGTAGTAGAGGAGGAACACGAGCTGCTAAGAATGCCGCATTGCGGTCAAGAACGCTAGGATCTCAATACGATCAGTTATACATAATAATAAGTCGTCTTATAACTAAACCGAGGATTGATACAAGTTATACGGATCTAGGACGTAATTTAAATATGGCAAAGAGAGTCATTTAAGAAAAATTGGTCAAAGCAGTAATAACTAGAACGGGCGGAATACTTAAATAATATCCATATGACTGGGATGATCTCCTCTGTAGATCTTTGAACAGTTGCACAGCTGCCGAAGCTGGCCTATTCATATAGCTAAAACCTAAGGAAAGAAGAGAATATACGAAGTACTACTGATCGTTGGGGTCTATTCCTGCCCCACCTCGAATTCTGATATAAGGCACATGAGTCTTCGGCAAATATGCCGTTACAGGAACCACCTTGCACTTGAAATACGTTTTCCACGAGAAGGACTTTTGAAGCCCACTCTGTTTATACAATTTGGTCTCCTTTTTGGAGCATGGCATGTCCATAGAGATTGTCGTCCATCGATTGTACGTCGCCACCTTAGTCTCCATGGCAAAGGACCCGTTGACTACCGAGAAGCTCCTGATCTCAGCGTCCATTATGAACATGCCGTTGCTGTATGCAAGGAGAGGGCCCGAAAAGTAATTTCTGACCAGTTCGTCTACTGCGTCTAGTTCGGCGATCAATGCGGCATCTGCTTCGGGTGAGTCCGATGTGAGTTCCGTATCTGGCCAGATGATGTTTGACCAGCTGAGGGACCATACATTCTCGTGGGTTTCCCCGGATAGCTGCTTGTATTCTTTGATGATGTCTTGGAGTGGTAAAAGGTCGACCTTGACCCGCTTGGCTAGCTCCGGGATGCGCTGCACGATAGGCATGAAGAGGAAGATGTCGCTGATATTTTTGAACTTGCCCAGCTTGATCATGGAGACCAGACTTGCCGACTCAGGATACTTCTTGATGTCCTTTCTGAGTTGAATGGTTTCAGCAAGCCTATCGCCGAGCCTGTTTGATGGAACGTCAAGGGGGCCTCGGACTGGCCAGAGTCTATTAGCAGCTTCAATAACCTCATCAACTTCAAACGGTTAGTCAGTACTTGTGCAATCATCGTAAAGGTACTGTAGACTCACCCCGGTCGAGGAATTTCGGCACCCCCCGCCCATCACAACGCTGCAACTCCTCGCAAATCTTTTGCTTGCTCGAATCTAACTCAGCTCGCATAGTATCGTAGTTGGATGCCAGAGAGTCAGCCGCTTCGTTAATATCCTTAACTCTTTCTTGGATACGAGCTAGGGCACTATCCCACTGAACAAGTACAGACTTAATTGGGGGCTCCATCAGTTGGAATGAGGGAGTAAGATAAGCATTGACAGAGGCGCTGATGGAATTTGCGTTGCAGTTACCGGCTTGGCAGGCAGCGACTACGCGGGCGAGAGATTGGAAGACTGAAAGGTCAATCTGCATAGTTGTTTTAAGCATAGTTACAATACGAAGTCGGGGAGATTGGGAGGCTTACATCCTTGGCTTGGGCGATGACCCAAGGAGCGATCGACTTGAGAACATTTGCAATATCAACTTTGTTATTGAGAATCGGTAGACTAACTTTTTCAAAACACTTGCACGTATTAGATGAGAAATCGAGAGAGAAATAAGGGTATAGTACCTTTTCGATACTGAGGGTGTCGTCTGCGACCTTGGTGGTAGCTGTGCTTATCTCACCCCGAATTGACATGGCTGTGAAGGAACCCGCTGTCGCAAAGGTCTGCAAGCGAGTGAAGCAACCGCAGATGGCCTCTGATGATTTGATGAACTTGTCTCCTAGAGTCCTGCCGAGCGCTCTACGAATCTCATCGCAGAGATCGACTTCCTTGGTGAGAATGGTCAGACTGGAAGGGATTTGTTTCGATTTCTTCTCCCAGCCTGAACTAGTGTCAGTAAGCTCTCCGTATGTTTCGAGGATAAGACTTACCGGGGATACAAGTCCATACTTTACAACGTCTGAGGGGCTTCTTTAGTGTTGGGCAGCTCCTTGTCGCCTGCACGCGGCTTTTGCATTTGTTCCACTGCCTGGTATTAGTACACACGCTGCCTATAAGTTCTTACTGAATCTGGCCTACCGTGGGAACTTTGATAGTCCTCATGTTTACCTTGACACCATTCGGTACGATGAACTTGATGTTGCATGTTGACACTTCTTTGACACCGGCGCAGATGACGGGTAGACTGTTGAGCCCACCATTCTGGGCAGCTGTGACTTGTGCCAGCAATACAAGGGGTAACAGAAACCGTAGTGAGAGTTGCATCTTGATAGATCAGTTGAAGAGTTTCAAAGCTTCGGTAACATATACAGGCTGGTGACTACTTTAAATGTTCAGCCAGACTCGACGGTTTCTGACCAGCTAGTTCAGCTGAGCCCCTGCGGCTGAGATGGCGCTTTTAGAACGGGAATGCACCATAAAAGGGCTGAGAGCATGTTTCAGCCCTATGAAAGACGACAGTCCGGAAGGAGACAGTTTTAGCGAATCCCCAGAAGCTAGGATCGGTAGTGCATCGCCATGAAATCTAGATTTAGTCAACACCTCGGCGAGTGAGGAAACATAGGACTCTAGGAGATGGTACTAAAATAAACGTAAAACTATCTAAATCTTTCTATCACTTAGGATCAAGGTCATGAGGTTTCTCCCCTCCCATAGCCAGGTATAGCAGTTCGAACATGTTCTCAGTCGCATCTCACCATAGCTCCGTGACAAAACGCCACAAAAGCCGGAAATGGCTTTGGTGGTCGAGGCTCGATACTTGCATTCCAAGACAAAGGGCGTTCCTGTTTTACCATTTGACTGAAAGCGTTTACTGGAATGTTTACCATTGCCTGAAAGCCATTCCTAGCCACGTTATCTCCGTCAGCCAGCCTTTTGTTATCCCCGTGGCGACCGAAAACGAATCCTGTGTGGTGTTACTGCGCTGCGGATTACCATCTGTTAGTGTCGTAAAGCCGCTGTGGACCAAATGCGTAATCACTTATGGTTTGGATAGTAAATATTGCAAATGTCTGCAAAGAGTTATCGATGGCAGTTTCTGCATTACTGGCTGGCTGAAATACCATTCGCATGATACACTTCTGGACCAACAGTACTCCGTGAGTAACACTCAATTGCACAAACCCGCCTTTTGTGGCCTCAATATGCACGGTGCAGGCCTTTACTGGCCCAGTTGATACATTTTGGGAAAGTGATCTATCAGATCATGGCCTTAGGAACAGAGAGTACACTACAGCATCTTGAACTCCTTATGAATAGCGTGCTTTTATTCAGTCACATCCTGTCGACTTGTTTACTATATTAAGGTGCCTTGTGATGCTGACCTTGACTTTATCTGCTTTATGAATAGCATGCTCTAGTTCGACTATTCATACCCTGCCTAGCGAGATATATTTTCCATTTCCATCATGGATGTTGCCGGTCTTGCAATTGGTATCGTGGGCCTATACTCGGCGTGTCGGGACAGTTATGACTTTGTTTTTATCACCGTTAATACAGCTCAGGCAGAGCCTTCAGCTCACTTGCGCGAGCTGGAAATCCAGCAGCCGATTCTCAAAGCCTGGGGTTTCCATTGGCAGATTCAAAATGAAGACAACAGCGACCCGGAAGACTCCAATCATACAAGGCGGAAGCGGTCAAACTCCATCAACACCTCTTGAGCAATCGATTCAAGGCTGAAGGGTCTTTAAACCCCTTTCAGCTCTTGCAGATACTCTGTATAACCAGGAGAAACTCATAAAGCGCTATGGCCTCCAGTTTCAGCCAACCCAGACCATCCAGGATGGATCACAATCGATGCATGATACCCAATTGATCATTGTGGATGCTAAAATTGAGGATGTCGGGCCAGTCCTCCACGAAGTCAGAAACTGCCTCTCGGTACTTAACAGGCTTGAATGGGCTTTAAAAGACAAAGACAAGTTCAGGAAACTCATCGCCGACCTGAGATCCCATAGCGAATCTCTACCGCCTTTGCCCTGAAAATGCATTTGAGTCCATGAACACATATCTCACTATGGAATGCCTGGCTAGGCAGGAGTTGCCAGATGGTCTAAAGTGGACTTCAGCACTTGCAACGGACCATGCAAAGGTCGATCAAGGGTCTATAGGGCGGCAGGGCTACGAATTACTGGCTTCGACGGCAACTTTGAAAGCATCAGTGAACAAAAGCAGAGAAAGGAAGAAAGTGAATGACAGCAGTCTCCCCAGCATTGGAGAGATAAACCTGAGATGGGGTACTTAGGAAAGGGCCTTGCACTGTTTGAAGAGCAAGTCGTTTACGTAGTGATACGAGACTACCGCGGACTGCCATCAGACTTCACCCAAGAGGAGAAAAAACGGTTCGAGAGTCGTTGGGCCTAATAAAATCCTTATCATGATGAAGAGGATTATTATAAGCGAAGGCAAAGGATATGCTGAAAATATCTTGACTGCTTAAGATGGGAATGTGGTGATAATTACGTGGACGTGGTGCCTAGCTGTCTTATAATTTAAAACTAATACCTAAATATCTTAATTCTTATATTTTAATATATTATTATATTATAAACTTAATATATTATTATATTATAAACTTAATATAATAATATATAAATATTTATTTAATATTAAATAAAACTTAATGTGGTTAATAAGCATATAGGTTATCTAAGTATATAGGTTAAAAATCCCTTACCTTATAATATTTCTATTTAATTAGATAATTATTAATAACCTAATATATTATAACCTTTAAATAAGGCTAGAATCCTTCTTGTCCTTTAGGCTTTTTCTTTAAAATAACCTAAAACTAAGCTTATAATAATCTATATCTAATTATAAGGTACCCTTTAAGACCTTATATTACTATTACTATAGCATTTAATTATAAAATAATTAGATCCTAAAGTTATAAAGACTAATTAATCTAGAGAAATAGATAATAGTTTAATTTTTTCTTAACCTAGATTTATAAGGATTTTCTTTATAACTATATTTTATAGAAAAAATAGCTAATTTATTATTAACTAACTATAATATATTACCTATTAGTAAGTACTAGGCTTATAACTTTATAAAGTAATAACTAGAGCTAAAGATATATTTATTTTAAAGATATAACTATTAGAAAGCTAAATATAAAGATCTAACTATTATTTATAGCTAGTTTAGGCTTATATA